>CM053029.1:446213800-446281300 GCA_028564925.1 Lithobates sylvaticus | reverse complement strand
TAAACCAAGTCACTCCAATGGGAATCTGATCAACGGGACCAAAAGTTCTGTAATTTATTGGAGATCTTTTTTATTGTCTATTTTATTACAAAAGAAATGAACAAGTAATAAATAACTTGGAATAAATGAAGTGTTTTAAGGCTTCTATTCTCTAACCCAAAACAATGTATGATACATCTCCTTAATAAGCCTTTTGTATTTAGTTCCACAATTTGGATTTGTATTCTTTGTTAACCCATTTGCACTACATTACATATAGACATAGCACATTCTAACACAATGTTATGCCTTACTTTATAGTGAACACTGGTCTTGTCCACACATAAAGTGAATTTTATTAATTTTTGTAGAGACTGATCTTTTTATGGGCTAAACCACTTCCAACCAGAACCAGTCGCATAAGGAAAGCAATGATGCAGAGCCTAAGGCTCCTAAATCTGTGTGATGCTATTAGAAGGTTCTCTGCTCTTAGCCATCCCTCACTGGAACATTGGTAGTAGAGATTTCTTATATGCAAAAAAAAGAATAACGGACTAAGATTATAACAACATTGTTAAATGCAATTCATTTAGAACATGTGAATTCCTGCCATTTTTAACCTTTCCAAAGAGACAAGTGCTTAAAGCAAAACTAAACCCTCCTAGCTATTTCAACCAAGGAAGCTGCCATCTTGGCCTCTTTTTGATCATTAAATGCCATGGTGCTGCACGTGATCAGTTATGACACCAGCCATTTGATGGTTTGACAGTTTGGTTGAGAGCACAACCAATGTGACGTTTATGCTATTTTTTCTTTAAACCTGTTAAATCGATGGGTTTAGTTCCGCTTTAAATCCACAGCTTTAATTAATCAGAAAATTGTAAACTGCTGAACAATAACGTCTAATTTGCTGGTACACAATCCTATTCAGCAGTTTTTATTTTGTATTTTTTTTTTTTACTGAATGGACTGGTTATTTTTATACTTTTTTCTCCTAGCTCAAAAAATTGCATGCTTTTATCTTTTGTATACCTGTCTGGAAAACCAAAGGAGTTTCAAAATAATCTGGATATGTAGTTTACCCAGATGCCTGAATAAAATGAAGGATGCTAATCAATCAACTTTTCTCATAACTGTCAGTCTGTGATTACGCCTAGTATGCATGCTCTCTACTGCTTATTTCTATTTTAAATTACTTCAGCATCTACAGCTAGCCAATCTGTGTTCAAATAAATTATTATTATATATATATATATATATATAATTATATATATATATATATGTATATGATATATATATATATATATATATATATATATATTAGACAATTGGATTGCCCTAGCTAACATTTTGTGCCCTTTATTTATGTTTGTGTTCACTTCAAAGAACATAATTGATTTTGCAGGAAACTTATTGGTTGTAACCCCCAGTCATGAAATTTGAATGAAACACATATATCTGTAGTGTTTACTTGTCTCTATCCAAAGCTCTAAGTGTAGTTTCTCCCTGGTGCTTCCTTCCTATGTTATCAGCATGAGTCACTTCTGAGAATCTTTCCCGACGCATGATATAACATGAGCTAAAATTTGTGTCGGGGAGGGGGACAAGCACACCGCTTGTCTATTCAGAATACAGCTCTGCATGTTCCTTTGTTCCTCTGCCTATGTGGAGAGGGTGTGTCCCTTTCCTTCAATCAGCTGTCACAGTGTCTCAGAGCTATAACTGGAATTCACTTCCTTCTCTGTACTACTCTCAGATGAGTGATGATCACTTTGAAGGGTTGTAGACAGGAGAAGACTGCAGTTAAACATGTAAAACTTGTGTAGGATGATTGGTTTCATCCCTGTGTATCATCTGAGGCTTTTCACTTAACTGGGTATATGTGAGGGTTTACATCCACTTTAAATCAGTAGGTTAATGCATTAAAGATTAAAGTAAAGCTAGTTGATGAAGTGCTCTATGGATATATGCTATGTGTAGCATCTGGAAATACTGTAAGGAAAAAATATATAAAACTAGATGGTTTTTTTACTCGGCGTAAAAAGGATTTTATAGTTAGTACAACAATCCTATTTTCTTTCTTTTCAATCATATACTGTTGGGGTGTACTAAAACTGAAGGGTGGGCAGCACAGCTGAAACCGCTAACAGAACCAACAAAGAGCTGCCTTGACACTGGATGAGGCTGAACCTACTGCCTAATAATGTCCACCTACTGGCTGTGTTGCCATGTTCCCCTGGGAATTAACCTGAGGCTCAAGAAAAATTGGTATGAACAAGAGAGAAACTACCAAACATGGAAGGGAGCACTATCGCAAGCAAGAAGCTGGACAACCTAAAACCCTCCACATGTAGAACAATAAAAAATTCCCATAGAGGAAAGGGGCTAACCAACAAAGTTAGTAAGGAAAGAAAAACATTTCCTAGTAGAAAATGTATTGGACAAGGGACCTGGGAAAACATTCTTATAAGGGCAAGACCAACTCATTTGAGTAGGAAGGCCTTAAACTAACCAACCCCTTTAGGGTCAAGAAACGAGAACTTTTTACCAAGAAAGATTGCCAGAACAGACAATCCCTTTTCCAAGGTGAGGCTCACTCATAAGAACCCTGAAAAGATCTAGAAACCACAACCTGTGAATGGGCGTGATAATGGTCTTAAGACCAGGCAGAATTTGGTCCCAGGAAATCGGCATGGCAGAGGGGCAAGGTGAATAGGTGCACCCAACAAGGGCAAGCAGGAAATGAATGTCAGACCTAACCATAAACTGGTGAGAATGGGTTACAACAAGACTCTCCAGATCCAATGAAGCAGTAGCATCTGTAGAACAAGGGATGAGTCATCAGGACAGCAAAGAATATTCTGTTCTGAAACCAGAACAGGAAACGATACTATTGCATCCTTCCTTATGAATCTGCAGATCAGCCAAGGAACCTAAACCCAGGTCCAACAGAATCCTTAAAGGATAAGTTCACCTTTAGTAATATGTTGCACCCATATTAAGGGTGTAATATGTTACAGATGCACCAGTCTCCGCACCCCCATTTTGAAAGTGAGCGGGGATCTTCTCCCCCCTCTTGCTGTCACAATAAAAATAAAAAAACTGTCCCGGCTGCTGATCATGGGTTCAATGTTTTACAGGCTGCTAACAAATGAAAAATTCATATTTTTTTTACCTGCATTTATTTTATTTTTTTGTAAAGGTGAACTTATCCTCTAAGTCAGTGGTTCTCAACCTTTCTAGTGTTGTGAACCCCAGTTGTGGGGACCTCAACAGTAAAATGATTTTCGTAACGTGGGTTGACAGCACCCAAGACAAGACAAGTAATTTGCCGTTTTTCTTGTTCTATTTTTTTTTCTCTCCTTTTTTCTTTGTTCCTCCCCCTCTTTTCCGCTCCTTTCCATGTATTCTCTATTTGTATTCCTTCTCTTACACCTTGGTGGGGGGTTGGGGGAATGGGATGAGTGGCAGTGCTGGCGGGAAGTTGGGATGAGTAGCAGTGCTGAGGGGAGTTCTGATCAGCCAACTTAGGTGCTCTTGATCAAGGTCATCTGCTAATCTGAGAACTGTAGTAGGGACTTTTAATGGCAACTCTACACCCTGTTATTATTAATTATTATGCCAATGATGTTTACATCAATTATTTAGGTAAATTATAAAAATAAGTCAGCATAATTCTCATGTTATCAACTATTAAGGAGTACAATTCAAATTTTATTGAACAGACCTCCTAATTATAACAGTTTGTAAGTTTTTTTATTTTGAAAAAAAAAAAAATGCACTGTTCCAAATTATTACGCACAATAAGTTTAAAAACACTTTATAGGTTGTAAAGAACTTAAAGTTGTCATTTGTTGTGTTTGCAGCATATTTACTGAAATCAAAAGCAATTTCAATCAAACTTTGAACAACATTTTAACTTTTTAAACATTTTAACAGGTCACGTTACATTTTAACATAGGACCCCTTATTTGATAGCAGCTTCACAAGTCTTGCATCCATTGAACTTTGAACCATTGAGTTTTTGGACAGTTTCTGCTTGAATTTGTTTGCAAGGTGTCAGAATAGCCTCCCAGAGCTGCTGTTTGGATGTAAACTGCTTCCCACCCTCATAGATATTTTGCTTGAGGATGCTCCAAAGGTTCTCAATAGGATTGAGGTCAGGGGAGGATGGAGGCCACACCATGACTTTCTCTTCTTTTATCCCCATAGCAGCCATTGATGCAGAGGTATTCTTTGCAGTATGAGCTGGTGCATTGTCATGCATGAAGATGATTTTATTACAGAAAGCATGGTTCTTCCTTCTGTACCAGGGAAGGAAGTGGTCAGTCAGGAACTCCACATACTTTACAGAGGTCATCTTTACACCTTCGGGGACCCTAAAGGGGCCGACCAGCTCTCTTCCCATGATTCCGGCCTAAAACATGACTCCACCACTGCCTTGCTGAAGTTGCAGCCTTGTTGCAACAGGGTGGCCATTCACCAACCATCCACTACTCCATCCATCTGGACCATCCAGGGTTGCATGGCACTCATCAGTGAACAGGACTGTTTGAAAAATTAGTCTTCATGTATTTTTCTGCCCAATGCAGCCGTTTCTGCTTGTGAGCATTGGTTAATGGTGGCTGAATGGAAGGTTCATGCACAGTTGCAAGACTCTGGAGGACTCTACACCTTGATGTCTGTGGGACTCCAGAGGCACCAGCAGCTTCAAATATCTGTTTGCTGCTATGTAATGGTGTTTTAGCAGCTGCGCTCTTGATCCAATGCATGGATCTGGCAGAAAAATCTTCCTCAATGTGCCTTTATCTGCACGAAACCCCTCTGTGCTCTGGAATCAGCCACAAATCTCATAATAGTGCGATGAGCACGATTAAGTTTTCGTGAAATATCAAATGTTTTCATACCTCGTCCAAGGCATTGAACTATTTCACTCTTTTCGGCAGCAGAGAGATCCTTTTTCTTCCCCATATTGCTTGAAAATGGTGCTCTGCTTAATAATGTGGAACACCCTCCTTTAGGGCTCTTTCACACGGACGGTCCGTATGTCCGTTTTTCATCCTTTAGTTTTAGGAAGAAAAACGGACATACATGGATTTCTATGGGATAGCGGGTGTCAGCGGATGAGCATCCGCTGACACCCGATCTCGTCCGTGTCCGCTGTGGTCCGTTTCTGCAGACGGAGGAAAACCCAATTTTTTTCATCCGTCTGCAGAGCAGATCGGATGACGATGGACTCTACGGTCCGTCGTCACCCGATCTTCCATAGGGGAGAGCGGCGCTCTGACGGGTCCGTCCCTGCGCTGTGTGCAGAGACGGACCTGTCATCTTCCTGCTCAGCGGAGATCGCTCCGGCGATCCCCGCTGAGCAAGTGGATATCCACGGGGCGGATCAGCACTGATCCGCCCCGTGTGAAAGGACCCTTAGTAGTTTTTCCTTTAATTGGACTCACCTGCCAATCTAATTATCACAGGTGTCCGAAATTGTTTTCAGTGATCAAAAGAGCCCTGAGACAATGCCATCCATGAGCTAAACTGAAAAACTAAATATTTAATCTTTGTGACACTGAAATAGAATTTGCATAATAATTTGGAACAGGGTGTAATCACAGGTAGTGTTACTCACTGTCTCCAGCACTGTGGTGTCTCCCAGCAGTGACACCTATCCAGAAATCAGGAGATAGGGTCTCCTCCAGCCCCTCCCACTTCACATTCCTCACCAGTCAGCTGACCTCTAGTCTCTGCCCACCACCCATGCCGTGAACTGAATTGGTGGCTGCGAAGAGGCTAAATGGATGGCCACAGGCTCCATGAACAGCCCAGCTGGGCGGCCGCGAAAAGGCTGGGAAAGTAGTGCGGGCTTCAGGAATAGCCCAGGATTCCGGACCCCTGGCAAATCGTAATTCGACCCCCAGGTTGGGAACCACTGCTCTAAGTCATTCCCAGTTTAAAGGGGGGATGCCGGTTGCAGGAGACTGATTTGTTATGCTTACATAAAGTCCAGCGATAAACAGGGTATGAAAGACACCTAGGTGCATGAACCTCTCCTTCGTGTCCAAAATCCATCAGCTGAGATGAACTGAAGTTAGAGATGCTTGACCTTGGGGTCAATCAGTGTGTATAGTAAAGCTCTTGAAAAGGTTGCCCCCCCCCCCCCCAAGTCCATGGTGACCATTCTCTTCATTGGGGGTCATCTAAATAAACCATTAGGACAGACCTAGAAACCCACACTTTCAGAAGTACCAGGCTTACAGGGGCAACACTAAGGATTCAAAATCTTATTAGGGAGGAGAGCAGTCAAGGCAGGCCCTTCTTGACCGGCAGGTCATAGGGCTCTTCTGGAGAAAGTCAGGTAGTAGGTACCCTTCAGTTGATCATCTTGCATGCCCCAAAGGGGAGACAATTTTCCAGAGGGCAAGACTGGTGGCCAAAACAGAACACAGCTGCAAAAGTTACGCTGACACAGGAATTGGAGACACCAGGGGAAGAACGGTTAATCTGTAAGGTCGCATGGGGAGGAGAGGTTGAGTAGCTAAGGTGGGTGTCGGAGGCAAGGCATTGCCCCTGAAAGGCAGAGTAGCCAAAGTCCCAAAAGGGTTAACAACCAGCCCCCTACTTGGAAATGAAGCAGCACTTTCATGCTTCTCCACAAACTTAGCAGAAATTGCACTGCCAATTTAGTTTGAAGTACAGTAAGATTCACTGCCTTTGTACATGCTAGACTTATACAGTAGATCAAGAACTACAAAAGGTACATAGTGCAAATTGCAAAACTGCTTAAGAATACATAAAAAAATGTATGTGTTCATCTTCCCTGGTGATCCCCTTACCAAAAGCATATGGAGGTGGATGAATTTGTTTTATTTTTTTCCTTTATGTTCACCTGGTGACTCTACCAGTTACTTTCTGTACTAGTGTGACAGCACTCCCTTACTGTACAGAGGAGCAGTAAGGCCACCCTAGCCTTGTTTGCTCCTGATTTTTAACACCAGACATCCAACCTACTCTATTTTCATGAGGGGAGATGTTTTATAGTTCCCAGAGGTAAACTGGGCAGGACTAATAAGACTGGTTCAGATTTCAATGAAGCAGAGGCAGCACTTTCAAGCAGTATTAAACACAAAAGCAAATATTTTCCACCGAAATTTGACAGAGACTCTACTCATATATGTTAACTGATGCATAGGATGTGCAGAGTTAAACGCCAAAGATCAGTTGTTATTGGATAGCAGGGAGGAACGTTTCCACCTAGGACAATTTCCCTTCTAGCATAGTAAGAGGCATAAAAGAGTAGTAATTTACCATGCTTTTGAAGAGGAAGATCATCATAAATACCTAATAAACAAGGGGATTAAGTAATGCAGGCAAAATGCTTCAGACATCCGAGTCATGATCTGACCCAAGTAAGCAAAAACGGGGGGCAAGTCCATCCCATATGATAAGTAACGGGGGTGCTCTGGCATTTGTTACAAAATGGAGAGAGCTTTGGGGAAATGCAATGCAGCCACTGAGGTGTATAACAGTCAGAATTTCAGTTGGATAAGTCTGTCCTTTGCGGAAATCATGAGTTTCTTTCTTCTATTTTCATCTGGAGATCCAGATGAAAGTCTGTTGTTTTTCAAAAGAACAAGCTTTCTTCTAGATGTATCAGTTTACAGGGATGAGACAAAGCATTTAACACTGCAAGGGTATTTACAATGCTCAGCTTTTATTTATTTATGTGAAACCTTTATCCGAAAAGGAATAACCGGTTTGCTGTAACTGATCAGAAAGTGTGAGATGGAGTTTGGCTTCAATTTGGTATTGTATTTAAATCTGCTATTCCATCTAGTACTCTCTCCCTCTCCCCCTAGACTGACACTTGCTGCTGTGACCCCTGTGGTGCCTTCATCCAGAGCAGGGCAACTCTAATACAGAGTTGTTCTAATGATTGGTAATCTGCAATATATTATTACAGTTGGCGTCAGTAGGAGGAATGGTGCCCAAAAGGCTGGATAAAGGGCCACAGTTATATTCTAGCTCAGTGGTCTCCAAGCAGCGTGTTTGAGGCTGCATTCACATCTGAGCATTTTCAGCATGTAAAACGCCCAACAAGCAAAATTCCATTCATTTCAATGGCACCTGTTCACATCTGAGCATTTTGTCACCTGAAGCAAAAAACGCCTTAAGTTCAAAAAAAAGAACATGAGCTTCTTTGGAGCAGATTACAGGCATTTTTCTGCTTTTTACATTGGTGACCTGTACAAAATTGCAGCACGACTTTGAAACGCTCAGGTATGAATGCAGCCTGAACAGTACAAAAGTGATGCTTGATCTAAGAAATCACTGGAAGACGTTTGAAACATCAGGGAACTGTAGGCATAGTCATTGGGCTTAGAACTACCTGGAACTAACGAAACATGCAATGAAGAATCTCCAATAAAAGTCAATCAATTGGCAACTCACTAATATGATCAAGGATTTTCAATTTTCAAAGGGCAAATTTCCAAACCCTACTCAGCGCAATTTTTTTAAATTACAGTAAAGCCACAAAAAATGTATTGTACTACAGCTCTGAAGGTGCACACTAAAGACAAAGTGGAGACAGTGATATCAGAACCGACAGTGACCCCAGCTTTGTAGGGCAGAAAATATGGGATAAAAGCCAGCGAAAGGAGATCTTCAGACATACACATGTGGGCACATCCAATACCCAAGGACAATAGCTAAAAAATGAGGCTAAGCTGGGAGAGGTTATGTATAGGTGGGGAATTTTTGGTTTTACTTTGGCCATTGGCAGCATAACTCAAGTAGTCATGAATATGAAGACAGTGTTCTGGGATGTACAATTAAGAAATATACTATTTTAATCATTTTCAAAGTATTTTTGGCAATTTTGCCCACTAAAGCAAGTCACACTTGGAGAAATTCAGGTTTCCTAATCCACCATTGCAGAATACGATTTTTGTCACCTGAAGAAAGCTGGGTTCCAAGCAGCTTATAAAAGGGGAGAGTGGCCTTTTTTCACCTTGGGTTTCTTTAGAATAGTGTAACCCCTAATTTGCTGCACACTTCAATTGTTTTAAAAGGATCTTAGTAAAGGATATAACTAGATATATGGTTTCTCCACTTGCTGATCATGTAGTTACTTACAACTAGGCTTTGCTATTCTATAAGGAAAACAATACTTATAACAATGCAGTTGTGTATATGTTCAGCCATTTTGTATCTAGCATACTCCTGTGTTCCAATGCAGTGCTTGCATCCTCCCCCTTCCTGTTCATGAAATGCTAGCACAGGGACATTTATGACACAATTAGATGCAAATCAGATCGCTTCTCTTAGCATAGCCTATGCAAGTGGTTCTCAACCCTGTCCTCAAGTACCCACAACAGGCCATGTTTTTGGAATTTCTCTTATTAGATAAAATAGCTGTCCAAAATACCAAGCCCTTGATTGATTTAAAAGCACCTGTGCAAGATAAAGAAAAACATGCAAACATGGCCTGTTGGTGGTACTTGAGGACAGGGTTAAAAACCACTGGCCTAGGCAACACCCATAATCCTGGGTAGGCAAATGCACCAGATTAATCTTTGAAGATGAGATGTACTTTTGTTTAGAATAAAAATCTAATTAACCCCCTTATGCCCCAGTAACCCATATGTGTGGTGGCAAAAAGCTGGGCTTTAACCACTTTCAGACCGGACCAATTTGCAGCCAAAGGACCAGGCCCCTTTTTGCGATTCGGCACTGCGTTGCTTTAACTGACAATTGCGCGGTCGCGCGACGTTGCTCCAAAACAAAAATTGACGTCCTTTTTTTCCCCCACAAATAGAGCTTTCTTTTGGTGGTATTTGATCGCCCCTGCAGTTTTTATTTTTTGCACTATAAACAAAAAAGAGCGACAATTCTGAAAACAACGCATTATTTTTTGCTATAATAAATATCCCCCAAAAATATATAAAAAAAAAAACATTTTTTTTCCTCAGTTTAGGCCGATACGTATTCTTCTACATATTTTTGGTTAAAAAAAAAAAAAAAAAAACGCAATAAGCGATTATTGATTGGTTTGCGCAGAAGTTATAGCATTTACAAGATAGGGGATAGTTTTATAGCATTTTTATTATTTTTTTTTTTTTTATTAGTAGTGGCGGCGATCATCAATTTTTATTGTGACTGCGACATTATGGCGGACACAGAAATTTTTGACACATTTTTGGGACCATTGTCATTTATACAGCAATCAATGCTATTTAAATGCATTGATTCCTGTGTAAATGACACTGGCAGTGAAGGGGTTAACCACTAGGTGGCAGTGAAGGGGTTAAGTGTGCCTAGAGGTGTGTTTCTTACTGTGGGGGGGGCGTGGCTGTCAGCTAGTGAATGCTGATCTCTGCTCCAATCACAGGGAGCAGAGATCGGCGTCACTAGTTGCTAGGCAGAACGGGGAGATGCTGTTTATTTCCGCATCTCCCCGTGAGACGATCGCGGGTGTCCCCGCGGCGATCAAGTCCACGGGACCCGCGACCGGCCTCACGGGGGTACCGACCGGCGTGAGCCACTCACGGCGTGCGCCCGATGGCACGCGGCATCTTAAAGGGGACGTACTTGTACGCCCTTATGAGTGTCTGTGCCATTCTGTCGACGTACATCGTCGTGCGCAGGTCGGCAAGCGGTTAACACCCACACATATACAGGTTGTTTAAGCATGCTCCCAGCACAAAAACCAAGCTGCCGAAAACAGCTCTCGGTCAGTAACCAAAGGGGACTGGATCTCGATCATGTGCGAGCCAATCACAGTAATCCCATGATTGCTGATCCTTCCCACCAACATAGGCATTAATAACTTAACCGCTTGCCGACCAGCTGCCATCGTTACACAGCGGCAGGTCATCTCCCCTGCACAAATCACTGCTTTACATGGCAGCCGCTTTAAGGGGTATAGGGGCACATGACGTAGGCGCCAACATCCGCCGGGCAACCGCGATCTCTCCTGACTGAGACAGAACAGAGATCTGTCAATGTAAACAGACAGTTTTCCGTTCTCACGTTTTACCAAAAATATGTAGAAGAATACATATTGGCCTAAACTGAAGGAAGAAATTCGTTTTTTTTGGATATTTATTATAGCAAAAAGTATTTTTTCAAAATTGTTGCTCTTTTTTTGTTTATAGTGCCAAAAAAAAAAAAAAAAAAAAAGGGTGATCAAAAGAAAGCTCTATTGGGGGGGGGGGGGGGGGGGGACGTACATCGATTTTATTTGGGCACAGTGCCGTAAGACCGTGCAATTGTCAGTTAAAGCGACGCAGTGGCGTATTGCAAAAATGGCCTGGTCAGGAAGGGGGGCAAATCCTTCCGGGGGTGAAGTGATTAAAGGGGATGCCAGGGTGGGTGGGAAATGGTTAAAGTAGTGGTCAGTGTCAGGTTTAATTCTGTTGCAGTACTGCATTACATCAGCTGAAGGGAGCAACCTATAAATCAAGCTGGAGCCCTTGCAGTAAAATCTGGCTCCGTTACTTCATTACTTGCCTTGCTGTGCCACAGAACTGATAAAATATACCACACTGTTTTGTAGCAACCAAAAGGCATGTTGCACTGTGTACTCAATAATATTTAAGATCAAAGAGAGTCTAGCCTACAGTCTTCCTACACAATTTCCTTTAAAGCGTTTGTTAACTCAAAAAACACAGATCCTGTTTCCTTAAAGCATGTTATACAGCACAGTGCTTGTGCTGTGTAATTTGGCCTGATATCGTGGTCAGTTTACGTGATTCCAGCCCTGCTATCTGTCTCCTGTGCCCTCCTCCCCTCCCTGCCTGTTCGTGTCAGTGCCCGCTCCCCGCTCCTGCTGCTCTCATATCTGCAACTAAATCTTATCCCCTCTGTACCATAAAGTTAAAAACCATAAAGTTTCCGTGTGTGTGTGTGTGTGTGTGTGTGTGTGTGTGTGTGTGTGTGTGTGTGTGTGTGTGTGTGTGTGTGTGTGTTATGTAAAAAATCTTCCGATCTGTACCTATATGAGGAGAGCGGCTCCCGGGGCTCAGCTGACTGTCGGCGCTCTCTCCTCTCCTTAGCTGACGTCAGCAAGAGTGCTCAGCCCCGCCCACTGGCGCTGTGACCCGGAAAGTGAAGAGAGCCCAGGAATCAGCTGAGCACTGGGAGCCACGGTTATATTAGGTACGGATCAGAAGATTTTTTACATGACACAGGGACACTTATAATGGTACAGAGGGGATAAGACGATTTTATTGCAGTGGGTTAACAACCACTTTAAATTTAAAAATTGAAAAAAAAAAAAAAAAAAAGTGTTAACATGACACTGCTAAAGTAAGAAAGTAAAAAAAAAAAAAAAAAAAAAAAAGACAAAACATTAGCTGGAAGTATGAATGTATCTCCTTTAGACAAATCACAGATAGCATGGCTACTTTACAGAGTTTTCTGTTTTGAACATTCTGTTAAAAGACCTGGCTTCCAAAATAACATTTTCGGACAAAAAGGTGGAGTATCAACCTGCATTTAAACAGTCACAGTACATATTGAGTCCTGTACATCCCAAACATTATGTTAAATAGCTGGATTTGACAGCTGGAGTCCCACTGAATTGTGTAATAATCAGTTTTGACAGGTGCAGATCCTTATAAGATAACTATGTACACACATCAGTCATTGTTCTTTCCACTTAAAAATTAATGGCTTTTCCAAATGATGCAGCCAAGTTTGCTTCCCGGAAGGCTTCTGATACAGTCTGAAGAGAAAAAAAAAACATATATGAGCATCTAAAACATAAGAACATGTAAGCAGCAAAAAATGGTCACGGTACTTACAGGGTGGGCATGGCATACTCTGGCTATATCCTCACATGATGCTCCATATTCCATGGCAAGAGTGGCTTCATTAATCATCTCTCCAGCTCCCTGCAAGTTAGAAAAAAAAAAAAAAGCTGAAGATTCAGAATAGGTTATGATAAAGCTATACTGTGTATATTAATTACAGAAGAAAAAAATAATCCCCAAACAGTTAACATATTATGCTCTGTTGCCGAGAAACCAGTAGATTGAAACAAACAGGAGCTTCAGGCAAATTGATAAATACAAAACCACTTTCCACTAATATTTGAAATTAAACCTATGGGGACAGATATATGGGCTGCGTCACTCTCCATTGGGTATGTACTTAGTCCAAACTCCTATCTTCCATGATTGTTCCAGTTCATCGATTCACTACATAGTGAAGCCAGGATTAGGATTACAGCCCAGGGCCATGCAAAAAAATAAATAAAAAAATAGCAATGCTGCTACCATATTTCTGTCCTTACAAGTTTCAATTGAGCTCTACTATAAAGAGTGGCATGAAAGACAAGAACGTTCAAGTTTATTCCACACTCTCTGAACAACATCCTGCCATGCCAAGATCAGCTGGAAGTGGGTACCCATGAAAACCAGGTACCTGCTCCCCCCCTCTTCCCCAAAAGGTGCCAAATGTGGCACCAGAAAGGGGGGGGGGGGGGGGGGGGTAGTAGTGAAATTCTTAACGCATGTTGTCAGATGTCCCCCTCATGCGAGCGTATTCACACATCGGTGGAAGACCATTGATTGCGGAAACCTTCCCGTGGACACGGCAGATCTGTTCGCCCTTTTTTCATTTATGCCTCACCAAGAGACTGGCCACCTCATGGCGATTGCATTAACACTCCTAGCAAACAGATCTACATACATGGGCACAATAGCATAGCCATACCAAATTATAGCTCACTGAGCCATGGTAGAGTATGGCGCGCATCAATTGTAGCGGTGGGGAATGTGCACACGATCGTGTTCAGAGCCCTGTAGGTAGTGTTCAAATTGTGAGACACTTTGTGTCTCAACAAGAAGCTGGCCGCATGGCTCTGCACACAACCGTCTGCACACTACACTACTGGAATTATTTTTGAATATATAAATGTGTGTGATTGGTTCTTTTGAAAGAATACAAGTGGCTGATTGGCTGATTCTGATTCTGAAGCCACCACCTTCCTTTGTTATTCATGTTTGCAGTATAAATAAAGGCAGCAGATCATGCTAGACAGGATTTTGCTAAGTGCAATGTGGTACAAGCGTCTGTCTGTGTTACTTGGACTCCTGCTGCTCTTAATCAGAGCCATTGACGAGGGTCACCGCCCCCCCCCCCCCCACCCAGCAGCTTGTAATGGGGACACCAGAAGCAGCGCTGGTCGTCGGGGGACCAAAGAAGTAGGAGGATTGCTGCTGCTCTGTACAAAACCATTGCACAGCGCAAGTAGAAGAGGTTTGTTAGTTTAATAAAATAAAAAAGAAGCTTTACAAATCACTTTAAAATCGGTTGCTTTGGGCTCATCAACATTTTCTGCCACTTCACAGGATAAATATAAGCAGAAATATGACTAGCTTATATACGTGAAACATCTAAAGTAACTTACTTTCTTTACACTTAAAGTTAAACTATAAGGCCTCTTTCACACGGATGGACCGTTCAGGTCCGCCTGTCATTTTTTTAGGCGGACCTGAACGGACGCTCCATACAGGTCTATGGAGCGACGTATGTCATCGGTGACATGTCCGCTGACATCCGACCAGCTCCGATCCGAAAAAGTGTGATAGAGGAAAACCCTATTTTTCCATCCGTCTGCGGATCAGATGAAAAACGGACTCTAAGGTCTGTCTTCTTCCAATCCCCCATAGAAGAGAGCAGCGCTCTGACAGGTCCATCCCTGCACAGTGTGCAGAGACAGACCTGTCATCTGCTTGCTCAGCGGGGATCGGCGGAGCGATCCCCCGCTGAGCAAAGCGTAGCCCGGACACATCCGTGTGAAAGGCCCCTAATGGTTTAATGTAAGCTTTATTGCTTACACACAAACCCATTGTATATGCACACAATCTTTGGTTTTATAAAAGTTTAAAAACATGCAATACATGATAAAGGGTTCCCTGAGTGCTAAGGGTTTAGCTAAAAAGAGAGACAGCACTGCACAGCTGAACAGCTGAAGAGCTTGCTTTGCAGTCGCCTCAATTAATCCTAGACTAAAGCTGAGTACACCGATTCCCTCCCCACCTTCTCTTCATTCAAACAGTGGGCTGAACGGAAAAAAAAAAAAAAAAAAGCCCACATATTCCTGCATCCACACATGCGTTGTGGATGCAGGAATCTTCCCCACTGCACTATTGTATTCTGACAGTGGGAACTCCACCCTCCGTCAGAATACACTGATCAGTGGCTAAAAGAATGCTTGTTTGCCAGCAGGACCGTTCAACAAAAGCCAGTTTAGTGATTGGCTTTTGTTGAACAGAGGGCTACACACAGATTTATATTTGGCCAGTTCCTGCTGAACCAGATGAGTTTTGATACATGCACACCCAGCTTTAGTCCTCTGATAAAGCATATATCACTGCGCAAACCAGCATTTTGTAAACAGCAATGTTTCAACACAGCCAATATTAATGCCAATTATGTGAAAATAAAACAGCACTCAACCTGTAGCCAGACTGAAGACTAGATAACAAATATTCAATTTTTTCATATTTACTCATCTAAAAAATATGTTTCTTTTAGTTGTTCCCATCAAGTATACACCACTATACATTTCTAGTAATAAAGGTGATACACTTACTGTTCCCAGGATATGAGCTCCAAGCATTCTGTCAGTAGACTTGTGACCGAGAATTTTCACCAAGCCATCAGTGTCCGCATTAGTCTTAGCTCGGCTATTGGCAGCAAATGGGAACTTCCCAACTTTATACTCCACACCCTGCATAATTCATAGAAAGACAGAGTTATCTAGATACACACCAAATGGTACCAATCACCTACAGATTCATCTGTTGGAATTCTCAAAACCAGGATTATCTGCAGATTTAAAAAAAAAAAAAAAAAATATATGTCTCAAACACGAGCCATATTTATACCTCCTCTTTTAGCTGTTCTTCTGTTTTGCCCACCCAGGCCACTTCAGGGTGGGTGTAGATTACAGATGGCACACAGTTGTAGTCAATGTGGACAGCTCCACCAGCCATTCCCTCCACACAGATTATGCCTTCATCTTCTGCTTTGTGTGCCAACATAGGCCCAGCCACTACATCACCAATAGCATAAATACTAAAAAAAGAAAAAAAAAAAAAACACTTCAAAATGTTTCTGTTAAAAGTGCAAGCACAGCCAAAACATATATCTGGGAAAGAGCAGAAAAGGGTTAAAACCCCTGGCAGGTTATTTTTTTGCCATCTGTTTACCACTGGGGATTTTTTTTTTTTTCCACTCCCTGTCCCCGAGATGCAACAATTAGTGGAAATCTCCCAACGTGAAGGGACCTGCCATCTAAGACATCTAAGTTCCTAGAACACGCGTCCCTCATTTTATCATTGTAAAATGTCTCTGGGTACAACGCTAAAAGAGGAAGTAAACCTTGATGTTTTTTTTCTTCCATGTATAGCTGGTGTAGAACTGCAAATATGTGCTCTGTTAATGCCAACCGACTGTAAAAGTTTATTCTACGCCAGACAAAAGTAAAATAAATAATCTGCAGTGTAAAAATAAGCAAGTCTTTACTTAAGAAAACAATAAATGCTAACATTTTTGCAGGAAAAGAATGTGCATTTATTTTTTTCCACACACAAGAGCCTGTAAAGCATTGCATTCACGATTAGTGAATCAAGGGTGCAATGTCAGACTCCTGCAAACTTTCTCCAGCTCTATGCCGGTACCTCTTGAAGGGCTTTCAGTTAGAGAGGAATGGTCAATGGACTACAAGTGTGCTGACGTCACTTGTGTTCCATTGAAAAATACAAGTGTGTCCACTGCGGTGGCAGAAGGGACTTCCAGCTTATTGATTCACAGAACTGTGGGCATGAATGATGTCGCTGAGCGGCCAGAGCCCCAACAATTTAAAAGTGACAGCAGCTGCGGGGGAGGAGAAATGAAGGATGGGTCAATGACTGCAAGTGTGTGTACAGCACTCATGTTCCTTTGATAACTACAGCTGCAGCAGACGAGACTTGTAGTTTATTCATTCTGAGATCGCCGTGAATGAATGACCCGGCTGTGACTAGGGGGGCTCTGAAGGCGAGAAATATCACCAGCACACCAAGGATCTCCAGAACAGGTACAAAGCTTTATTCAGTGATCAGATCATAGGAGGCCCATTGTCCTTTACTTGACAGATGATTTTGGTGAATAAGACATCTTCATGATTGATTTTTGTATATAAATTTTGTTTTCATTTTTTTTTTCAAGCACCGCTGTGTAGTTCTCTTTTTAACCTTTTCCACTCTCTCTGCCAAACCCATTTCCATAACATTTTTCTTTTTTCTCCTTTAGCATTTGGGGATCCCATCTGTGTTTTTGTCCTTTAACACCCCCTTTTTTCTTTCTTTCTTCAAGGGGTCCTGTGAGGCTCCGGGACTTCACTTCTGAAACTAGGATGTGATCGCTGAATAAAGCTTTGGACCCATTCTGGAAAGCCTTGGTGTGCTGGCAACTTTTCTCGCTTTGAATGTCTTCAGTTTCTAGCTAGTGGTCGCTGCAACACTCACATTTACAACCATTCTCTGTGCATTGGATTTACTGCGCTTGGACTGTGGGGGGGGGGGGGGGGGTCTGGGGACGTCCTTAGCAACATGTAATACCCTAAATACCATTTCATTCAGGTCAGAGTTGTGGCTCTCATACACAGAGGCCGAGGTGTTTGTCCATCCCCCTTGTATTTTGTAAATGGTCCACAGAATGTGTTCTGTGAATGAGCAAGGTAAGAGGAGGGGAAAAAAAAAAAAAAAAAACAGCATGGCTTATACGGGAAACTCTCAAAATTTGAAGCACTAAAAGCCCAGAGATCTATAGTATCTGACCCGAATTAAATAGTAAGTAATAAAGACATAACAAACGAACACCCTCTTTACATTGAAGAGTAAAAAAAACAAACAAACAAAAAAACACATTTAGAAAGGAGGTTAACAAACAGGTCAACTGCTGGGTATACAGCAGAAATATTTTATCTGCCCAAGTTCCAATCTAACAATGACAGGTGAGCTGCAAAGGAACTGCAATAGCATGTGCTCAGCAATGATAGCAATGGACAAACTTGAATGGCTAGAAGTAATATTTGTATGCTGATATTTTTATGTCAATCGGTGCTTACTTTGGAATCTTTGTCTGAAATCTGCTGTTGATTGGTATTCTGCCCCTGTTGTCCAGCTCAATTCCCATTTCCTGCAGTCCCAGGCTTTGGGTAAAGGGTCGACGGCCGATACATACAAGCAGAACATCACATGTAACTACATCCGCCTTGCCACCAGCTGCTGCTTCAATACTGTCAACAAAGAATAAAATAACATGAGGAAAACAAATGCTCTTTTTTGGAACAACTCAATTTGACAATACAACACGTAAAGCATGCAGTGATATTCTTGCTAATATTTTATGCTGCACTTAAAGTGGTTGTAAACCCACTTTTTGTACTTTTACCTATAGGTAAGCCTAGACTAAGGCTTACCCTATTAGGTAGTGGAAATATCTCCTACACGTGCGTCGTTTAGGAGATATTTCACTTGTAGTCCGCCGGAAACTGCTACAGCGCATGCGCGGGGAAAAAAAACTAAAGGCCGTTTTTTCCCTAGCATATGCCGCAGGTCGCGGCTCCCGTGCACATACGTGGGAGTGACGTCACGCGGCTCCGGCAAATAACAGAGCCGGTGTCCGCGGCCCCCGAAAGGAAGAGGGCAAGAAGATGGACGCTGCCCACACAGGGGACATCGCTGGATTCTTTTGCAGGTAAGTGGTACATAATGATGCATACTAGCCCATTATGCTTTTCATTTGCAGGCTATACAGGGAGCAAAAGAGGAAGTAAAACCCATCAGGGTTTACTTCCTCTTTAAAGTGACACTAAACGCTACCCTTATTTTCCAAAAATAATCCACACACATCCACTAATACTAGCCCTGCAATCCATTTTTTATGAAAATGTTTCTTACAGTCTCTTTATAACATTCTCTGTGAGCTCCAAAACTCCCCCTTTACCCCTCACTTCAGTTTGTTTGAAACAAGCAGTGCACATTAGTTGCGGTCATCTGCACTGCTCAATGCACATTACAAGTCCATCTTGGGGGGACAGCAAGAGGTCGATTACATTCCTTCTCACAGTGGGACCATGGAGATTGAATATAGCCACCCCCTCACAGAAAGACCAATCACAGTAGCAACAAATAGAAATTTGAAGATTTGAAGGAGGCTGAGAGCAACAGAAGTTACTTTGAGTTAAGAATAAATACATGAATAGACTATTTGTTAAACCAGAGTTTGGTGTCACTTTAAGTATTTTATGAAACAAACTTATATAAGACCACATCTCCTAAATGCACGCAAAATAATAACTCCACTCAGCCATATTTTAGGCTCTGTCCAGAGGAATGTTAAAAGGGGAATGCTGAAAGGCAAGGATTTCCTCGCCAAGCTTTGCATTACACTGGCCTGTAGATTGTTCGCAATACTAACAATGCCTTGCCCCATACTTCAGTTGCCTACCCTGCCTGGGATTGAACACCCAGATCCATAACCTAATGCTGGCTATACACTATACGAAAAATCGGCTGAAATTCAGTCATTAGACCGTTCGTTTTAACGGCCAGTCAATGGGCACAAAATCGATTTTGAGCTGAAAAAACAAAGAACAAGATTTCCCGTCCGACCTGTCTGCACTAGGTATATGTAAAAAACGAACATAAAAATTTTATTTATGTCCACTGAACGAATTATCGGTCATTACATGATGGTACCATCGTTTGCGCTTGCGGCCGAACGTTCGTTTTTTGAAATTGGGTTCGCCCGATTTTTCGTATAGTGTATGGCCAGCATAACTCATTTTTACAGCCCTTAACCACTTGCCTACTGGGTACTTTTACCCCCTTTCTGCCCAGGCCAATTTCCAACTTTCAGCACTATCACATTTCGAATGACAATTGCACGGTCATGCAGCGCTGTACTTTTTTTTCACAAAAGTAGAGCTTTCTTTTGGTGGTATTTAATCACCACTGGGTATTTTTTTTGCAAAACAAACGAAAAAAAAGGACCAAAAAAAAAAAAAAAACGTAGTTGTCTCGGTTATAAATTATTTTAAAACAGATAAAAATGGGCACTAATAGGCATCACTTGGGGCTCTACTGAATCATTAGGCATAGTTGTCATACTTGACATAGGACTGTCCCCTTTCACACTTACCGGATCTGCCTCTCCTCACGCTGTGACAACGTGAGGAAAGTACTGCCGATAACCGGCAAGTATGTTTACATTGCAATCAGCTGTGAATGGACACAGCTGATCACATGGTAAAGGGCCACCTTGATTGGTCTTTTACCTCGATCTGGGATTAGCCTTGTCTGAAGGACACATCGATCACAGAGCACGCCAGGTGCGGTTCTGAGAGGACATCAATAGACTGGACGACTGCGCTGTAGCTGTCATTTAACTATATCGTGGTCGGCAAGTAAACAATGCATGCAATTAATCAATTAAAAAGAAAAAAAAATACATACGAAACATCAATCTTGCCATCTGGCCTCTTGGTTGCACCAGTGACCTTTGTGTTCAGTTTGAACTTGAGACCCTGTTTCTGAAGTATGCGTTGGAAATTTTTTGATATTTCCATGTCAATGCCTAGCCCACCAACATGGCCCAAGAATTCAACTGCTGTAACATCTGCTCCCAACCGCTGCCACACAGATCCCTGACAAGAGAAAAAAAGTCAGCATTATCAATACATGCAAACAAAGAACATATTTGTATTAAAGTAATGCTCTCCAGAATGCCAATGTAGGAGATCTATCAACCTAAAGTAGCTGTGACATGCAGCACCCTTTTAACTAGTTACAAAGCAAGTTTGGTAGAATCTAAGTACATCTCTTATAATTTTACTATAAACACATCTATTAGAAACATTTAACTATCAATGTATACTAGCAAGTCCAAATTTTAAAAAGAAACAATATACAGTATACTTTTTAGGAGAAATTAGTGAAAAACATACAAATGATTTACCAATTCAACACCAATTACACCAGCACCAATAACCACCATCTTTTCAGGCACTTTTTTCAGAGATAATGCACCAGTGGATGAAACAACTGTGTCTTCGTCTATCTGGAATTAGATTAATAAAGACATGAGGCCATAAATGCCTAGGATTCATATTAACAAACAAAAAAGCTGCATAGTAAAGATTCAAACAATACCTAAACAACCCATACAATACAAAACACTCAAATATATATACAGTTTTCTGTAACAGAGTTTTCTGAACAGTTAAGGCCCACAGACTTTAAGAGGCAGTTGGACATTAAAGTGGTTGTAAAGGCTAAATGTTTTTTTTACCTTACTGCATTCTATGCAGTAAGGTAAAAAAAAAAATAAACAAGTTTTCAGCATCCCCCCCAATACTTACCTGAGCCCCATCTAGATCCAGCAAAGTGCACGGGAGCGGCTGCTCTCCCAGGTCTCTCCCTCCTCATTGGCTGGGACACAGCAGCGGGAGCCATCAATCACAGCCAGTGAAGAGGGAGGGTGGGGCAGTGTCTAATGAACACACAGAGGTGGCTCAGGAGTGAGTACATACAAATTTACCCATAGCAAAAGGCTTGCTATGGGGGCACTCGACAAGGGAGAGAGGCCAGGAGCTCCATCAGGGGGCCCCAAGAAGAGGAGGATCTGGGCTGCTCTGTGCAAAACCACTACACAAAGTATGTATAACTTTTTTTTATTATTTACAAACACACATGAGCCTTTAATATCACTTTAAGGATAAATGGACAATAACGTCATAACGAGAATGTTTAAATCTATAGACATGGTCAAAACACACACATTCACATCAATGGGAAGGAGCGAAGATGGCAGGAAGAGCAGATTTCAAACAGTATTTTTAACCTGTCCAATCAATCTCCGGTCTGTGTTCACCCATAGAAAGAAGAGGTTTACCCAATGAGGGTATCCTTTAGAAATATCTAGATTTTCCAGCAATTAATCCTAAAAGGTAATCTGATCTTTTTTTAAATAACAAAACAAACATTATATTCCTTTTATACAGTATTTTGAGGGACATTCATACAACCCAAACATCAGTTCTTGGACTTTTGGTATGGCCTGTTTAAATCTCCATAGAACTGAAGTTAGGATTGAGCCACATACAATTCAATTACAGGCAGTCCTCAATTGCTCTTTTTGCAAGTGTACTAACGTGTCTAATTACCTCAAGCACCACTGTATCTGGAAAAAGAAAGAAAGAAAGAAAGAAAAAGAAAGAAAGAAAGAAAGAAAGAAAGAAAGAAAGAAAGAAAAAGAAAGAAAGAAAGAAAGAAAGAAAGAAAAGAAAGAAAGAAAGAAAGAAAGAAAGAAAGAAAGAAAAGAAAGAAGAAAAAGAAAGAAAAAGAAAGAAAAAGAAAAGAAAAGAAAAGAAAAGAAAAGAACTAGCAATTTTAAACCAAGTTACCTCAATTCCTGCAAATGGGGCAACCTCCGAACCAGTGGCTATGAGGATATTCTTAGTGTTGATGACCTGTGTGCTTCCATCTGCTTTTGTTGCCGTTACTTGGTTTTTCCCTGTGATCTTCCCAAGGCCTTGGACATGCACAACCTGTGTGAAAAGCATTGTACATTCATTATGCAAATAATAAAAAATAAAATAAAAATAAGACAATCATTTTCACTGATTCTCAACAGCCAGACTGGTCCCAAACATGAATTTCAATAAATTACTAGACATTGTTAAATATTAAAGACAGATATACTGCATTACACACATAGGGCTGGATTCTAGATATGGACCCACAGTATGTTTTTTTTTTGCGCTGTGGCCAGAAACCACTTCTTTTTAGTTTGCTGTGCATTTAGCACAGATTAGTATGTAGTTAAAAGGGTTAGTCTAGCCAAAAGTGATATTTTAATTATAGTCAGAAGTCTAGCTGCCTGAGTCAGCCCTTGGTGTTTTGTTTTTTTATACCACAACAGCATAAATCAAATATATTGGTTAAAAAAAAAAAAAAAAAAAAAAGACAACCCACACAACAGACAGTAGTAACCCTCATAACAGTCAGCGAGAAGAAACAATAGCTATAAGTTATTTTGTAGTTCAACTGACACAAGAGGCAACCTTTGTAATAAGTGAAACCACTGTACAGGACAGCACATACGTTGGAAAAAAAATGCATGCTGTAAAATCAGACCTTGTTCTGTTTAAAGAGGTGAGCAATGCCAGTTGTAAGAGATTTCACAGCACCGCTCTTTTGCTCCATCATCTTCTCTAGATTTAAGTTAATGCCAGTCACTATTAGGAAAAAGAAATAAAGAAAATGGTAGTTCGACCAGGAAAAACGAATTTAAAGTGTATTAAAATTAAACCAAACAGTTTCAATTTAGGCTTTTGTGTTACTCTCCCCCCCCCCCCCATCTGATAGCCCTGCAAATAAAACCCCAAATAGCTATTCTCACTTTGCTGTATCTATAGGGAGCCATGATTGCCACTTAGGCAAACATGTCTGTCTTTGTTCATTTCCATGACACAGGTGATGATTAGTAGTTTACTACTACTTACTGAAAAGATTCTTAACCTAAAAAAAGAAAATGATTGCAGCCACCAGATTTAAGGATTGGTGCAATTCAATGTACCGTATTTGCCGGCGTATAAGACGACCTTTTACACCCGAATTACAGAGCCAAAAACCGGGGGTCGTCTTATACGCCGGGTGATGAGGCCGCAAGACGAATTCCGGGTGCTCAGTACCTGGTGAGGAGGCCGCCATATAGGTGTAAAGTCCGCCGGGTTGCTGCTTAGCTGGTGAAGAGGCCGCCTGATATAATTAAAAGCCCGCCGAGCGCTCAGTCCTGGGTGAAGAGGCCGCCTTGTGCTCAGTGTCCTGTGTCATACAGTGTGCGCCGCTCAGCCAATCCTGGCGGGCGATGCACTCTGTATTAGAGCCTATTAAGCCTGCTTGGATTGGACAACAACCCCTGCCAATCCAAGCAGGATATACAGGAGTCAGAGCGGCGCGGGCTGATGATGTCACAGCCTCTGCCAATCCGAGCAGGCTTTGCATACATCATCAAATTAGTAAAATGCATTGCCTGCCGTGATTGGCTCAGTGCTGTACACTGTATACTGCAGTCAGTGTATTTCTGATTTCTACCGGACCTGGTGTATATAACAAAATACCGGTATATTGTACTGTACATTAATTTACAGCCTATCATACAGAGTTTTACAGAATTCCTACAGAGTTTTACCAGTGAGCAAGTGACAACTTTACAAGCTTGCAGTAACAAACCATCATACTGTACTAACAAACCATCATACTGTACCATCATATACAGTATACTGTACCTACCGTACCAACAAATCATACTGTACCATCATATACTAACAAAGCATCATATACGGTACTGTGTCTTCCTGGCGCTATTGTACAGTATATTACAAAGCATCATACAGTATACTGTGAGTACCGGTAGCCACATCCTGTACTGCACATCCAGCTCCAGATCTCCCCTTCATATAAAATACTGCTATGATTTATGGTGCTTTGGAGGAGAGGAGTCATTGTTGCTACCTACCAATTGTAGGATCTCTGGGACTTGTAGTTCACCAGTTTCCTTTTTGATTTCAGAAAAGTAATAGCGTACGGTAATACCTGACAGATTACAATACCTGACAGATTTCAGATTTCCTGTAGTGTGAAATGGCTGATCGACCGGGCCCCAGCATGGCTCCAACAAGGAGAAGGAAACATGAAGCCAGTTTTAAGCTCAAAGTTGTAAACTTTGCCAAGGAGCATAATAACTGCGCTGCTGCAAGAGAATATGGAGTAACGGAAAAGATGGTCCGAGACTGGAAAGCAAAGGAAGATGCTTTAAAGTGTATGCCAAGGGCTAAGTGTGCATTAAGAAGAGGCACCCCACATTGGCCAGAACTCGAGAAGCATGTAGCAGACATGGTGCATGAGCATCGTCACAATGGGTTTGTAGTGACACGAAACAGCATACGGATTTTTGCACTTCAGTGGGCCAAATCTAACCCAGATCACAGCAAAGGATTTAAGGCCACTATATCCTGGTGTTCTAGGTTCTTAGAAAGGCATGATCTGGTACTGAGGCAAAAGACCAAAATTGCACAAAAATTACCTGCAGATCTCGACCGCAAAGTGAGTAATTTCCATCGATATGTTATAGAACAGCGCAAGAAACATGGCTATGCGTTAAGTCAGATCGCAAATATGGATGAAACTCCTATGAATTTTGACATGATTGGAAATAAAACAGTCAATTCAAAAGGTGCCAAAACTGTGTTAATTAAAACAACAGGACATGAGAAGTCCAGTTTTACAGTGGTACTAGCATGTACAGCTGATGGTGCCAAACTAAGACCCATGATTATTTTCAAAATAAAGACAATGCCAAAACTCAAGTTCCCTGTTGGTTGTTTTGTTCATGTGAATGAAAAAGGCTGGATGGATGAAGAAGGGGTAAAGCTATGGCTTGAAAATGTATGGAGTAGACGACCAGGTGGACTTCGTCGAGAACGTAGCCTACTGGTGTGGGATATGTTCAGGGCTCATTTAACTCCAAGCACAAAGGAAAGGCTGAAAAGACTAAACACAGATGCAGCGGTTATTCCTGGAGGATTGACATCTTTGGTACAGCCACTGGATGTGTGCCTAAACAAGCCATTTAAAGACCGCATTCGAGAACAGTGGAATGAGTGGATGGTTAGCGGCGAAAAGTCATTCACAAAAGGAGGAAACATGCGTGCTTCACAGTTGGATGTTTTGTGCAACTTTGTCATAAAAGCCTGGAATGATATTGATGCAGAAAAAGTAATCAAGTCTTTCAAGAAGTGTGGCATATCAAATTCATTGGATGGTATGGAGGACGACGACTTGTGGCAAGATGAAGAGGAAGCCGAAGCTGAAGACACACCATCTGATGTGGAATTGGATCGATATGATGATTGTCTAACAAATGTACCACAAGATGTCATTGATGAACTTATGATGTCAGAGGATGAACATGAAGAGGATTTTGAAGGATTTTAAGTACCAGAAAGTCAACCAAAATGACCGGGTTTAAATCTAATCTGTTGTTAAGTCTGATGTTTTTTTTTGTTTTTTAATGGTGTTGCCTCAGAAGGGGGTAGTCTTATACGGCGCATATAGCCCAAAACCTTTTTCACTGGAAAAATAGGGGGTCGTCTTATACGCCCAGTCGTCTTATACGCCGGCAAATACGGTACAAATACGGTACATAATTTGGTTTTTAGTTACCCTTTAAAGCTGATCTCCACGTTTCCGGTCACTTTAATTAGTTTGTTTGGACCAAACTGGTGCAAATGAACCATTTCCATCACTAAGTGCTGCACTGGGTCTAAACAATGTATGTATTGTATGTAGCCTCAGCTACATACAGTACAGAGTGCTGGTTTCCGGCTGTGAGAAACTTCCTGTCTCATGCCCGGAACAAAATAAAGTCGATCAAAACAGCACTTAGCCATTTATAGGCAGCTTTGTATTCTGTGAATGAATACAAAGCTTCCTCTGATTGGCTGAGTTGGAGGGACAGGCTGATGACGTTACGTTCTCAGACTGAATACAAAGCTGCCTATGAATGGCTGAGCGCTGCTCAGATCAACTCTTATTTTGTTCTGGGTGTCAAATGGGAAGTCTTTCTCACAGACGGAACCCAGTACTCTGTACTGTATGTAGCTGAAGCTACATACAGGGGGTCCCCGGGTTACAAACAAGATAGGGACTGTAGGTTTGTTCTTAAGTTGAATCTGTTTGTAAGTCGGAACAGGTACATTTTTTAAGTGTAGCTCCAGCCAAAAAAAAATCTATTTTTACGTTTTTTAGATAACATAGAGAAAGGTTATCACCCCTGTAACGTTTGTTTTGATGTCTGTGCCCCTGTTCAGAAGATTTCCCCTCACCTTCTGTCCCAATGACAATTGGATTTTGAAAATTTTGGGTTGTTAGGGAAACATTGACTGGTGATAAAGCATCAGTGGAGAATCCTTTTTCCCATATTAACTCTTACAGGAGTGAATTTTCCTTCCTAGGTGTGGATTTCCTCTCACTTCCTGTTGTCTCCCTCCGTTTGTAAGTAGGAGTCGTTTGTAAGTCGGATGTTTGTAAGTAGGGGACCCCCTGTACTGTGCTTAAAGCCATCGCAGCACTTATTGAAGGAAACAGTTCATTTGGACCAGCTTGGTCCAAACAAACTATTTAAAGTGACAGGAAGCATGAATATCAACTTTAAAAAACAAAAAAAAACATACACACGCTAACCTATGTAGATGCAGCATCGATCCAGAGCCACAGCTGCCCCCTGCCGCCTCTACACCCAGAGCTGAGCGATAAGGAGGCCGATTGCGCAATTCCGCTCTGAACACAGAGTGGTGATCTCTGCTCTGTGCCTCTAGAGCTCTGTGCAGGGGGCACGAGCAGCTGGCTCAGGCTCTGTGACTTGCTGTCAGCTTAATTTGGGTCACAGGAGTACAGAACTGAGTGTACTCCTGTGACCTACAGGAGAAGAACGGCCAAAAGAGCTTTGGCCATACTTCTTTTAAGGCCGGCCTCAAGTACACTCTAACCCTAAGCTACTTCCCTCTGCTCCCCAACATTTGAAGCAAAGCTGTCTAATGTTCTACTCTATTCACATCTTTGACAGCTGCTTACCACCACATGCTTGGATATCTGTGACCAAAGATCAGCTTTAAAATAGTTTAAAGCAGCCTTGTCGCTAGTATAAATCTTTTAATCCAGAAGCCTAATGTAAGAAAGAAAAAAGCTAAATACTTCACTGTTAGATGGGCAGGAAGTCCATTGTTCACCCCCATGCAAAGCTACTGATGCAGCTGCTATCCAACACTTTCAGATGTGTCAGATAGTGCAGTCATTTCCCCTGCCAGCCATCATTAAATCTAAGAAGCCAACTGTTTATGATGGAGAAGCCTATTTTCACAGGCAACACAAACTAAACCATGATAAACCAATTCCAAATGAATTAACAAAGACAACATCTACCTTCGATTCCTCTGCTTGCAAAATCTTTTCCATGAGCTAAATGGTACAGATGAGAGTTGTTTAGCAAAGCCTGTAAGCAGAAGTTTTCGTTAAAAACTATGCATGAAAAATAAAGAAATAAAAAAAAAAAAATACAAATAATAGAAAATGTAACTGAGGAAAATATTCTGTCAGGTAGGAGTAAGTGTATAATTTATGCAATACAGCATGTTGATAAAAAGAAAGTAGGCATAGTATATATTGAGACACTATATTCCAGTGGGGGAACCATAGGTATTCCTGCAATAATAAAGTTGGTAGAAATCCCAAATTTTCCCATCTCAATTCAAGCGAATTCAAGAGTCTATTTATAAGAATCGCATCAATGATCATATGGGTGCTTTCATTTCAAATAGTTATTAAACAGTGCTACAGAAGAGAACTGCATGCATTTGCAGATTTACATACATGTCTGGAGCCCAGATGCTGCAGCAAATTAAATTATTGTACTTTAAGATGTCCGGGCAGTATCAAACTCCTTTAGAGCCCTTTCACACTGGGGCCACCCGTGAGTTAGCGGTAAAGCGCAGCTTGTTTTAGCGGCGCTTTACTTCTGTTTAAGCTGGCGTTTTGGCCGCTAGCGGGGTGCTTTTAACCCCCGCTAGCAGCCAAAGGGATTAAAAATGCCCATGTTGCGGCGCTTCTGAAGCACTGCCCATTCATTGCAATGGGCAGAGGGCGTTGTATACAGCGCTCCCAAACCACCCCAAAGATGCTGCTTGCAGGACATTTTCTAACGTCCCGCAAGCACACCGCCCCAGTGTGAAAGTACTCTGGCTTTCACTTTCGGGCAGCATGGGAGGCCGTTTTCAGGCGCTATTTCTTTAAAGTTTATTGAAATGGTCCTCAATCTATAGCCTGCAGAGAGTAAATGGGAAAGTAGCAGAATTAATCTTTCTATATTGGCTGCAGATGCATTCTATCTGAAAATCACTTGTTGTTTACAATGTCTAAGGGTATCAGCCTAGTATATACTACATTTTTGGCCTATCCATAGGAGGCATAACTATTCTATCTATTATGGCTGCAAATCAATTATTACATATTCTAACACTGTAAGTATCAGCCTAGTTTATACAACATTACTAACCTTCTTACGAATCCATAAATTAAGTACCCTAATCTCGGCATCATCTCAAACAAGAAGGTGGCAACTTTAACAGGCGACATGGCTGTCCTAGAGCAGGAGTGGCCAGTCATCACTGCTGGCATATTGTTATATTACAAGATTTACTTAGTGCCAATGGTTTGCGCAGCACTTTACAAAATGGAGGGAGACATTACAATACAAATGAATACAAGGGAGACTGTACAATACAAGCAAATACAAGAGGGACCAGAGGGCCCTGCTCACAGAGCTTAAAATCCAAAAAAAGGGGGGTGGATGTGATACAAAAAAATGGTAATAACTGTTGGCAATGAGCTGTTGGAAAAAGTAAAATGTACAGTTTATACGTTTGAAGCAGGATAGGCCTCTATAAACCAATGGGTTTTCAGGAAGCCAGACAGATTGGGGTAAGGAGTTTCAGAGGATAAGAGAGAGGCTCTGGATAGGTCCTGGCATTGAGCATGGGATGAGGTGACAAGAGAACTAGTTAGCAGGAGGTCTTAGGAGATGTGAAGACAAGGATTTGGTTGGTATTTTGAGATAAGGTTGGTGATGTTGCTCGGTGCAGAACTGTGAATGGCTTTGTAATAAGTTAGTAAAGTTCACCAATATATTCCCTTTAAAAATACTACAAAAATGTTCTAAATATTCCAGTCAGTATATTTATAAATGTGTTGTCATCACATCACCTGAAAGTAGAAATTAGCTTGCAGCAGAAGTGCTTGCGTTATAAGCGGTGTGGAAGCACTGAAGTAAATACTACATGTGTATCAATGTACTGATGCTCGGCTGAAGTGTATTCATTTTTTTTTTTATACATACCTTAGAGGGGATACAGCCAACGTTTAAACAGGTTCCACCAAGAGTGTCATTTTTTTCCACACAAACAGTCTAAAATAAAAGATGTGTTAATGAGAAGCAAAATTCAGAAAAAAAAAAAAAAAAGGTTGCGTTAATCTTTCTGTAGGAATGAATGGCAGAAAAATATTAAATTGTCCTCAAGTGAGCTAGATATATTCCTAAAAACATACGAGAAGACATCCATTTATCTACAAGCACACCACCGCAGCACCAGGCGCTGCCATGATTTTCCCCACAGCGGTGACAGCATCACACCACAGAACTTTCTTAATTTATTCTCTGCACAGAAGGATGAAGACACTGGCATGCTTGCAACAAGCTTTTGCCACAAGCCGCAAAATCTTTTGTATGCTAACAAGTTCCCTCCAAGTACTAGAGATGCTCAATGTTGCTACCAAGGAAAGCAGCTATGGCCAAATTACTTAAAGCAATGTTTAAAATATGGTCAGGCCTGTTTTGGCGAGCCTAAATAATACTCAAGTTTTGTTCTATTTCCATTTGTGTAGACCAGACAGGCCTGAAAATGTGCTCTTCGTGTGCCAGGCTTCAAGTTGCTCTAGGAATAACCTGCCTCGCACCTGATCAGGGACAATTTCCCTGCTGAAAGAGGCACTATCTGTATCGTTAGGACCTTTTCACATGTGTCTTCAGTCTGGATTAGACTGTCAGTTATTCAGGAGGAACCAGACTGAACCACATCGTATATGTATGCAGATGCTTTTTTTCCCCTCTTCTGTTTTGTTGGACATGAGCGTATGTAAACGGATGATTATACCTGTCGACCTACAGCCAATTTTCATAAACAGCTAGAAAAAGAGACATGTGAAAAACTTATGTATACTGATCTAAAATGATTTCATTTACATGAGTTTTTATGAAGAAACTGTCAACATCTGTGTGAAAGGACCCTTAAGTAACCCAAAGATGACTGGAAGAAAAGAAAATTGCGCGATTCCCCCATCAACACAGTTGACAATCTTGATGGAACGCCTACTGCAGTGCTATTGTGTTCTGCCCGGCACAACAAGGAACACAAGGATCACTGCGAGCACCTATAGCCACTGGCAGTAAATGGAATGTAAAAAAATTGACATACTGGTTGTACCAAAGTTGATCAATGGATCGACTTGGGTACAACCAGCTGTCTCGATCCATATATGGCCGGCTTTTCAAGTGACAGACTGTCGGTCACAATGCCTATACTAATCTGTGCATCATTTACCCAAAGTTAAACTACTGCTGGTGCTTGAATTGAAAGACAGCATAACCACCACAGTAGACCAAATATTTAAAGTGGTTGTAACCCCCCCAAAAAAATAAAAATAAAAGTGATCCTGTTATCTTATAGCAGATTAAACAGTTATTAGCTGGCAGTAAAGTTAAATGAAGATCACTGGCTGCCCATCTCTTTTATCATACCATAACACACCGTGTACATGTTAATGTAATTACAGGCATTGTTTTACACCATCTCAGATCTCTTCTGGCAGGTCATGTAACCCCCGGCCGCTCTCCTACCCCATCTAAGGGCTACAGTGGGAGGGGCTGTTACATGACCTCCCTGGCTTAAATCGGAGGGGGATCTTGGCCCCTCCCGCTGTAGCCCTAAGATCAGAGGAGGAGAGTGGCAGGAGGTCACGTGACCAGCCAGAAAAGATCTGAGATAAAGTAAAGTAATTAAAAGGCATAATTTTACACCAACATGTAAACAGTGTGTCATGGCACGATAAAACAGAGGGGCTGCCAGTGAATTATTTTTTTTTACTTTACAACCACTTTGGTACTAATCTCTGCCAAGTAAAGGAAGAATTATATTCTAACTTGTTTGTGCTCATCCTAAACAGAGGTTTAACACTATGCATGCAAATATTAAATTTACACATTAGAGACAAACTTTACCTGAAAGCCCAGCTGGGCAGCTTTGATTGCAGCAACATAACCTCCAGGACCAGAGCCTACGACAGTGACATCAGCATCCACTTCAAGTAATAAATAATAATACACACAAGTTAAATTCCAAACAATTCATCAGAAAACTTGTTGCCAAACAAAAATGAATGTGAATGTGTTTGCAGTGCTTACAGTTATTATAGATCACATTAAAGCAAATCTATGCGTTTTGTCTTCTTTGCAGAGCACCTAAACCACTGAGGTTTTCTATAAAAGTAACTAAAAGTTTGCATGGTCATAGTGTAGCCCCAACCTTACAGCCACCAGTGCCTTCCTATAGCACAGAAGAGTGGGGGGGATGACCTCCCCTGGCCAATAGAAAGACACAAGCAGTGGTAAGATGCAGACTACACAGCAACCATGCAAGCTGTGGCTCCAATTTCCTTATAAAGTACCACAAGATTTCAGCCTACAGAGGCACTCTGCAAATAAACTGATAATATGTGCCGGTACTTACTAGGATTCCACTTACCCAGAAGAAGTTACCTCAGCTACTGAGTACAAAAAAAATTAGGCTAACTTTACTGTTTTGTTTTTTGTAATTCATTAAAGTGTATTTTTTCCAAAAATATTGCAAAGACAGCTGCCCAAATACAGCGTGACATAAAATATTGCAACAACCGCCATTTTATTCTTTAGGGTCTCTGCTAAATATATATTTTTTATTTGGGGGTTCTAAGTAATTTTCTAGCAGAAAAAAAAAAAAAGATTTTAGCTTGTAACCAACAAGTTTCAGAAAAAGGTTTATTCTTTAAGTGGTTAATCATCTACAGACAGAAGTTCATTCCTTTGATCTAAAACAGCCGTCACTAAATGACAGACCGAGCGATGCTCCTGTCCGGACCGTCAGCGTACAGCACCACATCTCACTCCTCTGCTCAGAAGTCATTGATTGCTGGGACTGTGAGCGTCCTTGCAACCAATGATGTCACGTGTGCACCCCGCCCCCTGCTGATATTGTGCAGCTCCCGGCCGGGCCGCGAGATACTCTACTATATCACGCCCCTACGTCACGCCCCTGCCCCATGCTGTTTGTCATCTCGCTGCTCTTGGCTCTTACTCGGCCGGCCATGAGGTATGATGTGTATGCACGCCCTGCCCCCTTCAGCAAGACTCCTGGTGGCGGCACAGCTCTTTCCCTCTGCAGCTTGTTAGCTCTGTTTGGGAAGTTTTTTCGTATCACCACATAATGGTATTGTGGATACGATATAAGGTAAAAAACATAAGTGCCACGTCCCGAAAATTTGAGTTTTAAGGAAAGGATTCAACTATTATGTGTTGAAAGAATGATGGACTTTTTAGGCGTACAATCAATAAAGGATCTTTTTATTAAAAACATGTATATACAATTTATACAAAATCCTAGATGGATATTGACAATCTAAAAACAATTATAGAAATCATTACAGGCTAATCGACATTTTTACTAGATAGCGACAATGTGGGTCAATTGGCCACTAAAATTCAAATATCTTAATACTCAAATTTTATCGTATAGATATGGCAATAAACAAACAATAATAAATCATATGGAAGCAGTATTGTCGAGAAATAGCTTGTATTGGTTGCCCTACATGTTACGCGTCATGTAACGCTTCTTCAGGAGCTTTCTATACTTTATTCCCTGGTCGGGAAATAATTTCAGGGGAGTGGGGAATGAGGGACTAGTTGCCTTGTGGTGACGCCAGAGAACGTGCTTTTTAAGCTGTGTTTGATTCTTGGGTTAGAACTATTCCTGTAGAGGTTATTTTTCACTTTTCCACAGAAGTACAGTTGGTTTAAGTACAGTTGAGTGACTAGTTGGCGTGCATAGCATTCAATTAGTAGGTGAAAAGGTTATACAAGGTGAGACAGGAAATATGTCCTTGTTCTATCCCTGTTGTATCCAGATGGTCGGCGTCCTATATATGTATCCCCGCTCTCTGGCAGCGTAGTTGTGTGGGCTGCTGTGGGCTGTAAAAAAACCTTTATTGATATAGATTGTACGCCTAAAAAGTCCATCATTCTTTCAACACATAATAGTTGAATCCTTTCCTTAAAGCTTGTTAGCTCTGCTGGCTCCCGATCCCTGCCTGCCTCAAGGTATGTGGGGCGTTTACCACACTGATGGGTACATTTTCTCTTTAGGGGCACATTTATTGTAAGGTTACTTTGATGGGCACAACAAAATGTGCTCATCAGAGTGCCCCTTACTATAAAATGCGCCTATCAGTGTGCCCCTTAACATAAAATAAGGGGCGCTCTGATGGGCAAATTTAATGTACGGGTCACTGATGGGCACAACTAAATGTGCCCATCAGAGTGCCCCTTATTTTATATTAAGGTTCACTCCGATGGGCACATTTTATGTTAAGGGGCACTCTGATGGGCCTAACAAAACCTGCCATTAGCATGCCCCTAACGTAAATTTACCCATCAGAGTGCCCCTTAACATAAACTAAGGGGCATGCTGATGTATTGGGGAACTCTAATGGGAACACCTGATGTAAGGTGGCACTGTGATGGGGACACCTGATGTAAAGGCGCACTCTGATGGGGACAAAATGATGTACCTGGGCCAGAATTATTTTTTTTTTTAGTTACTGGAACTTAAGTTTTAATTCACTACCCCTGATCTAAAAGAAGGAAATGTTACAATGTTTCTCTTTATCTGGTTTGAGGAATGTTGTGATAAACTTGGCAGGCTGCCGGTTTTTTTATTTATTTTTTTGACAGCGGTCTGCTTGAGCAGAGAACTGAAATCGAGAAAATGCTGTGTTAAGATCACGAAGGGGGTGGAATCGCAATCTCAATTCTTTAACGATTAATCGTGCAGCTCTACCAAGTATGCTTGCAGTGAGGGCTATTTACTTCGTTTTTTTTTCCCAAGTTACAGTCTATCGTAAGTGAATCACAACCAGTAGTACTCAACAGAGGTGAACAAAACCAACTCTTGATGGATTCTGTGACATGTTTTCCCCAGTGTATTGCCAGATGTGTTTCACACAGTATACCAAAAGCACAGCACTCGCTTTTACATACACTAATCTATGTTTCCACAAAGAGTTTGATTCAAATATGGCCTCTTTTTAAAACTGCAATTATGAAACCGTTTAATAAGGAATGAAACAAATAACTTACAGGCTTGGTCTGCATAGGTACGGAGTGGCACAGCACAGATTCTTTTCAGTCCAGGGGTGAGATGACTGATGTGAGCCTTCTAAATAAAACAAAAAGTGAAATGCTTTCATTGCACACAACCTTAGATTTAAATAAAATTTGCATGTTTTAAATTAGAAAGGCAATTAACCCAATGATTTATTCATATCCAAATTTTGTATATAGTATGGAACAGCAGCAATATTTTCCCATTACATTTTCAAGCTTCCCATCAAATTACACAATTTATCCACTGCAAGAATGCATCCCACACTGCTGGCAATGTGTAAGAAAGTCATTGCTATTCTACACTGAATGACGTATCACCTTAAAAACTGAAATGGCTTCAATCAAACTCGCCCTATAACTTGATCTCAGGTTTTTCACATGGCTGTGGAGGAACTCTAGCTCACCTTTCTTTGCAGAACTAGCCATGGAAGACTCAAAGTTGAATTCCTTACAGTTGTACAGGCCCAAATCCTATACTGAAATTGATTACTATGATTTCACTGTACACTGTGAGCTTCTCATAGTGTGCATGACAAGCTTCAGCAAATCAGATAGAGCTCACCTGATTTCCTGGGTGGCAGACACTCAGCATAATTTATATAGAGAACACTGTAGAATCCCCCTACATTAGTGGTCAGTAGAGAAGGGCTCTCTTACATTAATGATCTGTGAAGAAGTCCACTTTTACATTTGGTGGTTAATGGAGAAAACCCCCTACAATGGTGATTAATGTAGAAGTAAATACATCAAGGAGATGAATAAGGTTCAGGGGGTCAGTTTATTGAACTAAAAATCAAGAACACTGGGACATAACCTCAAACTAACTGGACGGAAGTTCAAAACTATTCTTAGAAAATATTTTACTGAAGGAGTAGTTGATGCTTGAAATAAACTACCAGCAGAGGTAGTGAGACAGTCAACAGTAAATGGCTACAAACATGCTTGGGACAAACATAGATCTATAACCAGATAATAAAGTTGAAGAAAAATTAAAATTAAAAAAATGGGCAGACTCGATGGACTATGCAGTCTTTTTCTGTCGTCACTTCTCTGTTTCTATCTATGCAAGTAGTGAACAATGCAGAAGTGGTAATATGTGGACAACAGCCTCCCTACATGTGTGATCAGTGAAGAAGGGCCCTCTTAGATTGGTTGCCTGGGGAAAAGAACCCCTCACATTGCAGAATTGGCCCTTACATTGCTGTTTCCTTGAGAAATGCCTCTTACATTTGTGGTCATTAGAGAGGAGCTCTTTAACTTTGGTGGTGCATGGAGAAAATTCCTTTACATTGGTGATTGGTCTATAAGTGGCTCTTGGAAAAATGTCCCTTACATTTGTAGTCAATAAAGAGGAGCCTCTTTTCTTTGGTGGTCCGTGGAGAAAACCCCCTTAGAGCCCTTTAAACACTGACAGCGCGGGGATTGTCAGCAGTAAAGCGCCGCTACTTTTAGCAGCGCTTTTCGGCCGCTAGTGGGGCACTTTTAACTGCCGCTAGCGGCCAAATAAAGGGCTAAAAACGCCTGCAGAGGCGCTTTGCAGGTGCTGCCCATTGATTTCAATGAACAGAGGTGCTTTAGGAGCAGTGTATACACCGCTCCTAAAGCACCTCAAAGAAGCTGCTTGCAGGACTTTCACACTGGAATTGTAGATGAGGCATTTTTCAGACGCTTTACAGGTGCTATTTTTAGTGCTAATGCGCCTGAAAATACCTCCAGTGTGAAAGGGGGTCTTACGTTGGTAATTGGTGTAGACGCGACCCCTATGGCTCCTTTCACACAGACATCTGTTCAGTCACGTTTTTTCAAAGAAGTTCGGTTCGATTTAGGCCTCATGTACACTGCTGCAGGTAAAAGGACGTTTAGGAGCAGTTGGACATTTTTTTCAACTGCTCCTGAACTCTCCTCTATGTTATCTTATTAGTACATGTACACTGGGTCGTTTACAGTCAATTGAGTGTAGAGGCTTTTTTTGGAATGCAAAAAAATGGGTTCAGAAGCTGAGTTTAGAGGCATTTCTAGCGCCAAACGCTTCTAAACACGGCTAAACGTGGTAACTCGCGTTTAGTTTACAGGCTTTTCCCCCCCAAAATAGCCAAAAATGAATACGTTTTTCATCTAAACGCTTCTAAACGCAAACGCGGTAAAACGCCACTAAAAGCGACACGTAAACGTGGCAAAACAGACGTTTTAAACGTGGGTTACTGTCAAGTTTAAATCGTTCAGGAGAGATTGTAAAAACGTGTACATTATGCCTTACATCGGTTTTTTCTTAGTTGCAGAGACCAGAGGTGACAAAAGCATAAAACAAAAATGTTTCTTGCCTAAAAATGGACATAAACAGAATGTTCCGTTTAAAAAAAAAAAAAAAAAGGGACCTGAACATACATGGCTGTGGCTGGATGTAAACAGATGATCATCTGCTTGCATCCGCCCACCCATAAGGCCCTTTTACATGGGCGCTTCAATCCGAGACAGGTGGACCATGCATTCCTATGAATGGAGTCCGTTTACATCAAGGGTGCCCAACCAGTGGCCCGCGGAGCCCTCTGATGTGGCCCGCGACCTCCTGCTCTGGGATTGAATAGAAAGAATACTGTTATTAAAGGTCAGTTTATTACTAAAATCACAGTGTATATATGGGCATATCTTTTCTGCAGTGGTTACTGGGCTGCTTTCAAACTGATACGCAGGTGCAGAGAAGTTTACCAGCGGGTTACCTGCACTTAGCCATAGACTTCTATTATTACCGGCGAGTTTGGTGAGCTTTCTGAAAGTGCACCAAACCTGCAGAATATAATAGCAGTCTATTGCAAACTGCAGGAAAGCCAAAGGTACACTGCGTGGCACATGTGGTGTGGGTAAACCGCAACGCATCAGTGTGAAAGCAGCCTTGGATCCCTTTCACCCTGTCAGTCCGACAGTCCGACCAATTGGACCCTCCATTCACCTCTATGTAGTGGCAGACATAAACCGACTTGTGTTCTACCTCCAATACGATCCACTAAAAAAGTATCATGGGCTGTGTCCGTGCCCGCTCTCCAAATGCAGAGTGCACACGGACATGCCATACACCCGCTCCACTCATTGTGGCCCGCGACCGGTTACCAAGTCACTTAAGTGGTCCTCGCTCTTCAAAAGGTTGGGCACCCCTGGTTTACATCTACCTACCTCCAGGTCCAATCTGGCCCACTAAAAGAGGAGGACGACTGCATCCTGTTCTGTTTGGGCAGATGGGCTTGGAGGCAGCTGGGTATAAACAGACAGTGGAGTCCATTTACACCCAGCTGCCCATACAGCAGAGCAGGGTCTGTCTGTGTCTGCTCTGCATAAACTGAGCGGCCATAGATCGGTCATCTGCCCCACTCTGCTCCGATCAGCAATGGAAGGTGTCTGTGTGAAAAAGCCATAGACATTCATTATGTCTGGATCCATCTGAAAAACTGACAGATGGATCTAGGCTGAATGCCTGTGTGAAAAGGGCCTTATGCCGGTTTCACATGGGCTTCATCTTGTATAAGAGCAGCAAGCTTTGACAAATCATTTGCAGAACTTTCAGCAAGCTTTGATGAAGCTTTTAAAGTACCGTTCAAGTCCAGTGTGTAAATGTTGAATACAGCTCCTAATGGGTGTGCCGATTGCCACTTTAAACAAACTGCTAGCAGGCTTCAGCACTACTGAAAGCTTGCCTAAAGTGGCAATCAGCGTTCCCATCAGTATCTTTGTTGAACATTTACAAACTGCACTTGAATGGTACTTTAAAAGCTTCAACAAAGTATGCTGAAAGTTCTGCAAATGATTTGTCAAGGCTTGCTGCTTACATCTTATACAAGCTGAAGCTTGTGTGTGAAACATGCCTTACATTGGTGGCCAGCAGAGAAGAGCTTCCTTACATATGTGATCTGTGTAGAATACCCCCTTACATAGTAGGTGAGGTTGAAAAAAGACAAGTCCAACCTGTGTGTGTGATTAAATGTCAGCATTACATTGTATATCCCTGTATGTTGTGGTTGTTCAGGTGCGTTTTGAAACGATCGATGCTCACCGCTGAGACCACCGCCTGTGGAAGGGAATTCCACATCCTTGCTGCTCTTACAGTAAAGAACCCTCAATGCTGTCTAAGGTTAAACCTCTTTTCTTCTAATCTTAATGAGTGGCCACGTGTCTTATTAAACTCCCGTTCGAGGAAACGTTTTACCCCTACTGTGGGGTCACCAGTATGGTATGTGTACATTTAAATCATATCCCCTCTCAAACGTCTCTTCTCCAGAGAGAATAAGTTCAGTGCTCGTAACCTTTCCTCATAACTAATATCCTCCAGACCCTTTATTAGCTTTGTTGCCCTTCTCTAGACTCGCTCCATTTCCAGTATATCCTACTGGACAACATACTCCAGGTGAGGCCGGACCAGAGTCTTGTAGAGCTTCTTAATGCATGCCAATATTCTGTTTGCTTTGTCAGCAGCAGCTTGGCATTGCATGCCATTGCTGAGCCTATCTACTAGGACCCCCAGGTCCTTTTCCATCCTAAATTTCCCCAGAGGTCCCCCCCCCCCCAGTGTATAGATTGTATTCATATTTTTGCCACCCAAACGCATTATTTTACATTTTTCTACATTAAACCTCATTTGCCATGTAGTTGCCCACCCCATTAATTTGTTCAGATCTTCTTGCAAGGTTTCCACATCCTGTTGAGAAGATATTGCCCTGCTTAGCTTAGTATTGTCTGCAAATACAGAGATTTAACTATTTACCCCATCCTCCAGGCCGTTTATGAACAAAATAAATAGGATTGGCCCCAGCACAGAACCCTGGGGGGCCCCACTACCCACCCCTGACCATTCAGAGGGTGGTGATAAATGGGGAGTACTCTGAACTCACCCTTGTAGCCAGTTTTCAATTAAATGTACTCACCCTATGGTCCATGCCAACAAATCTTATTTTGTACAGTAAACATTTATGGGGAACTGTGTTAAATGCTTTTTCCAAATCCAGATACACCACGTCTACAGGCCTTCCTTTATCTAGATGGCAACTCACCTCCTCATAGAAGGTTAATAGATTGGTTTGGCAAGAACGATTCTTCATGAATCCATGCTGATTACTGCTAATGATAACATTTTCATTACTAAAATCTTGTACATAATCCCTCATCATCCCCTCCAAGAGTTTACATACTATTGATGTTAGGCTAACTGGTCTGTAATTACCAGGGATTTATTTTGGGCCCTTTTTAAATATTGGTTCTACATTGGCTTGGTAATTACTTGACCGAGTTCCTTAAGGACCCTCGGGTGCAAGCCATCTGGTCCCAGTGATTTATTAATGTTAAGCTTCCCAAGTCTATTCCTAATTCTGTCCTCTGTTAACCATGAGGGTGCTTCCTGTGATGTGTCATGAGGATAAACACTGCAGTTTTGGTTACTGAAGCGCCCCCCCAATTCCCACGTGAAGACTGAGGAGTATAAAATTCAATATCTTTGCCATCTCCCCATCCTTTCTAACCAGATTTCCTTCCTCATTCTTTATAGGGCCAATATGGTCTGTCCTCTCCTTTTTACTATTTATATACTTAAAGAATATCTTGGGATTTTTTTTTCTCTCTCCTCCGCTATGTGTCTTTTGTGTTCTATCTTAGCTGCCCTAATAGCTCCCTTACATTTCTTGTTGCATTCTTTTTTTTTTTTTTTTTTTTTAACAGAAGGAATGTTTATTGAATTTACAGAGACATTACACTTGAAAACATTACATACGCGTTACAAGGGTAAACTTGGCAACATTATAGGTACAATCAAATGTTTGAGAACGTCCATCAATCATACCAGTAAATCCACATATTCTATGAACATGCCTTGCTACCTCCACTATCCCTCCACCCCTTCAGACCCACCGCCATCTACCATTTGGAAACACTTAGAGGTGTATTAACCAGTACTGAAACCTCCCTGGGAAAACCTCCTGTCGATGGGTCCCAGCGTGCCGGAGCCCCCGACAGGTACACCGCTGGAGGAGCTCTACCCAGCCCCCCCACCCTCATTCCCATGGCATTCAGCCAATGCACAGCTGAATAGTTTATACTGTGATGTTCCTGGCCTGCACCCATGCATCCCATATCTTATTGAATTTCTGCGGGCAGTTGCGACCCATGTACGTAAGTTTGTACAGGGGCAGAACTGCATTGACCATTGCCTTCCATGCCGAGCTCTGAGGTGGGTCCGGGAGCTTCCATTTTGCTAGTATCGTCTTTCTGGCATAAAAGGCTGCATAAAAGACGAACAGGCCCATGTGCTTGGTGGTAGTCAGGTTGTCAGTAATGCCCAAAAGAAATACCAGGGGATCTCTGTCTAGAGATAGACCCGCCACCGCGTTTACATCCGCCACCACCTCCCTCCAAAAGGTCTGAATCAGGGGGCACTCCCACACCATATGTATGAATGTTCCCACCGACTGTCTGCATTTGGGGCAAGTGTCCGACACTCCAGGATATATTCTAGCTAATTTGTCAGGAGTGTAATACACTCTGTGCAAGAACTTTAGCTGGGTGAATCGGTCCCTAGCGGATACCATGAGTGGAATACACTGCTGCAGGCCCTCACTCCAGTCCTCCTCCGTAAGGGTGGGTACATCTCCTTGCCACTTCTCAAACAGCCTAGTGGTACTGTCCCCCGTGTTACATGTGAGTCTGAGATATACCGATGACAGGGTACGATCGATCCCCTCAGCCCTCAGGAGGGACTCGACCGAGTGTACAGCAAGGACCACTCCCTCCGGGAACTGGGCCTTCATAGCATGCCTAAGCTGCAAGTACCTAAAGTACATCCAGGGCGGGAGACCGTAGTCTCGCCTCAGCTCCGTCAGGGGGAGAATGTTGCCTCCTGATACTATTTGTTTCAGAGTAGTGACATGAAACCTGATCCATACCTGGGGGTCAGGTATGGAATGGATATGAGGCAAGGATGGGTTGCCCCATAGTGGAGTATGCGGGGATACGGCCCCCGGCTCGCCCACCAATCGAGACACCTGTTGCCAGGCTAGAAGTGTCGTTCTCATGGGAGTAGTCACTTGGGGTCTGCACCCGGGTCCCCGGTATACCAGGGCACTGAGTTCAGAATGGGAGCCCAGAATAGCTGCCTCCAAATTCACTGCCGGGTTAGACCTGTCCTCAGTGAGCCACCACCGCACCGTTACCAACTGCGCGGCCCAATAGTATTTCCGGAAGTTAGGCAAAGACAGACCTCCTTCGGTCAATGAGAGTTGTAATTTGGATTTAGCCACCCGAGGGACCGAGCCCGCCCACAGGAACGAGGTGATAATCTGGTCTAGTTTGTTAAAGAAAGATGCCGGGATAGGGACTGGGGCATGGCGAAAAACATATAAAAATTTTGGGAGGAAGCTCATTTTTATAAGATTTACTCTTCCAACCGGGGTAAGGGGGAGAGTCTTCCATATCATACATTTTTCCTTAAAATGATTAAGCACTGGGTAGACATTGTCCTCCAAATAGTGTTTAGGGTCTCTACGGATCTGTATACCCAGATACTTGAATCGGGATACCAGCTGCAGCGGAGTGTGCGTCTCCCGCAACTGGCTCCCTCCAGATAATGAAAACAGTAGCGACTTCTCCCAATTCACCCGTACCCCTGAGAAGAATCCAAACCGATCGATAGTGGCTAAAGCTGCCCGGAGGGAGTCATGCGCGTCATGCAGATATAGCAGCATATCATCCGCATAAAGGGAGACCTTTTCTATCAGGGGGGGAAACGAGATACCACGAACCTCCTCCGAGGTTCTGAGAAGCTCCGCCAGCGGCTCAACCGCCAGTGCAAAGAGAGCCGGGGAGAGAGGGCATCCCTGCCTGGTGCCTCGGTGGAGTGGGAAGGGGGCCGACAAAGAACCATTAGTTCTAACCCTGGCAGTAGGCGCAGCATAAAGCATCCGTATCCAGGAAATGAAATTAGGACCAAATCCAAATTTTCGAAGGACCAGCCACAGGTATTCCCACTCCACCGAGTCAAAGGCCTTCTCCGCGTCCAGTGAGGCAAGTACCTCAGTTCCCCCCCCGACAGGCAGTCCCGCCACTACTGTATAAAGCCTCCTCAAATTGATGTCTGTACCCTTCCCCGGCATAAACCCGGTCTGGTCCCCATGGACCAATGACAGGATAACCCTTCCAAGGCGAATGGCTAAAAGTTTGGCTAGAATCTTTGCATCTACATTCAGTAGAGAAATAGGCCTATATGAGGAGCACATTCTTGTTGCATTCTTTGTAAAGTCTGAATGCTGATGATGATCCCCCAGCCTTGTATTTTTTGAAGGCCTTCTTCTTTGCTTTTATATGTATTTTTACATTGGAGTTAAGCCTTCCAGGACTTTTGTTAGCTCTTTTAACCACTTCAGCCCTGGAAGATTTGGCTGCTCAATGACCAGAGCACTTTTTGCGATACGGCACTGCATAGCTTTAACTGACAATCGTGCGACACTGTATCCAAACAAAATAGTTTTCTCATTTTTTTACCCCCCACAAATAGAGCTTTCTTTTGGTGGTATTTGATCATCTCTGCGTTTTTTCTTTTTTGCGCTATAAACAAAAAAAGAGCGACAATTTTGAAAAAAATAAAAAACACAATATTTTGTACTTTTTGCTATAATATCCCCAATTTTTTTTATTTTTTTTTTTTAAAAAGCTAATTTTTTTCTCAGATTAGGACGATATGTATTCTTCTACATATTTTTGGAACTAAAAACCGCAATAAGCGTATACTGATTGGTTTGCACAAAAGTTAGTGTGTCTACAAAATAGGTGATTTATGGCATTTTTATTATTTTTACTAGTAATGGCTGCGACGTGCGATTTTTAAAAATGCACTGATTACTGTATAAATGTCACTGGCAAGGAAGGGGTTAACACTAGGGGGTGATCAAGGGGTTAACTGTCTTCCCTGACTGTGTGTTCTAACTGTAGGGGGAGGGGACTGACTCTAGGAGATGACAGATTGTGGTTCCTAGCCATTAGTAACTCACGATCCGCATCTCCTCTCAGAACAGAACAGGGATGTGTGTTTACACACACACATCCCTGTTCTGCCTCTTGTGCCCTCGATTGCTCGTGGCCGGTGGTGATCGCGACCGCCAGTTACTGGCATCAGCACCCCCCCTGAGTGCAGCGGGTGCACGCGCGTGCTATCCCGCTTAAAAGGCGCCAACGTACAGCTACGACGGCTCGCGGGATCGTGCCGACCTTCCGCAGTATAATGACAACAGCTGGTCGGCAAGTGGTTACATTTATTTCCCAATGGGATGCATTGGCTAATGCCCTTATTTAATATGCTGTTAAAGCAAACCCATCTCTCCTCCGTGTTCTTTGTGCCCAAGATTTTATCCCAATCTATATCTTCTAGTAAGGTTCGTAGTTTAGGGAAGTTGGCTCTTTTAACCACTTCAGCCCCGGACCAATTGGCAGCCAAAGGACCAGGCCCCTTTTTGCGATTCGGCACTGCGTCGCTTTAACTGACAATTGCGCGGTCGTGCGACGTGGCTCCCAAACAAAATTGGCGTCCTTTTTTTCCCACAAATAGAGCTTTCTTTTGGTGGTATTTGATCGCCCCTGCGGTTTTTATTTTTTGCGCTATAAACAAAAATAGAGCGACAATTTTGAAAAAAAATGCAATATTTTTTACTTTTTGCTATAATAACTATACCCAAAAAATATATAAAAAAACATTTTTTTTTCCTCAGTTTAGGCCTATACGTATTCTTCTACATATTTTTGGTAAAAAAAAAAAAAAAAAAAAAAATTGCAATTAGCGATTATTGATTAGTTTGCGCAAAAGTTATAGCGTTTACAAAATAGGGGATAGTTTTATAGCATTTTTATTAATATTTTTTTTTTACTAGTAATGGCGGCGATCAGCGATTTTTATTGTGACTGCGACATTATGGCGGACACATCGGACATTTTTGACACATTTTTGGGACATTTGTCATTTATATAGAATTCAGTGCTATTTAAATAGCACTGATTCCTATGTAAATGACAGTTGTAGTGAAGGGGTTAACCACTAGGGGGCGGGGATGAGTCAGTGTGACGTGTTGTGTTTTTTTTTACAGTAGGGGGCGTGTCTGTACGTCTGACGTCATTGATCGGCTTTCCCGATGACAGGGAACAGCCGATCAATGACAGGCAGTGTAGGAAGCGCGGGGAGAGGTTTGTTTACACAAACCTCTCCCCGTTCTTCAGCTCCGTAACCCGATCGCGGGATACCAGCGGCGATCGGGTCCGCTGGTCCCGCGGCCGTGGTCACGGAGCTCCTGACCGCGCCGCGTGACCCACGGGCAGGCAAGTTAAAGGGGACATACCCGTACGTGCTTTTGCCTGCCCGTGCCATTCTGTAGACGTATATCTACATGAGGCGGTCGGGAAGTGGTTAAAATTCAGTGTCTTTGTATTCCCCTTATGTTTCCTATTTGTGTGATTTATACTGAAGCTAATTGACCTGTAATCGTCATTTCCTAAATTGGCCCGTATTTCCACATCCGTGATCAGGTCTGTATTGTTAGAAATCAGTAGGTCTAGTAAAGCTTTACTTCTAGTTTCTACCATCTGAACCATGAAATTGTCCTGCAAGACATTTAGGAACTGGCGAACCTTAGACGAATGCGTGGTTCCCTCCGCCCAGTCTATGTCTGGATAATTTAAATCATTACATTGGTGGTCAGTGGAGAAGAGCTTCCTTACATATGTGATCTGTGTAAACTACCCCCTTACATTAGTGGTCATTGGATCAGATCCCCAATTGGCAGTGAGTGGATAAGGGCTCTTACATTAGCGATCTGTGTAGAAGACCCCTTCCCTAATGGTGGTCAGTAGACAAGTCTCCCCTTACATTTCTCGCCAGGGTGAAGACTGCCCCCTACAGATAACTATAAAGATGACAGGTGTGAGTTGTAATTATCAGAGAGGTAGAAGTTGCTTGAGGACCCCCCAGCACTCTGTGGATGACCCAATTGAGAATGTGGGCTTTAGAGGGGGCTAAGTGATGTTTTGATATAGTGGGAGTCACTGGAGTTTTTAATCACCTGCTAGAAGGATGACGTGATAAGGAGTACCTGACAGAGTGAAGTGGGGGGGGGGGGGGCAATCTGCAGATATGGGGGTGAGTTACTAAGACTGGGAGAGTGCAAAACCTGGTGCAACTTTGCATCGAAACCAATCAGCTTCCAGCTTTTATTGTCAAAGCTTAATTGAACAATCTAAAGTTAGCAGCTGATTGGCTACCACGCACAGCTGCACCAGATGTTGCCCCCTCCAGTAGTAGTAAACCCCCTCGGGGTGTCCTGTCAGTGCTCCCTCCACAGGTGTGATGAAGGTCAGTGTCATGTGAGAGATCCTCAGGTCCAGGCACTGCTCGGTGTTCTAGGCCCAGGCAGTGATACCAGGAGAAGTGTTTGCTATCACACAGTAATATAGTCTCTGTCCGCCCGTCCTCCTCCTCCCCCCGGTGTGCCGGGTTACCTTGCCCAAAGAACAACACACGCGGCTCCAACTCTGCATTTTCCTCCCGTAGTGGACACTCTCCTCCCAGCCTGAACTCCCCTGGATCAAGGACTTCACTGGCTGCGCAGGCGCAAGGGGGTGTGTCAGCTCGATAGGGATGTCGGGACATGTAGTGTCCTACAGTCTCTAGTGACGTGTGTTAGAGTCGCTCCGTCGCATAGAGTAGGCGGGATTTAGTGAGAGTGGGATTCTTGTGTAGACGTCTGATGGTGTGTGTCAGCTGGTCCCGTTATGAAAATGATAACTGTCCTCAGTATTTTTCAATGACACACACGTTCTGGAGTGTCACGAGTCCTCAGCTCTGCTCTTCTTCTTTCGGGTTAATGATTTTTAAAGCATTGAAGCCAATGTAGAAGCATGAGGGGCAAGACCCCCCTCCTGCTCCTACCCAGATCACCCCATGGGAGCCGGGACCTAGAACCCCCACCTACTTGGATCACCCCATAAGAGGTGGTATCTAGAACCCCCACCTACTCGGATCACCCCATGGGAGACGGGATCTAGAACCCCCCACCTATATTGATCACCCCATGAGAGCCGGGACTTAGACCTCTCACCTACCCAGGTCACCTCATGAGAGCCGGGACCTAGACCTCCCATCTACCCAGATCACCCAATGAGAGCCAAGGCCTAGACCTCTCACCTACCCGGACCACCCCATGAGAGCCGGGACCTAGACTCCCTACCTACCCGGATCACCCCATGAGAGCCGGGACCTAGACCCCCCTCCTACCCAGATCACCCCATGAGGACCTAGACCCCCCACCTACCCGGATCATCCCATGAGAGCCGGGTCCTAGACCTCCCACCTACCCGGATCACCCCATGAGAGCCGGGACCTAGACCCTCCACCTATCCAGATCATCCCATGAGAGCCGGGACCTAGACCTCCCACCTACCCAGGTCACCTCATGTGAGCCGGGACCTAGATCCCCCCACATACCCGGATCAACCCATGAGAGCTAGGACCTAGGCCTCCAACCTACCCAAATCACCCCATGAGAGGCGGGACCTAGACCCCCCACCTACCTGGATCACCCCATGAGAGCCGGAACCTAGGCCTCCCACCTACCCGGGTAACCCCATGAGTGCCGGGACCTAGACACCCCAACTACCCAGATCATCCCGCGAGAGCCAGGACCTAGACCTCCCACCTACTGGGATCACCTCATGAGAGCCAGGACCAAGACCCCTCACCTGCCCGGATCACCCCATGAGAACCGGCCCGGTACCTTGACCCCCCACCTACCAGGATCATCCCATGAGAGCCAGGACCTAGACGACCCATCTACCCAGATCTCCCCATGAAAGCAGGGACCTAGACCTCCCACGTACCTGGATTATGGAGTGTCCTGGTCTGCAGCCTCTTGGGTCCGGACATAGACGCGAATAGATGACAAACACACCAAGCTGTTCACCATGGAAGTGAATGAGGTGTCATCAGCCCATAAACAAAACTAGAGGTGCACGGGATGGAAATTCAGAATCCGAAACGGAAAATGACAGTTTTTAACCACTTCAATATCGGGCACTTTCACCCGTTTCCTGCCGAGGGAAGCTTACATCGCTGTCACAATTCAAATGACAATTGCATGGTCATGCAACATTGTACCCATATGACATTTTTATCACTTTTTCTTTTTCACACAAATTGAGCTTTCTTTTGGTGGTATTTAATCACCACTGTGTTTTTTCTTTTTTTTTTGCTAAAAAAAAAAAAAAAAAAAAAAAAAAACGAAAATTTTGAAAAAAATAAGTTTTTCTTATGCCCAGTACACATGATTGGACATTGATCGGACATTCCGACACCAAAATCCATGGATTTTTTCTGACGAATGTTGGCTCAAACTTGTCTTGCACACACACAGTCACACAAAGTTGGTCGGAAATTGCGAATGCCAAGAACGTGGTGACGTACAACACGTACGTCGAGCCAAAAAAAATTAACCTCAATAGCCAATAGCCGGCTCTTCTGTTTGATTCCGAGCATGCGTGGAACTTTGTGTGTCGGAATTGTGTACACACGATCGGAATTTTGTTGTCGGAAAATTTGCGATCCAGATCTCAAATTTTGTGTGACGGAAATTCTGATGGAGCCTACACACGGTCGGAATTTCCGACAAAAAGCTCCCGTCGCACATTTTCCGTTGTTTTACATTTTGTAAATAAGTAATTTGTCTCCTTCACTGATGTGCGCTGATGAGGAGGCACCAATATGCAGCAATGATAGGCGGCACTGATGAGCACTGAACGGCGGCTGTGATGGACACTATTAGCTGGCAATGATGGGTGGCACTAATGAGCACTGAAAGGCAGCACTGACTGTTATCATTGATGGACACTGTTGGAGCTGCACTGATCATCAGCACTGATGATCAGTGCCCTGATTATCTGTACATGTCTCCCCTGAGAGGAAATGCCGCTGATTGGCTCTCCTCTCCTCACACGTGGTCAGTGTGAGGAGAGGAGAGCCGATAACCGGCATTTCCTTGTTTACATGTGATCAACTGTGATTGGACACAACTGATTACATGGGTAAAGAGCCTTGTTATCGGCTCTTTACCGAGATCTAGGATGCAACGTGTCCCTAGGCGGGGATTAATATCACAAATTTAAATGAATATGAATTTATTGTCAGCCATCTTTGGAACCTTTAGCGCAAGAAAAGCTCAAGAAAACTGCATCCCTTTAAATTCTATATATGTCTTCACACTGGTCCATTGCACTTCTGTTGTGATCTTAAAAATCCTGCTTTCTGCATTTTTGGTCAGTTTAATTCCAATAGTTTTTTATTAAGTATAAAGACTTACAATTAACATCTTATGGGATGGGATCAGAGAACCCAAACTTCTCCAATACCTGGGCTAGGTATTGCCAATATATTCGGTCAAAGGCCTTCTCTGCGTCCAACGCCAACAGCAGAGCCTTTTATGGAGCTTAGCCAAATAAAGAATGTTCGTTAATCGGCGTGTAGCATCAGAGGTCTGTCAGCCCTTGGTAAATCCTGTCTGATCTGGGTGAATAAGAAGGGGGAGTATATCAATTAGGCGTGTAGCAATAAGTTTGGCATATCATTTCAAATCAATATTCAGTAATGAAATGAGTCTAAAGTTTGGAGGTGTAGTTGGTTCCTTCCCTGGCTTTGGTAAAGTCACAATCAGCGCCTTCAGCATCTCAGGTGGGAAGGAGGAAGAGGCAACAGCAGCGTTAAAAGTATGTTCCAAGTAAGGAGCTAGCAGAAGTTTAAATGTCTTAAGCCCCATACACACGCTCGGACAATCCGCGGACCAGGTCAGTCGGACTTTGTCCGACGTACTTTGTCCGATGTTGGCGTTGCGTACACACGGTCGGACTACGTTGTCGGAATATCCGGTCCGGAAGAACGTCGTGACGTAAGTCGTCGTCCACGAGATTACAAAAGGGAAGTTCAGCACCACGTCAGGCACCCGTTGGGCTCCTTCTGCTGATCCCGTGTTTATCGAGAGTTAGTGGAAGTTTGGTGACTTAAGATTCGCGCTTCTCATTTTTCTGACTCAGATCGTTACTGCTCTTCAGTTTGTGCTTGTCGTGCGTATCTGTTTATTAGTGCGTGTAGTCAGTTCGCATTTGTTGGTCATTGCGGCCTATATCTTGATATAGGACGCTTTGATTTGCACTGCTTATTGTCTGCTCGTTGCTGGTATTCACTTCGTTCTTTCAGGCCTTGCTGTTTATCGGTGCTTTCTGTTTGTCCGTTCTGACCAGCCGACCTTTTGTGACCTTCTGAGCGATGTTTCCCGTGCGTACTCGTCGCCGAGTTCGTGCTGTACGCGGAATTGGTGTCGGGCTTTTAGCTTTGACCCAAGACCCGTCCATGAACAGAGTGACGAGGAGTATGTGGACCAAGAATTGGTTGCTTCAGCGTGACCAGTTCTCGCACATGCCTTTGCTTCGTGAGATCCGGGAGAATAATCCTGATGATTTCAGGAACTTTCTCAGGATGACGGACCCCGATTTTCACCGTCTTTTGGCTTTGCTGACCCCCTTTATCAGCCGGCAGGATACCTGCATGAGACAAGCCATTACTCCGGAGCAGAGGCTTGTTGCCACGTTGAGGTACTTGGCGACAGGGAGAAGTCTTCAGGATTTGAAGTTCTCTTCAGGTATCTCTCCCCAGGCCCTGGGAATCATTATTCCAGAGACCTGTTCTGCCATCATTCAGGTCCTGCAGGAGGACTATATTAAGGTAACATTTCTACTTTACTATTCCCTTCTATGTATGCTCTGTTTGCTAATGACTTGTATTTTTGACCTCCTTCCCTAATTACCATGATTGCAATATGTTCTAATATGCTGTGCCCCTTTTCTCCTTCATGCATTTTTCCCTTCACTTACCTCACCAGCATGCTCTTCTGCCCCAATAGACACCTATGGCCTAGTCACTTAAGCAATGTCTTTTGTCTGCTGCATAGTATTGTTTGCCCCAAAACACCCCCTAAAATATGCACAAATGTTTGCTGTGTGGTTTACTTCATGTAGAGCCCCCTTTTTTTGTTCTTTTGGTGGGGGGGGGGGGGGCAAACTCATTAGGAACCCCCTCCCCCAACTGCTCTGTCAGATGGTACCAATCCTTTATCTGCTGGCTTTCCCAAGGTCCATACACACTATATACCTACCTCTTTATAGTGCGCATCTTTAGGGATGAATTCAGCAAAGCATGTAGTGCAAGGGACTGCCTCCATACATTCCATTTCCTATTTTTTTGTCTTCTTTCCCTCCTATTAGCTTGCTTGGTAATTTAATAATGTCACACTGTGCCTGCCTTTTTTTGGGGGGGGGGTTGAAATGTTATTTGATCTTTCCTGTGGCCTGCCAATAGTGTTAAGTACAGAGGGTCTGGCCAAACTAGCCCACATTATTGAGCCATTTGCCAATCAATGAAGTGCAGAGGGTTAGCTGTCCACCACCCCCCCCCCCCAAAACCCCTAGTTATTGCCAATGGCCCATCAGAAGTGGGGGGATTGATGGGGGGGTGAGTAATCTGTGAAGGGGAGCCTCTACTTTTCTGTGCAAATACTTTCCAGCCTCCAATTTTAGACAATGCTCTTGTTCCAAGATGTTGATTGTCTAATCTGCTTGCAATGTTTAGGTGCAAAGTGACTAATTTTTTTTTCTTGTTTCACTCCACAGTTCCCTTCCACGCCACAGGAATGGCAGACTGTGGCCTCCCACTTTGCCAGCCGTTGGGACTTTCCTAACTGCGGAGGGGCAATTGATGGGAAACACGTCCGCATCGTCCCACCGCCCAACTCGGGGTCGTACTATTATAATTATAAAGGGTTTAATAGTGTAGTGATGTTGGCGGTGGTGTCGGCAACATACGAGTTTATGTATGTGGACGTGGGGATGAACGGCCGGATATCGGATGGTGGGGCCATTACGCACACGGAGTTCTACTGGCGTCTCCAAAGTGGCAGTCTGTGCTTGCCACCTCCAGAGGAGAATGCCGAAGGACTCCCCTTCGTCTTTGTCGCAGATGAAGCGTTTGCGTTGACTCCCCATGTGATGAGGCCGTTCCCGATGAGGACCCTCACCCCGGACCAGAGGGTCTTCAACTACAGGCTGTCCAGAGCCAGAAGAGTTGTGGAGAACGCTTTTGGCATCCTGGCCAGCCGCTTCCGCCTGTTCCTGACGGCATTTAACTTGGCGGAATACAAACTCAACCACATAGTTCTTGCCTGTTGCATATTGCACAACTTCCTCAAAAGACATAACAGGAACTATGTGGTGCCCGTTGGCCCAGATGTGGAGGGCCCTCCAAATGCCGAACTCACAGCCCTTCGAGTGGCACGTCCAGGCTTGCCCCCTCTAAATGCCCGTGTGGTCCGGGACCAATATATGCAGTACTTTGTGGGTAGGGGGGCCATTGCTCTGCCTGACGATGTGTGAGAGGCATTTTTTAATAAATCTGATATTTTAGCCAACCTATGATTTCATGTCATTTCAGTCTTCTTTTTAGCTTATTTTACTTTGACATTTTTTCCCTTTGCCTTCGACAGTGGGAATGCACTTTCTGGGCAAAAGGAGGTAACAGTCTCTTCTTCCCAAAAAGATTATTCTCATGTTGTGTGTTTGCTACCTAATCTTTGGTCTAGAGAAGGTTTGTACTGCATAACTGACACCCAAAATACTCCTTTTCATCACCAGGTCTGACATGTGTGTATTCTCCAAAATGCTGTGCTCCGTGTTTTCGTACAAAGCACTGTGGGTGTCATTTACATAAGTCAAATCCGCTATGCTCTACAAGTGCATTGAAAAAGTTCCCCGGGAAAGAAAATTGGAGTGCAAAGTGGATTTGCCTTTAGTAAATAACACCCATTGCCCCCCATATCCTTTTCATTTTACATACATAATGCATTGTGTTTTTTAAATAAGGAAGCCACACATTTAGAAAAATAAAAGTTTACTAGGAAAACATTCCCAAGTGCGTTTACAATCTTCACGCCAAAACTGACAACATCTTGGTTATTTACAACATTGTTTACAAACATTCCGCAATTGGTAAAACCAGGCATGGAGCAAAACAGAACCTAGGAACTTGGAAAGTTCAACTTTGTAAAGTGAAGACAAGATCAGACATGACTATATGTTCAAAGTGTGTTTGATCTTGCCTTCATCACATGGGGGGGTCACCCCCGAAAAGTGGAAATTTGGAACATGCACACAATTTGGGACTGAAAATGGTCATTAGATGGTAAAACACATGCCTAGAAGCTTCAAAAGTGCCATTTTCCATCATGGGGATGAATGGACGTTTTTTGGGGGTGCAACCCCTTCACCACAACCACTTTCGTAGTTCGTAAAGTGTTTGCACCCCCAAAAAAACGTTGCCATTCATCCACCATGGTGGGAGCTAGCACATGTGGACACAATGTGTGCATGTTCCAAATTTCAGACAGTTTTTAAGTTGCAAATGTGTTCTGAAGCTGGCACAAATGTGTGTTAATTACTTGGTGCGTTTTCATATTTTTCCTAAAATATCAATGATGTTCTTCAATTTTTGTTGAACATCATTGATGTTTTGCTTTATGTAATCTAGATCTCTATTGCAGACCATTATCTCTCCGATGAGTACGTGGGCACTCTCTGTGGTAAAGTGCGATTTTTCTTCCACAACATCCACGTCACCTAAAAACCACAAACAAACAAAAATGGGGTGTTGGAAATGAGGCAGCCATACATGGATTAGCTTACCAGTAGCTGTGTTCTCCCACACTCACCTGTTGTGGTGACAATTTCTCCAAGTTCGATGATCTCTCCTTCCTCCTCCTCCTCCTCCTCTGCTTCTGCTCTTTCCCCTTTTTTGGTAGGTGTTGGTTTGGGGGTTTCCTCAGACGGCCCAAGTTTTCGCTCCCCTATGAGAATGTCCAAAAGGAAGATTTAGCAACACAAGCTATTGAGGGCAGAAATAGGAAATGACAAACATTGCTTGAAAGTGACGGACACTATTTTAGTTTGGCCAGTTACAAATGTCAACTACATGAATGAAGTCACTTTGTAAAGGTGCTAAACTGACTAGCTTTTTGGTAGAAGTTTGTGTGATGGAGACCCCCCTCTAGTATCCACTGGAGCACATGTGTGGAAAAGCATAATAAAAAGGGGGTTTGGGTGTCCCAGCACTAGTGCTCTAGAGTCCAGATGGGTAAACAGCTACTGAGTGACCTCTCCTTTACATTGAATAAATTGGCTTTACATTCTTGATGACATTTCTAGTGAGAACAAACTTCCTTTCCCCAAAAAAAACACCAAACATCGTATTATAAGTGGCCGAATGATCGAGGTTGCGTACGATCGAATGCACACACACACGACCATGACAGTGGCAGAAAGATCGAGGCTGAGTACGATCGAATGCACAGACGAACCTGAAAGTGGCCATTTTGGAATGTACAACTTGGTAAAAATCAAAACACAATGGAGCAGTATGCAAGCAAGAAATCAAACACAAAACACAACTACTTACTTTTTTGAAGAATTCTCTTGATCTTTCTGTACTGATCGGCCTCCCTCAGTTTCAGGTCTGACCAGCGTTTCCTGAGTTGCTCCTTGGATCGTTGTACCCCAAAATTATTGTACAACCTTCTCACAACTTTAGACATGATCTTGGCCTTGCGGACATTGGGGTTGAGGTAAGGCCCATACTTCCCATCATAGTCGCTCCTCTTTAATATGTCCACCATCTCCAACATTTCTCCAAATGACATATTGGAGGCCTTGAATTTCAGGTTCCGGGATCGGGACGTTTCTGCCTCCGGACTTTCCTCGTCCTCCTCCTCGTTGGTGGGATATTTGTGGCGCACCTGCTGTGTCCCCGCCATGTGCTCTCCCCACTACGCCGTAAAGAGAAGGGGTGGGGAATAGACGAGAAAGATCGTCAGGGGCGGGCGGAGTTTGAAGCATGCGCAGTGTATATAAAACGTCACACGCCTGTGTCGTAGCCACGATCTGGGAGACGAGGGGAGAGAAAACTCACACGAGACGATCGCTACAAACGAAGGTACAATTTAACGTTGGTACATAACTAGCCTAGACTGATTTGAACTTGAGGCTTCTTTATGGAGAAGATTAGGAGAGTTTAGCCTGACATAATTTATAGGGTTTGGTGTGTTGTTGTGTCTTGCAGAGATTGATATGAAGGGATTCAACGACATGAGTTTTCTCCCCCTCTTCATTGCCAAATACAGGGATTTTCCCATATTGTGGCAGGGTATACACCCACATTATATAAAGACAAAAAATGTAGCGCTAAATAAAACGTGTGAGAACACTCATTCCGGGCGAGACTATAAAATCACGGCCATTACTGTGTGTTCTAGTATAATGTGAAAAAAGTGAAAAACTTTAATCAGGTGAACATTTATGTGGAAACATAAAATAATTGGCAAACAAATCCTATCTCAATCAGATATATATAGTGGGAACGGCCACGTCAATCTGTCCTCATAAAAGGGGATAGTGACGCTGGTATATTCACTAAATAAAATATACTGATTCACGGAAGATGAGATTAAGTGTGTGCAATCAAATATGGGCCATATAGCCAAAAGTAAGGGTCAGACCCCCCAACACTGGCAATAATGGCAACCTAGATGCTAATTATGTGCTAGAAAAAGGAAAATTAGGATGATCTCACCCTAATCTTTATAGAGATGATGCCATCTCCTCAGGTATAAACAATGAGTGATATGAAAGACTAAGATTAGTGAAATAATGCACAAGTGTTCATACTGTGGTGTAAGGTAATATCATGTAAACATAAGAGATCACACTTTGTAGTCACATAGAACACAGATGAAGATAACAAAAATTGTGCAGGGACGCACCATGAATAGGGGTGTCTATGAGGTCATACCATTTGCCCACATCAAGCATATAAATGAATATATATGAAGCTGTGAATAGCCATACTTAGATTAAGGGCATCTATGAACAAAATATCACTAACAATTTCAACAAGCATTAATTATGTTGTATGTAAAGTCCATAATCAATCTGATATCGGGTGATATTCTTAAAAGAAAGCTTGGAACCAATATCCTCTTGATGTTGGATTCAGTTGCAAACCAGTAGAAGTAAGGGAATACGGTACGCTTACCACATCAGGTGGACCCTCTAACCGGTGGTTGGGGGTCAATCGGGCTCGATATCCTCAGGCTTACGCCTATGTCGGATTGATGTTTAGAGTGGTGCTCTCCAAAGATGTCAATCCACACTCACCAGACACCAGTGGTTCACCAGGACGTATTCACCAGTCAGACTTCCACAGGACGTGCACGGATCAAACTCGACACGTAGTAGTATATGGATAAAGAAAAAAAGAAGAAAGAGGGCCTCCTCATAGTGTAAGAAAGTCCAGGTTAGGACTCCATTTAATAAAAAAATTTGCTTCCGGAATACATAACAATAAAAAAATTGTAGTATTAAAAACAAATCCAATGACTTAGGGCGCACTAAAGTCGGTATATAAGCAAGGTTCTCCCGACGCGTTTCGTCTGATAAAGACTTCAACTGGGGCGCGTCGGGAGAACCTTGCTTATATACCGACTTTAGTGCGCCCTAAGTCATTGGATTTGTTTTTAATACTACAATTTTTTTATTGTTATGTATTCCGGAAGCAAATTTTTTTATTAAATGGAGTCCTAACCTGGACTTTCTTACACTATGAGGAGGCCCTCTTTCTTCTTTTTTTCTTTATCCATATACTACTACGTGTCGAGTTTGATCCGTGCACGTCCTGTGGAAGTCTGACTGGTGAATACGTCCTGGTGAACCACTGGTGTCTGGTGAGTGTGGATTGACATCTTTGGAGAGCACCACTCTAAACATCAATCCGACATAGGCGTAAGCCTGAGGATATCGAGCCCGATTGACCCCCAACCACCGGTTAGAGGGTCCACCTGATGTGGTAAGCGTACCGTATTCCCTTACTTCTACTGGTTTGCAACTGAATCCAACATCAAGAGGATATTGGTTCCAAGCTTTCTTTTAAGAATATCACCCGATATCAGATTGATTATGGACTTTACATACAACATAATTAATGCTTGTTGAAATTGTTAGTGATATTTTGTTCATAGATGCCCTTAATCTAAGTATGGCTATTCACAGCTTCATATATATTCATTTATATGCTTGATGTGGGCAAATGGTATGACCTCATAGACACCCCTATTCATGGTGCGTCCCTGCACAATTTTTGTTATCTTCATCTGTGTTCTATGTGACTACAAAGTGTGATCTCTTATGTTTACATGATATTACCTTACACCACAGTATGAACACTTGTGCATTATTTCACTAATCTTAGTCTTTCATATCACTCATTGTTTATACCTGAGGAGATGGCATCATCTCTATAAAGATTAGGGTGAGATCATCCTAATTTTCCTTTTTCTAGCACATAATTAGCATCTAGGTTGCCATTATTGCCAGTGTTGGGGGGTCTGACCCTTACTTTTGGCTATATGGCCCATATTTGATTGCACACACTTAATCTCATCTTCCGTGAATCAGTATATTTTATTTAGTGAATATACCAGCGTCACTATCCCCTTTTATGAGGACAGATTGACGTGGCCGTTCCCACTATATATATCTGATTGAGATAGGATTTGTTTGCCAATTATTTTATGTTTCCACATAAATGTTCACCTGATTAAAGTTTTTCACTTTTTTCACATTATACTAGAACACACAGTAATGGCCGTGATTTTATAGTCTCGCCCGGAATGAGTGTTCTCACACGTTTTATTTAGCGCTACATTTTTTGTCTTTATATATTTGAGTACAATTGGTCATATTGTTGTATGTTGGCAGCTATATTTATTGGTTTCACTTTTTGGGGTGGCGCAGCTATTCACCCACACTATACACCCACATTACACCAACAAACCAAAGAGGCACGCAGCCCTGGAGGAACTTGTGGAATTTGTCAAGCCAAGGTTCCCCACGGCAACTGTTGATGATATTAGAAAGAAAATTGGCAGCCTGAGGAGTGCGTATATCAGGGAGAGGAAGAAGGTCGTGAAGTCTGAGGAAACTGCAACTTCAGCAGATGAGGTCTATGTCCCCAAGCTCTGGTACTATCAGAGTCTCCATTTTCTGAAGGACCAGGCTGATGTCACGGAGCCAACCTCAACTCCTCCTTCCACGCTTCCTTGCGCACAGCCCACCCCTGATGAGGCTTCCGAGGAGCAACCTGGGCCTTCCAGTCTGGAAGAGGTGGAGGAGCCCAGCTTGTTCCAGGTATAGTAGTTTTGTTACCATTTATGGGAATAATGAATGATGTTCACTTAATTCAGGATCGCCAATTGCTTAGTTCCTAACGTGTTTGACATATCAACAGACAGTGGTGTGGGAGACATTTGGGGCCAGAATCTAAACTGCTGGGCTGAGAATTGTATGGTTTTCTATTTGTAAACATTTTGCACCAGTCACTAGATGAGAATTGTGTGTGTTTGATGAACAAATAACTGAAACTATGTCCCTTTTTCCTACACAGGAAGACCTCAGCCAGGAGGTGGCTGTGGAAGGTGGCAGTCAGGAGGAGGCAGGGGTTAGTGGCAGCCACCAGCTGGGTAGTGGCAGCCAAGAGGGGGCTAGGCCTCGGAGCCTGACTGACACCCAAACCCCTCCCCTCCGCCCTCCGTACAAAAGGGCGAGAAGGGGGGGTTATGCGGCACAGTCAGCGCTCCGGATGATCAGAGAGGCTTCAGACTCCCTACATGCCACACCCGCCGACGAGGAGACCTTTGGCTCGGTGGTTGTCACAAAAATGATGGGTATGGAGGTGGGGCAACGCAACATGTGTGAGGGGCTCATCCTCCATGTCCTAAATAAGGGTAGGGCTGGGGAGATGACCCCAGTCACACATGTTTGCCATAGTTACCATGCTCCGCCTCCTCCTCCTCCTCCTCCTCCTTCTGCCACCCCACCAGCACGACAGCCACAGCGTGGAAGGAAGCGTGGAAGGAAGACCTGAGAGTGACGACCTGCAATCAGTCTGGTGTGAGAGAAGATGGAGCCTCTTGTAGTACCAGAGCCTGGGGACCTAGATGGCATCTGCTGCAGTTCCGGATACTTTGGACTTCACGACCAGATTGCACTCCCCTTAATATACGTACTCCTCAGGCCCCCAATTTTCTACGCTTGGACAATGATGGTTGCCGTGGGGGGCCAAGACTTTGCAAATTCCCCAAGTTTCACCATGGCTGCGTTCCTCTTTGGTTTGTTGGTGTGACCTAAATAAAGGTTTTTTTGATTTGAAATAATCATTGACTATTGTGTTTTACTTTGCTACAATGACAGTTTTTCTTTGAGTAGGCTGGTACATTTCACTAATCCTAAAGTAGAATTAACAAGGGGCACCAACAACAAACAACCTCCTAGTAAATTTAAGCAAGAAATACAAATGTAAATAATGTGTTTTTGGTAATTTGAGACACACAACCCCCCCCTCCAAAAAAAAAAAAAAAAAAACATTCAAATATGTATTCCCCCCAAAAAAAAAAAAAAGACAAATCATGGTAAAAAAATAACAAAGATTCTTTTCCGTTCAGAGTAAAAATAAACATGTAGTGTATAAATGCTGCAAAGTAATAAAGAAGTAAGTTTGTGAGAAGTGCGGGTGAATAGGAGCAGCTAAAACATGTCATTCTTGTTGCATTGTAAAGAAAAAGAGAATGCGCTGCATTAAAGACATTTTAACATTGCAGCGTGACGAATGTGCTGTGTCGATTAGGAAAGGTAGTTTTACCTGACCGAGCGCTTCCGTCACAGAATTTCTTCTGAGCATGCGTAGCACTTTGTCCGTCGGACAAGCGTACACACGCTCGGATTTGGTGTGATCGGACCGGGTTGACGGGAAATCTTTCCAGCAGGAGATAAGACTTTGTCCGACGGACAAACCGACGAACACTGTCCGATGGTGCATACACACGGTCTGATTTTTCAACAACCTTGTCCGATCGGACCAAATTGATGAAAAAGTCCGACCGTGTGTATGGGGCTTTATAGTATTCACCAGTGAATCCGTCTGGGCCTGGAGATTTATTCGCTGGGAGAGACTCAATTACTTTATAAATCTTTGTTAGGCTGAAGGGTAAATTTAGTGTCTGTAGTTGGTCTTGGGATAGTTTAGGTAGAGATAATTTCTGTAGAAATTGGCTGATTAGGTCAGGGTTGGGTTGGCAGGTCCCTGCGTCATCTTTCAGATTGTACAAAGTACTGTAATAATGGCTGAAGGCATCTGCTATGTCTTGGGGGTGATATTGTTTATTATTAGTGTGGGGGTGGGTTATATATGGTATCTTGGTTTTGTATCTTTGTCCCCTTAATTTTTGCACTAAAAATTTTCCCACCCTGTTTCCAGTGGCATAATATGTCATTTTTAGCCTTTTGGTTGATTTTTCAAAATTCTCCAGTAGGAGGAGTCTGAGATCATATCTCAACTGTGTTAGTTTTTGGGATATTATTGGGGAAGGATTTTGTTTGTTGCTTGTTTCTAACGTAAAGATTTTGTTTGTAAGCTCTCTTACTCGCTTTTGCTGCGGCCTCTTGGCCCTTGCCCCCAATTGTATAAGAACACCCCTTATAAACGCTTTATGAGCGTTCCATAAAACAAATTGACCCTTCACTGAGGAGTCATTGGTTGAAAAAAAACTCTGTTAAATGCATCTCAAGAGTCTTTCTAAATTCTGCTTGTTGTAGAAGGTATGGGTTAGTCCTCCACACTGGAGTTGAGGTATTGGCTGCAGAGTCCTTTATAGACAGGGTAATGGAAGCGTGGTCTGACCATGTTATAGTATTTATGGAGGCAGAAGTAACCTTGGATATTATCTGTTGATCAACTAAGAATAAGTCAATTCTAGAATAAACCCGATGGGGTGAGGAGAAAAAGGTGAAATCCCTTTCTGCCACAACAGGTAGTATATCGCGGCTCACAGCAAGCCTACAGAGCCAAAAATCATACCCTCAGCAAGGGGAGACCGAGGGGCACAAAGCGGCCACAATGAGCAAGGGAAATGAGAGAGAAGGACCCAGGAAATTGATGGATTTCTTCCCCCCGCGGCTGGCCGAGAAATCCAAGATGGAGCCAATGCCGGGAGCCGAGCCTCAGCATCCCCTGCACGCTCAATCAGCCATCCATCACCATCCACAGGTCAGTCGTGTCCTTCAGGCCATCCACTACCATCCTCCCCTTTTAACAGCCCTGTAAAGCAAAAAAAGGAGGATTGGGAAGGAGGGAGAGACCCGGGATGATGCAGGGACAGAGGGGGAAGGAATGGAAGAATCCTCCTCATATGGACAGCACTTAGATGCATTCCCCACATCAGGGAAGCCCATCATAGATACTATTATGAAGAAAATTCTACAAACTTTGTGGGGGGCCCTCCAGCAAGACATGGCAGCATTCATGCACTCCACAAAAACAGAAATGTCAGCGGTCAGCAACAGAATAGAATATGTGGAACAAAAAAATAGAGAAATTTACTTTGGCACACATTGAGCTAGTAGATGCCCATTTTGATATTGAAGATGAGCACAAAGCCATGCGTCTTAAAATGGCGGATATTGAGGACAGGGCCCGCAGGAATAACATCAAATTTAGAGGGGTCCCTGAATCAAACCAGCGGAGCTTACTGCATACCTCCAAACGCTTATGACCACAGCTCTACCATCCCTGGGGCTTGCAGATGTAATAATAGACAGAGCCGACAGACTGCCAAAGCCATCATTCCTATATGACCAGATCCCCAGGGATGTCATAGCAAGAATCCACTTTACCATGTGAAAGACCAGCTGATGCTATACGCCAGACAGCACCCTGCACTCCCTGATCCGTTCGCTGGAATCGCACTTTATGCTGATTTGTCGCAAGCTACAGTGACGGCAAGGCATAACTTAGTTCCTAGTACAAAAACCCTGCGTAACCACAAAATCCTCTACAAATGGGGCTTCCCAGCCAAATTATTGCTGGAAATGCATAACGAATTGCATGCAATCACCTCACTAGAAAAAGGAATGGAACTCCTCAGAAAATGGTGACTTCTGCATGTGAATGCAGAAACTGCAGACCCTGAGCCCCTCCAGGACAGACGCAATAATAATCACCAAAACAGGAGGGGTAGGTAGGCAAATAACCTTCCCATGATTGTTCTTTTTGTGGTACAACTACTTGAATACCACTTTTCTCAGGCTTACTGACCCCTGGTGCCTTCCAATCTACTCTAGATCAATCTAAGTCTATGTGTTGGCTCAAAAATCACCAGTTGTTCGGCTAAATCGAGACCTAGTTTTCCCCCTACTTCATTTACAGGAGGATTCCCGTAACCTGTTTTATGCAAATACTGCTTAACTGTTTCCAGTTGTTGAACAACCCAGTTTGGTTTATTTTTCTTGTTGTTTTTTGTTTTCTGATGACTGTAACAAAAATATTACCTCAGGATCTACACATATCCAGCAAAACGTTTCCTACTAATTTCTACCACTAGATGGCAGCAGTTCGCTTTCTATTATTGGAATGAACCTTTAAGCGGAGGGCCACCCTAAAATAAAAAATAGCATTAATATTCTTAAAAAAAAAAAACATTTGCAAAAAATATATTTTTTTTAACTTACCAGAAAACCCTGTTGCTAGGCAGTCTTCATAATCTGCCTCTTCCTATTCCCCGGCGCTTAATCCTCTTCGGCGAGCGGCCCCGTTGCCTTCTGGGACATGTGTGTGTCCCAGAAAACAATGGGGCCACTCACAAAGCACTGCGCGACTTGCGAATGCGCACTAGGAAACGGGCAGTGTTTCCCTCAGTTCGAATGGCGGCGTCCGGACCCGAGGGACGGGTCGGCCTCGGGCGGCCAACATCGCAGGCACCCTGAATAGGTAAGTGGGCTTTTAAAAAGTCAGCAGCCACAGTGTTTCTTCAGCTGTCCCTCCTCTTTAAGATAATTTTACACAATGTGAGAGGCTTGAACAGTCCCTACAAACGTAGAGCCCTATGGGAATCAGCTATGGACCTAAAATCTGACATCCTGTGTGCACAAGAGACACATTTCTCCAGCAGCAAACCCCCAAAATGCACGCACATCAAATTCCCATATGTATGTACAGCTAATGACAATTCCAAGAAAAATGGTGTATTGATTCCCATTAGGGACACTGTAACCTTTTCTTTATTGCAGGACCACAGTGACCCCCAAGGACATTTCATCCTCTTGGTCGCTGAAATGGACCATGTTATCTACACACTGGTGAACCTATACGCACCTAATGTTAAATTGATAAAATGTATTTGTAAAGTTGATAAGCTTGCTAAATCCATGCAAAAAGGTAATTTAATCATATGCAGGGATTTCAATATGGTCTTGAGTGAAGAGCTTGACTCCTCGGTGGCTCTCAGGCAGAGGCCCTCTCTAGGACCTTTGTGCTTTGAAGAAAGGCTCTTTGACCCCCGGCGCTGCCTAATGCCATGTACACATGATCAGAAATTCTGCCAGCAAAAGTCTGAAATTCCGATCGTCTGTACCAATTCCGACACGCAAAATTCCTACCCGTGCTCGGAAACAATTCGACGCATGCTTGGAAGCATTTAACTTAATTTTCTCGGCTCGTCGTAGTGTTGTACGTCACTGCGTTCTTCGACAGTCGAAAGTTCAGCAAACTTTTGTGTGACCATGTGTATGCAAGCCAAGCTTGAACGGAATTCCATCGGAGAAACCATAGAGAGGGACTACATGTATTATTCTATGGTGCACAATAGCTATTCTAGAATAGATTTTCTCCTTACTGACATTCATACTTTGCAGAATGTGAGCAAAGCTGATATTCACAACATCACATGGTCAGACCACACGCCTGTGACTATTGAGGTTGTGGATACTAGCAAAACTTCCCATAAATCACTGTGGTGCAGCAACACTTTTCTCCTATCACACCCCCAAATTAGGGATGAGGTAGAAGAGAAACTCAAAGAATACTTCCACTTCAATGCCAATGGAGAATGTTCTCCAATGATGGCATGGTGTGCGCATAAAGCATTCGCTAGGGGAACCCTTATCCAGATAGCTTATCACAGCTTCAAATGTCCATTGCAGAATTAGAGGCCCAACACAAGAATCCCAGCACCACTTCCTCCAACATTCTGAAACGCCTTATCTACTGCTGCGAGGAATTACGGCAGGAACTTAGGGCAGACTATGACATATACTTCAAAAGGATTAAACTATCCTTCTACTCCCAAAACAACAGGGCAAGCAAACTCCTAGCCTCCCAAATAAAAAAAGCAAGCTAGATCCAACCTCAAACACCTTAAACACCACGCTCCAATGCTACACTTCACAATCCTAAAGACATAGCCAATGCCTTTAGGGATTACTACGAATCCCTCTACAACCTCAACAAGGACCCACTCACCCACCAACCCACAGAGCTAGAGATTGACAAATTCCTGCAAGGAATTCATCTGCCCTCTATAGAAATGACCACATTTCAAAAACTAAACTCCCCCATCACCAGCGTAGAGATTAAGACAGTTCTAATATCCCTTCCCATGCACAAATCACCAGGGGTGATCGGTTTCTCCACTGAATACTATAAGGCATTCGCCTCCCTCCTTGCTCCAAAACTGGTAGACGTTTTTTATGCGGCAGCTTCTTTAGGCTTTTTCCCAAAAGAAATGCTCCAGGCTGTAATAGTTACACTACCAAAACCGAGCAAAGATACAACTCGCCCCCAAAACTTTAGGCCAATTTCACTACTGAATTCGGGTTTAAAGATCTATACCAAGATCTTAGCCAACAGACTAATGGAAGTTACCCCCTCCCTCATAGGCCTGAACCAAGTAGGCTTTGTAAAAAGGCAGGCAAGCACCAGACAGGACCAGAAGGATGCTAAATCTTCTGCATTTAGCAGAGATCAACCAAGTACCCAGCACTTTCCTAGTCTTAGATGCGGAAAAGGCCTTTGATAGGGTACATTGGGGCTACTTATCAAATACCTTACACAAATTTGGAATATCTGGCCTGATTCACTCAGCAATCATGTCCCTTTATTCAAATCCCATGGCTTGAGTCTATACATCTAGACTACTCTCTGATCCCTTTATACTATCTAATGGCACACGCCAAGGCTGCCTCCTATCTCCAATTATATTTTCACTTATCATAGAACCACTAGCAGAATGCATCAGATCCAACAAAACCATTCAAGGTGTCAAGATAGGTTTTCCGAAAGCCACAAAATAGGACTCTTTGCTGACAATATAATTTTGACTATATCTAACCCAGAGTTTTACATCCCAGAAATAAAAACGCTACTACACAAATTTGGTCAAGTCTCCTTTTACAAAGTCAACACAAATAAATGCTTTGCCTTGACATTTAATGTGCCTACAGAGGAAAAAAACAGGATCAAGAAACGATTCCCCTGTAATTGGGACTCTCCCTCAATTACTTATCTTGGTGTACAGCTAACCTCCTCTTACGCTAAAACGTACTCCTGCAACTATCCTCCATTGCTAACCAAAATTGAAGAGCTGAACCAAATCGGTAAACTACACCTAACATGGATAGGGAGAATAGCTGCATATGAAATGCAAATACTTTCCAAACTGTTAGATCACTTCAGAGCGTTACCCATTCCAATCCCCCAAAAATTCTTCTCACAACTAACGATTAGTCTGAGGAAATATATCTGGGTAAAAAGCCTAGAATTGTGTTGGCACAACTATATAAACCTAAACACCTTGGTGGCGTAGGCCTCCCCAAAGCACAAATATACTATTGAGCAGTGATATTGGATCAAACGCATTACTGGTTCTCTTGTCAAACTGATAATTGGTGATCGGTCATAGAATGTGAAATTACCCCAGGACATAACCTCCCACCATTGGCAGTAGCTGCCTGCATACACCACAGACCTGAAACCCCACCTTACCCTACAGTACAAGCCACTATTGCAGCATGGTCCTCCATGATAAATCATCATTTTGTTGACACACCAATGTACAAACTAAAAATCCTGTTAGTGGCATATGAATACCTAATCTCTAATCTTTCGAGCCAATCCTGGAAGAAAAGAGGAGAACATTTCTCCATGTCTGACCTAGCTGAACAGGAGGTGCTGGACAGGTACCAAATGTTCCAAATAAAACACTACACAACAACCAACACATTCAGGCCAATAGAAATACCCCAAATCCTATGGGACTACCTGATTAACAAACACCCAGTGAAACACAAGGGGATATCCCTATTCTATAGATTTGCTACCCCCCTGTACATGCAAACTAAACTACCTACTATGATGAAATGGGAACAAGAACTACAAAAATTATTCCCTTTACATTAATGGCACTTAGCTGTAAAATAAAATGGCAGATCCTCAGCATGTGTAGACCATTGGGAAAATGCGCAAAAGATACTGCATAGATGTTACCTCACACCTCTATGCCTACACAAAATAAGCCCAAATATCCCATCACTCTGCTGGCGGAATTGCCAATCTACCGGCAACCTATTACACATATTGATTGTGGAGCTGCAAGGTAATAAAATCATTCTGGAAGGAAGTGTCTTCCCTTATTCAAGACATTACAAGAACCACATATGCATTAAACCCTGCACTCACCCTTCTAAAGCCCCATACACACGGTCGGACTTTTTCATCAATTTGGTCCGATCGGACAAGGTTGTTGAAAAATCAGACCGTGTGTATGCACCATCGGACAGTGTTCGTCGGTTTGTCCGTCGGACAAAGTCTTATCTCCTGCTGGAAAGATTTGCCGTCAACCCGGTCCGATCACACCAAATCCGAGCGTGTGTACGCTTGTCCGACGGACAAAGTGCTACGCATGCTCAGAAGAAATTCTGTGACGGAAGCGCTCGGTCAGGTAAAACTACCTTTCCTAATCGACACAGCACATTCGTCACGCTGCAATGTTAAAATGTCTTTAATGCAGCGCATTCTCTTTTTCTTTACAATGCAACAAGAATGACATCTTTTAGCTGCTCCTATTCACCCGCACTTCTCACAAACTTACTTCTTTATTACTTTGCAGCATTTATACACTACATGTTTATTTTTACTCTGAACGGAAAAGAATCTTTGTTATTTTTTTACCCAGATTTTTTTTTTTTTTTTTTTGGGGAATACATATTTGAAGGAGATTTTTATTTTTTTTGGAGGGGGTTTGTATGTCTCAACTTAGCAAAACCACATTATTAACATTTGTATTTCTTGCTTACATTTACTAGGAGTTTGTTGGTTGTTGGTGCCCCTTGTTAATTCTA
>CM053029.1:445914734-446213300 GCA_028564925.1 Lithobates sylvaticus | reverse complement strand
AAACCTTTTCTATATAGATCCTGGCAGATTCATTTTTAGGTCTGACTGTTGTTTAGGGCTGAAGCAAACTTGTGCATTGTGAAAAGCATTGTATTGCAAATGATACAAATTTGCTAATTAAACATTTGAGGTACATGCTATTTCTAAGCCATGTACCCGTCAGGACTCCACCACTTGATAAGCTTGCAAAATAACTAGACTTTCAATTTTAAAGGTCATTAATGATTAATGTAAAATGGTGAAGTTTAAGGGTAACCAGGGCATACTTTGAATTTATAATTGTCTGTGTTGCAAAACATACAGTATGTTTTGTGGTGCTATTGCATTATTTTACCAACAGCCTTGTAGAGGCTGACAAATAAGGTTAATTTTAAGGATGAACAGATCAGTTTTAAGTTACTAAAATAAAAAGTACAAAGATTTAATCTACCTCTTTGTGTTAGAAAACTATAGCGGCACCTTCAATGTCCCATTAACAATGTTGTATTTCTTGCAGTTTGATATAGCATAAGGGATGTTGTGCAGGATTGTGCAGTCCCAACATGAGGTGTATTGGTAAAATCTGAATTATCTTAAAGTGGTAGTAAACTTAGATTTAACGTTTCTACCTATAGGTAAGCTTATAGTAAGTACTACCTTTAGGTACAGTTCATATATCCTAAACTTGTGCCATTTGAAAGATTTTCAAATAGGCTCTAGTTGAAGACATCACTGCACATTTAATTTACTTTTGAATGCTGAAAGTATTACATTCCAACAGATAGTTTGTTTCCTTCTTGGTTATATTGGACCCTGGCCATGTAGAAAAATGATGAAAGTGTAATTCTCCTTGTCTAATGCCAAAATACACTTTTTTGCACATCAATAAATACCTCCTGGATATCCAGATTTTGGTGTTTCCCCTTTTCCTTCTGAAAATAAATAAATTATTCTGCTTTTAAATGACATCAAAGGGTTGATTTATTAACAAACATTCAAAACGCCATACATCATCTCAATCTGCATGTTCATTCTGTGTGAATTTGGAAATTGCTTGTTTTCTTGAGTTTATTTTCTCTTCTCAATGAATGCTTCTTTTATTATGGCAGAAGTAAAATACCAAATTATGGCCGCTAAATGGAGCTGAGGAAACACAGAAAATACACATGGCTTTTTTAACAAGAGATACAATTCAACAATTGTAGGGAATGTTAGAAGAAATTAGCAAATAAATGTTACCAATAGTGCTAATTCCCTTTAGTATTCTCTGAAATCCATACAATGTACCTCTTATTACAAACATGTATGTTTTTCTTATGCTCCTCAGTTAAATCAAGTGGCCATAATGCTGCGATTTATTTGTGTCCGTATTGAAAGACTATTCGTTCAGAAGAGAAACCACAGAGCATATTTGTTTTAGCCCCTTAATGTTTAAAAAAGAAAAAAACCTTTTTACAAGAAGAAGAAAGTCTGAAGATACAGAATGAAAATGGCATACATGACAATAAAATATAGATGTATTTGCGCATAAATGATTGAGTGTACCTCCTTCAGATGTTGATGGTAGTGGTGTTCCTTTGAGAAGAAAAAAAATGTTTTGTTAATAAATGTCATTAAAGGTTCTAATAATCACAAAAAATAGGAATACATTTTATTAGAAGAACAAGAAGGCAAGAAGTTGCAACAACCAAATCTCCTTTTGACAATGGATCTTTGGAGTGGAGTTTTGCTGAAAATTATGTATTTCTGGGAAGTCTGAGTAAACCTTTTCTATATAGATCCTGGCAGATTCATTTTTAGGTCTGACTGTTGTTTAGGGCTGAAGCAAACTTGTGCATTGTGAAAAGCATTGTATTGCAAATTATATAAAATTGCTAATCAAACATTTAAGGTACATGCTATTTCTAAGCCATTTACCCGTCAGGACTCCCCCACTTGATAAGCTTGCAAAATAACTAGACTTTCAATTTCAAAGGTCATTAATGATTAATGTAAAATGGTGAAAGTTAAGGGTAACCAGGGCATACTTTGAATTTATAATTGTCTGTGTTGCAAAACATACAGTATGTTTTGTGGTGCTATTGCATTATTTTACCAACAGCCTTGTAGAGGCTGACAAATAAGGTTAATTTTAAGGATGAACAGATCAGTTTTAAGTTACTAAAATAAAAAGTACAAAGATTTAATCTACCTCTTTGTGTTAGAAAACTATAGCGGCACCTTCAATGTCCCATTAACAATGTTGTATTTCTTGCAGTTTGATATAGCATAAGGGATGTTGTGCAGGATTGTGCAGTCCCAACATGAGGTGTATTGGTAAAATCTGAATTATCTTAAAGTGGTAGTAAACTTAGATTTAACGTTTCTACCTATAGGTAAGCTTATAGTAAGTACTACCTTTAGGTACAGTTCATATATCCTAAACTTTTGCCATTTGAAAGATTTTCAAATAGGCTCTAGTTGATGACATCACTGCACATTTAATTTACTTTTGAATGCTGAAAGTATTACATTCCAACAGATAGTTTGTTTCCTTCTTGGTTATATTGGACCCTGGCCATGTAGAAAAATGATGAAAGTGTAATTCTCCTTGTCTAATGCCAAAATACACTTTTTTGCACATCAATAAATACCTCCTGGATATCCGGATTTTGGTGTTTCCCCTTTTCCTTCTGAAAATAAATAAATTATTCTGCTTTTAAATGACATCAAAGGGTTGATTTATTAACAAACATTCAAAACGCCATACATCATCTCAATCTGCATGTTCATTCTGTGTGAATTTGGAAATTGCTTGTTTTCTTGAGTTTATTTTCTCTTCTCAATGAATGCTTCTTTTATTATGGCAGAAGTAAAATACCAAATTATGGCCGCTAAATGGAGCTGAGGAAACACAGAAAATACACATGGCTTTTTTAACAAGAGATACAATTCAACAATTGTAGGGAATGTTAGAAGAAATTAGCAAATAAATGTTACCAATAGTGCTAATTCCCTTTAGTATTCTCTGAAATCCATACAATGTACCTCTTATTACAAACATGTATGTTTTTCTTATGCTCCTCAGTTAAATCAAGTGGCCATAATGCTGCGATTTATTTGTGTCCGTATTGAAAGACTATTCGTTCAGAAGAGAAACCACAGAGCATATTTGTTTTAGCCCCTTAATGTTTAAAAAAGAAAAAAACCTTTTTACAAGAAGAAGAAAGTCTGAAGATACAGAATGAAAATGGCATACATGACAATAAAATATAGATGTATTTGCGCATAAATGATTGAGTGTACCTCCTTCAGATGTTGATGGTAGTGGTGTTCCTTTGAGAAGAAAAAAAAATGTTTTGTTAATAAATGTCATTAAAGGTTCTAATAATCACAAAAAATAGGAATACATTTTATTAGAAGAACAAGAAGGCAAGAAGTTGCAACAACCAAATCTCCTTTTGACAATGGATCTTTGGAGTGGAGTTTTGCTGAAAATTATGTATTTCTGGGAAGTCTGAGTAAACCTTTTCTATATAGATCCTGGCAGATTCATTTTTAGGTCTGACTGTTGTTTAGGGCTGAAGCAAACTTGTGCATTGTGAAAAGCATTGTATTGCAAATTATATAAAATTGCTAATCAAACATTTAAGGTACATGCTATTTCTAAGCCATTTACCCGTCAGGACTCCCCCACTTGATAAGCTTGCAAAATAACTAGACTTTCAATTTCAAAGGTCATTAATGATTAATGTAAAATGGTGAAAGTTAAGGGTAACCAGGGCATACTTTGAATTTATAATTGTCTGTGTTGCAAAACATACAGTATGTTTTGTGGTGCTATTGCATTATTTTACCAACAGCCTTGTAGAGGCTGACAAATAAGGTTAATTTTAAGGATGAACAGATCAGTTTTAAGTTACTAAAATAAAAAGTACAAAGATTTAATCTACCTCTTTGTGTTAGAAAACTATAGCGGCACCTTCAATGTCCCATTAACAATGGTGTATTTCTTGCAGTTTGATATAGCATAAGGGATGTGTTGCAGGATTGTGCAGTCCCAACATGAGGTGTATTGGTAAAATCTGAATTATCTTAAAGTGGTAGTAAACTTAGATTTAACGTTTCTACCTATAGGTAAGCTTATAGTAAGTACTACATTTAGGTACAGTTCATGTATCCTAAACTTTTGCCATTTGAAAGATTTTCAAATAGGCTCTAGTTGATGACATCACTGCACATTTAATTTACTTTTGAATGCTGAAAGTATTACATTCCAACAGATAGTTTGTTTCCTTCTTGGTTATATTGGACCCTGGCCATGTAAAAAAATAATGAAAGTGTAATTCTCCTTGTCTAATGCCAAAATACACTTTTTTGCACATCAATAAATACCTCCTGGATATTCGGATTTTGCGGTTTCCACTTTTCCTCCTGAAAATAAATAAATTATTCTGCTATTAAATGACATCAAAGGGTTGATTTATTAACAAACATTCAAAACGCCATACATCATCTCAATCTGCATGTTCATTCTGTGGGAATTTGGAAATTGCTTGTTTTCTTAAGTTTATTTTCTCTTCTCAATGAATGCTTCTTTTATTATGGCAGAAGTAAAATACCAAATTATGGCCGCTAAATGGAGCTGAGGAAACACAGAAAATACACATGGCTTTTTTAACAAGAGATACAATTCAACAATTGTAGGGAATGTTAGAAGAAATTAGCAAATAAATGTTACCAATAGTGCTAATTCCCTTTAGTATTCTCTGAAATCCATACAATGTACCTCTTATTACAAACATGTATGTTTTTCTTATGCTCCTCAGTTAAATCAAGTGGCCATAATGCTGCGATTTATTTGTGTCCGTATTGAAAGACTATTCGTTCAGAAGAGAAACCACAGAGCATATTTGTTTTAGCCCCTTAATGTTTAAAAAAGAAAAAAATCTTTTTTACAAGAAGAAGAAAGTCTGAAGATACAGAATGAAAATGGCATACATGACAATAAAATATAGATGTATTTGTGCATAAACGATTGAGTGTACCTCCTACAGATGTTGATGGTAGTGGTGTTCCTTTGAGAAGAAAAAAAAATGTTTTGTTAATAAATGTCATTAAAGGTTCTAATAATCACAAAAAATAGGAATACGTTTTATTAGAAGAACAAGAAGGCAAGAAGTTGCAACAACCACATCTCCTTTTGACAATGGATCTTTGGAGTGGAGTTTTGCTGAAAATTATTTATTTCTGGGACGTCTGAGTAAAGCTTTTCTATATAGATCCTGGCAGATTAATTTTTAGGTCTGACTGTTGTTTAGGGCTGAAGCAAACTTGTGCATTGTGAAAAGCATTGTATTGCAAATGATACAAATTTGCTAATTAAACATTTGAGGTACATGCTATTTCTAAGCCATGTACCCGTCAGGACTCCACCACTTGATAAGCTTGCAAAATAACTAGACTTTCAATTTTAAAGGTCATTAATGATTAATGTAAAATGGTGAAGTTTCAGGGTAACCAGGGCATACTTTGAAGTTATAATTGTCTGTGTTGCAAAACCTACAGTATGTTTTGTGGTGCTATTGCATTATTTTACCAACAGCCTTGTAGAGGCTGACAAATAAGGTTAATTTTAAGGATGAACAGATCAGTTTTAAGTTACTAAAATAAAAAGTACAAAGATTTAATCTACCTCTTTGTGTTAGAAAACTATAGCGGCACCTTCAATGTCCCATTAACAATGTTGTATTTCTTGCAGTTTGATATAGCATAAGGGATGTTGTGCAGGATTGTGCAGTCCCAACATGAGGTGTATTGGTAAAATCTGAATTATCTTAAAGTGGTAGTAAACTTAGATTTAACGTTTCTACCTATAGGTAAGCTTATAGTAAGTACTACCTTTAGGTACAGTTCATATATCCTAAACTTGTGCCATTTGAAAGATTTTCAAATAGGCTCTAGTTGAAGACATCACTGCACATTTAATTTACTTTTGAATGCTGAAAGTATTACATTCCAACAGATAGTTTGTTTCCTTCTTGGTTATATTGGACCCTGGCCATGTAGAAAAATGATGAAAGTGTAATTCTCCTTGTCTAATGCCAAAATACACTTTTTTGCACATCAATAAATACCTCCTGGATATCCAGATTTTGGTGTTTCCCCTTTTCCTTCTGAAAATAAATAAATTATTCTGCTTTTAAATGACATCAAAGGGTTGATTTATTAACAAACATTCAAAACGCCATACATCATCTCAATCTGCATGTTCATTCTGTGTGAATTTGGAAATTGCTTGTTTTCTTGAGTTTATTTTCTCTTCTCAATGAATGCTTCTTTTATTATGGCAGAAGTAAAATACCAAATTATGGCCGCTAAATGGAGCTGAGGAAACACAGAAAATACACATGGCTTTTTTAACAAGAGATACAATTCAACAATTGTAGGGAATGTTAGAAGAAATTAGCAAATAAATGTTACCAATAGTGCTAATTCCCTTTAGTATTCTCTGAAATCCATACAATGTACCTCTTATTACAAACATGTATGTTTTTCTTATGCTCCTCAGTTAAATCAAGTGGCCATAATGCTGCGATTTATTTGTGTCCGTATTGAAAGACTATTCGTTCAGAAGAGAAACCACAGAGCATATTTGTTTTAGCCCCTTAATGTTTAAAAAAGAAAAAAACCTTTTTACAAGAAGAAGAAAGTCTGAAGATACAGAATGAAAATGGCATACATGACAATAAAATATAGATGTATTTGCGCATAAATGATTGAGTGTACCTCCTTCAGATGTTGATGGTAGTGGTGTTCCTTTGAGAAGAAAAAAAAATGTTTTGTTAATAAATGTCATTAAAGGTTCTAATAATCACAAAAAATAGGAATACATTTTATTAGAAGAACAAGAAGGCAAGAAGTTGCAACAACCAAATCTCCTTTTGACAATGGATCTTTGGAGTGGAGTTTTGCTGAAAATTATGTATTTCTGGGAAGTCTGAGTAAACCTTTTCTATATAGATCCTGGCAGATTCATTTTTAGGTCTGACTGTTGTTTAGGGCTGAAGAATCAAACATTTGAGGTACATGCTATTTGTAAGCCATGTACCCGTCAGGACTCCACCACATGATAAGCTTGCAAAATAACTAGACTTTCAATTTTAAAGGTCATTAAAAATTATATAAAATTGCTAATTAAACATTTAAGGTACATGCTATTTCTAAGCCATTTACCCGTCAGGACTCCCCCACTTGATAAGCTTGCAAAATAACTAGACTTTCAATTTCAAAGGTCATTAATGATTAATGTAAAATGGTGAAAGTTAAGGGTAACCAGGGCATACTTTGAATTTATAATTGTCTGTGTTGCAAAACATACAGTATGTTTTGTGGTGCTATTGCATTTTTTTACCAACAGCCTTGTAGAGGCTGACAAATAAGGTTAATTTTAAGGATGAACAGATCAGTTTTAAGTTACTAAAATAAAAAGTACAAAGATTTAATCTACCTCTTTGTGTTAGAAAATTATAGCGGCACCTTCAATGTCCCATTAACAATGTTGTATTTCTTGCAGTTTGATATAGCATAAGGGATGTTGTGCAGGATTGTGCAGTCCCAACATGAGGTGTATTGGTAAAATCTGAATTATCTTAAAGTGGTAGTAAACTTAGATTTAACGTTTCTACCTATAGGTAAGCTTATAGTAAGTACTACCTTTAAGTACAGTTCATATATCCTAAACTTTTGCCATTTGAAAGATTCTCAAATAGGCTCTAGTTGATGACATCACTGCACATTTAATTTACTTTTGAATGCTGAAAGTATTACATTCCAACAAATAGTTTGTTTCCTTCTTGGTTATATTGGACCCTGGCCATGTAGAAAAATGATGAAAGTGTAATTCTCCTTGTCTAATGCCAAAATACACTTTTTTGCACATCAATAAATACCTCCTGGATATCCGGATTTTGGTGTTTCCCCTTTTCCTTCTGAAAATAAATAAATTATTCTGCTTTTAAATGACATCAAAGGGTTGATTTATTAACAAACATTCAAAACGCCATACATCATCTCAATCTGCATGTTCATTCTGTGTGAATTTGGAAATTGCTTGTTTTCTTGAGTTTATTTTCTCTTCTCAATGAATGCTTCTTTTATTATGGCAGAAGTAAAATACCAAATTATGGCCGCTAAATGGAGCTGAGGAAACACAGAAAATACACATGGCTTTTTTAACAAGAGATACAATTCAACAATTGTAGGGAATGTTAGAAGAAATTAGCAAATAAATGTTACCAATAGTGCTAATTCCCTTTAGTATTCTCTGAAATCCATACAATGTACCTCTTATTACAAACATGTATGTTTTTCTTATGCTCCTCAGTTAAATCAAGTGGCCATAATGCTGCGATTTATTTGTGTCCGTATTGAAAGACTATTCGTTCAGAAGAGAAACCACAGAGCATATTTGTTTTAGCCCCTTAATGTTTAAAAAAGAAAAAAACCTTTTTACAAGAAGAAGAAAGTCTGAAGATACAGAATGAAAATGGCATACATGACAATAAAATATAGATGTATTTGCGCATAAATGATTGAGTGTACCTCCTTCAGATGTTGATGGTAGTGGTGTTCCTTTGAGAAGAAAAAAAATGTTTTGTTAATAAATGTCATTAAAGGTTCTAATAATCACAAAAAATAGGAATACATTTTATTAGAAGAACAAGAAGGCAAGAAGTTGCAACAACCAAATCTCCTTTTGACAATGGATCTTTGGAGTGGAGTTTTGCTGAAAATTATGTATTTCTGGGAAGTCTGAGTAAACCTTTTCTATATAGATCCTGGCAGATTCATTTTTAGGTCTGACTGTTGTTTAGGGCTGAAGCAAACTTGTGCATTGTGAAAAGCATTGTATTGCAAATTATATAAAATTGCTAATCAAACATTTAAGGTACATGCTATTTCTAAGCCATTTACCCGTCAGGACTCCCCCACTTGATAAGCTTGCAAAATAACTAGACTTTCAATTTCAAAGGTCATTAATGATTAATGTAAAATGGTGAAAGTTAAGGGTAACCAGGGCATACTTTGAATTTATAATTGTCTGTGTTGCAAAACATACAGTATGTTTTGTGGTGCTATTGCATTATTTTACCAACAGCCTTGTAGAGGCTGACAAATAAGGTTAATTTTAAGGATGAACAGATCAGTTTTAAGTTACTAAAATAAAAAGTACAAAGATTTAATCTACCTCTTTGTGTTAGAAAACTATAGCGGCACCTTCAATGTCCCATTAACAATGGTGTATTTCTTGCAGTTTGATATAGCATAAGGGATGTGTTGCAGGATTGTGCAGTCCCAACATGAGGTGTATTGGTAAAATCTGAATTATCTTAAAGTGGTAGTAAACTTAGATTTAACGTTTCTACCTATAGGTAAGCTTATAGTAAGTACTACATTTAGGTACAGTTCATGTATCCTAAACTTTTGCCATTTGAAAGATTTTCAAATAGGCTCTAGTTGATGACATCACTGCACATTTAATTTACTTTTGAATGCTGAAAGTATTACATTCCAACAGATAGTTTGTTTCCTTCTTGGTTATATTGGACCCTGGCCATGTAAAAAAATAATGAAAGTGTAATTCTCCTTGTCTAATGCCAAAATACACTTTTTTGCACATCAATAAATACCTCCTGGATATTCGGATTTTGCGGTTTCCACTTTTCCTCCTGAAAATAAATAAATTATTCTGCTATTAAATGACATCAAAGGGTTGATTTATTAACAAACATTCAAAACGCCATACATCATCTCAATCTGCATGTTCATTCTGTGGGAATTTGGAAATTGCTTGTTTTCTTAAGTTTATTTTCTCTTCTCAATGAATGCTTCTTTTATTATGGCAGAAGTAAAATACCAAATTATGGCCGCTAAATGGAGCTGAGGAAACACAGAAAATACACATGGCTTTTTTAACAAGAGATACAATTCAACAATTGTAGGGAATGTTAGAAGAAATTAGCAAATAAATGTTACCAATAGTGCTAATTCCCTTTAGTATTCTCTGAAATCCATACAATGTACCTCTTATTACAAACATGTATGTTTTTCTTATGCTCCTCAGTTAAATCAAGTGGCCATAATGCTGCGATTTATTTGTGTCCGTATTGAAAGACTATTCGTTCAGAAGAGAAACCACAGAGCATATTTGTTTTAGCCCCTTAATGTTTAAAAAAGAAAAAAATCTTTTTTACAAGAAGAAGAAAGTCTGAAGATACAGAATGAAAATGGCATACTGACAATAAAATATAGATGTATTTGTGCATAAACGATTGAGTGTACCTCCTACAGATGTTGATGGTAGTGGTGTTCCTTTGAGAAGAAAAAAAAATGTTTTGTTAATAAATGTCATTAAAGGTTCTAATAATCACAAAAAATAGGAATACGTTTTATTAGAAGAACAAGAAGGCAAGAAGTTGCAACAACCACATCTCCTTTTGACAATGGATCTTTGGAGTGGAGTTTTGCTGAAAATTATTTATTTCTGGGACGTCTGAGTAAAGCTTTTCTATATAGATTCTGGCAGATTAATTTTTAGGTCTGACTGTTGTTTAGGGCTGAAGCAAACTTGTGCATTGTGAAAAGCATTGCATTGCAAATGATACAAATTTGCTAATTAAACATTTGAGGTACATGCTATTTCTAAGCCATGTACCCGTCAGAACTCCACCACTTGATAAGCTTGCAAAATAACTAGACTTTCAATTTTAAAGGTCATTAATGATTAATGTAAAATGGTGAAGTTTCAGGGTAACCAGGGCATACTTTGAAGTTATAATTGTCTGTGTTGCAAAACCTACAGTATGTTTTGTGGTGCTATTGCATTATTTCACCAACAGCCGTGTAGAGGCTGACAAATAAGTTATTTTTTAAGGATGAACAGATCAGTTTTAAGTTACTAAAATAAAAAGTACAAAGATTTAATCTACCTCTTTGTGTTAGAAAACTATAGCGGCACCTTCAATGTCCCATTAACAATGTTGTATTTCTTGCAGTTTGATATAGCATAAGGGATGTTGTGCAGGATTGTGCAGTCCCAACATGAGGTGTATTGGTAAAATCTGAATTATCTTAAAGTGGTAGTAAACTTAGATTTAACGTTTCTACCTATAGGTAAGCTTATAGTAAGTACTACCTTTAGGTACAGTTCATATATCCTAAACTTGTGCCATTTGAAAGATTTTCAAATAGGCTCTAGTTGAAGACATCACTGCACATTTAATTTACTTTTGAATGCTGAAAGTATTACATTCCAACAGATAGTTTGTTTCCTTCTTGGTTATATTGGACCCTGGCCATGTAGAAAAATGATGAAAGTGTAATTCTCCTTGTCTAATGCCAAAATACACTTTTTTGCACATCAATAAATACCTCCTGGATATCCGGATTTTGGTGTTTCCCCTTTTCCTTCTGAAAATAAATAAATTATTCTGCTTTTAAATGACATCAAAGGGTTGATTTATTAACAAACATTCAAAACGCCATACATCATCTCAATCTGCATGTTCATTCTGTGTGAATTTGGAAATTGCTTGTTTTCTTAAGTTTATTTTCTCTTCTCAATGAATGCTTCTTTTATTATGGCAGAAGTAAAATACCACATCATGGCCGCTAAATGGAGCTGAGGAAACACAGAAAATACACATGGCTTTTTTAACAAGAGATACAATTCAACAATTGTAGGGAATGTTAGAAGAAATTAGCAAATAAATGTTACCAATAGTGCTAATTCCCTTTAGTATTCTCTGAAATCCATACAATGTACCTCTTATTACAAACATGTATGTTTTTCTTATGCTCCTCAGTTAAATCAAGTGGCCATAATGCTGCGATTTATTTGTGTCCGTATTGAAAGACTATTCGTTCAGAAGAGAAACCACAGAGCATATTTGTTTTAGCCCCTTAATGTTTAAAAAAGAAAAAAACCTTTTTACAAGAAGAAGAAAGTCTGAAGATACAGAATGAAAATGGCATACATGACAATAAAATATAGATGTATTTGCGCATAAATGATTGAGTGTACCTCCTTCAGATGTTGATGGTAGTGGTGTTCCTTTGAGAAGAAAAAAAAATGTTTTGTTAATAAATGTCATTAAAGGTTCTAATAATCACAAAAAATAGGAATACGTTTTATTAGAAGAACAAGAAGGCAAGAAGTTGCAACAACCAAATCTCCTTTTGACAATGGATCTTTGGAGTGGAGTTTTGCTGAAAATTATTTATTTCTGGGACGTCTGAGTAAAGCTTTTTTATATAGATCCTGGCAGATTCATTTTTAGGTCTGACTGTTGTTTAGGGCTGAAGCAAACTTGTGCATTGTGAAAAGCATTGTATTGCAAATGATACAAATTTGCTAATTAAACATTTGAGGTACATGCTATTTGTAAGCCATGTACCCGTCAGGACTCCACCACTTGATAAGCTTGCAAAATAACTAGACTTTCAATTTTAAAGGTCATTAATGATTAATGTAAAATGGTGAAGTTTCAGGGTAACCAGGGCATACTTTGAAGTTATAATTGTCTGTGTTGCAAAACCTACAGTATGTTTTGTGGTGCTATTGCATTATTTCACCAACAGCCTTGTAGAGGCTGACAAATAAGGTTATTTTTAAGGATGAACAGATCAGTTTTAAGTTACTAAAATAAAAAGTACAAAGATTTAATCTACCTCTTTGTGTTAGAAAACTATAGCGGCACCTTCAATGTCCCATTAACAATGTTGTATTTCTTGCAGTTTGATATAGCATAAGGGATGTTGTGCAGGATTGTGCAGTCCCAACATGAGGTGTATTGGTAAAATCTGAATTATCTTAAAGTGGTAGTAAACTTAGATTTAACGTTTCTACCTATAGGTAAGCTTATAGTAAGTACTACCTTTAGGTACAGTTCATATATCCTAAACTTTTGCCATTTGAAAGATTTTCAAATAGGCTCTAGTTGATGACATCACTGCACATTTAATTTACTTTTGAATGCTGAAAGTATTACATTCCAACAGATAGTTTGTTTCCTTCTTGGTTATATTGGACCCTGGCCATGTAGAAAAATGATGAAAGTGTAATTCTCCTTGTCTAATGCCAAAATACACTTTTTTGCACATCAATAAATACCTCCTGGATATCCGGATTTTGGTGTTTCCCCTTTTCCTTCTGAAAATAAATAAATTATTCTGCTTTTAAATGACATCAAAGGGTTGATTTATTAACAAACATTCAAAACGCCATACATCATCTCAATCTGCATGTTCATTCTGTGTGAATTTGGAAATTGCTTGTTTTCTTAAGTTTATTTTCTCTTCTCAATGAATGCTTCTTTTATTATGGCAGAAGTAAAATACCAAATTATGGCCGCTAAATGGAGCTGAGGAAACACAGAAAATACACATGGCTTTTTTAACAAGAGATACAATTCAACAATTGTAGGGAATGTTAGAAGAAATTAGCAAATAAATGTTACCAATAGTGCTAATTCCCTTTAGTATTCTCTGAAATCCATACAATGTACCTCTTATTACAAACATGTATGTTTTTCTTATGCTCCTCAGTTAAATCAAGTGGCCATAATGCTGCGATTTATTTGTGTCCGTATTGAAAGACTATTCGTTCAGAAGAGAAACCACAGAGCATATTTGTTTTAGCCCCTTAATGTTTAAAAAAGAAAAAAACCTTTTTACAAGAAGAAGAAAGTCTGAAGATACAGAATGAAAATGGCATACATGACAATAAAATATAGATGTATTTGCGCATAAATGATTGAGTGTACCTCCTTCAGATGTTGATGGTAGTGGTGTTCCTTTGAGAAGAAAAAAAAATGTTTTGTTAATAAATGTCATTAAAGGTTCTAATAATCACAAAAAATAGGAATACGTTTTATTAGAAGAACAAGAAGGCAAGAAGTTGCAACAACCAAATCTCCTTTTGACAATGGATCTTTGGAGTGGAGTTTTGCTGAAAATTATTTATTTCTGGGACGTCTGAGTAAAGCTTTTCTATATAGATCCTGGCAGATTCATTTTTAGGTCTGACTGTTGTTTAGGGCTGAAGCAAACTTGTGCATTGTGAAAAGCATTGTATTGCAAATGATATAAAATTGCTAATCAAACATTTAAGGTACATGCTATTTCTAAGCCATGTACCCGTCAGGACTCCACCACTTGATAAGCTTGCAAAATAACTAGACTTTCAATTTTAAAGGTCATTAATGATTAATGTAAAATGGTGAAGTTTCAGGGTAACCAGGGCATACTTTGAAGTTATAATTGTCTGTGTTGCAAAACCTACAGTATGTTTTGTGGTGCTATTGCATTATTTTACCAACAGCCTTGTAGAGGCTGACAAATAAGGTTATTTTTAAGGATGAACAGATCAGTTTTAAGTTACTAAAATAAAAAGTACAAAGATTTAATCTACCTCTTTGTGTTAGAAAACTATAGCGGCACCTTCAATGTCCCATTAACAATGTTGTATTTCTTGCAGTTTGATATAGCATAAGGGATGTTGTGCAGGATTGTGCAGTCCCAACATGAGGTGTATTGGTAAAATCTGAATTATCTTAAAGTGGTAGTAAACTTAGATTTAACGTTTCTACCTATAGGTAAGCTTATAGTAAGTACTACCTTTAAGTACAGTTCATATATCCTAAACTTTTGCCATTTGAAAGATTTTCAAATAGGCTCTAGTTGATGACATCACTGCACATTTAATTTACTTTTGAATGCTGAAAGTATTACATTCCAACAGATAGTTTGTTTCCTTCTTGGTTATATTGGACCCTGGCCATGTAGAAAAATGATGAAAGTGTAATTCTCCTTGTCTAATGCCAAAATACACTTTTTTGCACATCAATAAATACCTCCTGGATATCCGGATTTTGGTGTTTCCCCTTTTCCTTCTGAAAATAAATAAATTATTCTGCTTTTAAATGACATCAAAGGGTTGATTTATTAACAAACATTCAAAACGCCATACATCATCTCAATCTGCATGTTCATTCTGTGTGAATTTGGAAATTGCTTGTTTTCTTAAGTTTATTTTCTCTTCTCAATGAATGCTTCTTTTATTATGGCAGAAGTAAAATACCAAATTATGGCCGCTAAATGGAGCTGAGGAAACACAGAAAATACACATGGCTTTTTTAACAAGAGATACAATTCAACAATTGTAGGGAATGTTAGAAGAAATTAGCAAATAAATGTTACCAATAGTGCTAATTCCCTTTAGTATTCTCTGAAATCCATACAATGTACCTCTTATTACAAACATGTATGTTTTTCTTATGCTCCTCAGTTAAATCAAGTGGCCATAATGCTGCGATTTATTTGTGTCCGTATTGAAAGACTATTCGTTCAGAAGAGAAACCACAGAGCATATTTGTTTTAGCCCCTTAATGTTTAAAAAAGAAAAAAACCTTTTTACAAGAAGAAGAAAGTCTGAAGATACAGAATGAAAATGGCATACATGACAATAAAATATAGATGTATTTGCGCATAAATGATTGAGTGTACCTCCTTCAGATGTTGATGGTAGTGGTGTTCCTTTGAGAAGAAAAAAAAATGTTTTGTTAATAAATGTCATTAAAGGTTCTAATAATCACAAAAAATAGGAATACGTTTTATTAGAAGAACAAGAAGGCAAGAAGTTGCAACAACCAAATCTCCTTTTGACAATGGATCTTTGGAGTGGAGTTTTGCTGAAAATTATTTATTTCTGGGACGTCTGAGTAAAGCTTTTCTATATAGATCCTGGCAGATTCATTTTTAGGTCTGACTGTTGTTTAGGGCTGAAGCAAACTTGTGCATTGTGAAAAGCATTGTATTGCAAATGATATAAAATTGCTAATCAAACATTTAAGGTACATGCTATTTCTAAGCCATGTACCCGTCAGGACTCCACCACTTGATAAGCTTGCAAAATAACTAGACTTTCAATTTTAAAGGTCATTAATGATTAATGTAAAATGGTGAAGTTTCAGGGTAACCAGGGCATACTTTGAAGTTATAATTGTCTGTGTTGCAAAACATACAGTATGTTTTGTGGTGCTATTGCATTATTTCACCAACAGCCTTGTAGAGGCTGACAAATAAGTTATTTTTTAAGGATGAACAGATCAGTTTTATGTTACTAAAATAAAAAGTACAAAGATTTAATCTACCTCTTTGTGTTAGAAAACTATAGCGGCACCTTCAATGTCCCATTAACAATGTTGTATTTCTTGCAGTTTGATATAGCATAAGGGATGTTGTGCAGGATTGTGCAGTCCCAACATGAGGTGTATTGGTAAAATCTGAATTATCTTAAAGTGGTAGTAAACTTAGATTTAACGTTTCTACCTATAGGTAAGCTTATAGTAAGTACTACCTTTAGGTACAGTTCATATATCCTAAACTTTTGCCATTTGAAAGATTTTCAAATAGGCTCTAGTTGATGACATCACTGCACATTTAATTTACTTTTGAATGCTGAAAGTATTACATTCCAACAGATAGTTTGTTTCCTTCTTGGTTATATTGGACCCTGGCCATGTAGAAAAATGATGAAAGTGTAATTCTCCTTGTCTAATGCCAAAATACACTTTTTTGCACATCAATAAATACCTCCTGGATATCCGGATTTTGGTGTTTCCCCTTTTCCTTCTGAAAATAAATAAATTATTCTGCTTTTAAATGACATCAAAGGGTTGATTTATTAACAAACATTCAAAACGCCATACATCATCTCAATCTGCATGTTCATTCTGTGTGAATTTGGAAATTGCTTGTTTTCTTAAGTTTATTTTCTCTTCTCAATGAATGCTTCTTTTATTATGGCAGAAGTAAAATACCAAATTATGGCCGCTAAATGGAGCTGAGGAAACACAGAAAATACACATGGCTTTTTTAACAAGAGATACAATTCAACAATTGTAGGGAATGTTAGAAGAAATTAGCAAATAAATGTTACCAATAGTGCTAATTCCCTTTAGTATTCTCTGAAATCCATACAATGTACCTCTTATTACAAACATGTATGTTTTTCTTATGCTCCTCAGTTAAATCAAGTGGCCATAATGCTGCGATTTATTTGTGTCCGTATTGAAAGACTATTCGTTCAGAAGAGAAACCACAGAGCATATTTGTTTTAGCCCCTTAATGTTTAAAAAAGAAAAAAACCTTTTTACAAGAAGAAGAAAGTCTGAAGATACAGAATGAAAATGGCATACATGACAATAAAATATAGATGTATTTGCGCATAAATGATTGAGTGTACCTCCTTCAGATGTTGATGGTAGTGGTGTTCCTTTGAGAAGAAAAAAAAATGTTTTGTTAATAAATGTCATTAAAGGTTCTAATAATCACAAAAAATAGGAATACGTTTTATTAGAAGAACAAGAAGGCAAGAAGTTGCAACAACCAAATCTCCTTTTGACAATGGATCTTTGGAGTGGAGTTTTGCTGAAAATTATTTATTTCTGGGACGTCTGAGTAAACCTTTTCTATATAGATCCTGGCAGATTCATTTTTAGGTCTGACTGTTGTTTAGGGCTGAAGCAAACTTGTGCATTGTGAAAAGCATTGTATTGCAAATGATATAAAATTGCTAATCAAACATTTAAGGTACATGCTATTTCTAAGCCATTTACCCGTCAGGACTCCCCCACTTGATAAGCTTGCAAAATAACTAGACTTTCAATTTTAAAGGTCATTAATGATTAATGTAAAATGGTGAAAGTTAAGGGTAACCAGGGCATACTTTGAATTTATAATTGTCTGTGTTGCAAAACATACAGTATGTTTTGTGGTGCTATTGCATTATTTTACCAACAGCCTTGTAGAGGCTGACAAATAAGGTTAATTTTAAGGATGAACAGATCAGTTTTAAGTTACTAAAATAAAAAGTACAAAGATTTAATCTACCTCTTTGTGTTAGAAAACTATAGCGGCACCTTCAATGTCCCATTAACAATGTTGTATTTCTTGCAGTTTGATATAGCATAAGGGATGTTGTGCAGGATTGTGCAGTCCCAACATGAGGTGTATTGGTAAAATCTGAATTATCTTAAAGTGGTAGTAAACTTAGATTTAACGTTTCTACCTATAGGTAAGCTTATAGTAAGTACTACCTTTAAGTACAGTTCATATATCCTAAACTTTTGCCATTTGAAAGATTTTCAAATAGGCTCTAGTTGATGACATCACTGCACATTTAATTTACTTTTGAATGCTGAAAGTATTACATTCCAACAGATAGTTTGTTTCCTTCTTGGTTATATTGGACCCTGGCCATGTAGAAAAATGATGAAAGTGTAATTCTCCTTGTCTAATGCCAAAATACACTTTTTTGCACATCAATAAATACCTCCTGGATATCCGGATTTTGGTGTTTCCCCTTTTCCTTCTGAAAATAAATAAATTATTCTGCTTTTAAATGACATCAAAGGGTTGATTTATTAACAAACATTCAAAACGCCATACATCATCTCAATCTGCATGTTCATTCTGTGTGAATTTGGAAATTGCTTGTTTTCTTAAGTTTATTTTCTCTTCTCAATGAATGCTTCTTTTATTATGGCAGAAGTAAAATACCAAATTATGGCCGCTAAATGGAGCTGAGGAAACACAGAAAATACACATGGCTTTTTTAACAAGAGATACAATTCAACAATTGTAGGGAATGTTAGAAGAAATTAGCAAATAAATGTTACCAATAGTGCTAATTCCCTTTAGTATTCTCTGAAATCCATACAATGTACCTCTTATTACAAACATGTATGTTTTTCTTATGCTCCTCAGTTAAATCAAGTGGCCATAATGCTGCGATTTATTTGTGTCCGTATTGAAAGACTATTCGTTCAGAAGAGAAACCACAGAGCATATTTGTTTTAGCCCCTTAATGTTTAAAAAAGAAAAAAACCTTTTTACAAGAAGAAGAAAGTCTGAAGATACAGAATGAAAATGGCATACATGACAATAAAATATAGATGTATTTGCGCATAAATGATTGAGTGTACCTCCTTCAGATGTTGATGGTAGTGGTGTTCCTTTGAGAAGAAAAAAAAATGTTTTGTTAATAAATGTCATTAAAGGTTCTAATAATCACAAAAAATAGGAATACGTTTTATTAGAAGAACAAGAAGGCAAGAAGTTGCAACAACCAAATCTCCTTTTGACAATGGATCTTTGGAGTGGAGTTTTGCTGAAAATTATTTATTTCTGGGACGTCTGAGTAAACCTTTTCTATATAGATCCTGGCAGATTCATTTTTAGGTCTGACTGTTGTTTAGGGCTGAAGCAAACTTGTGCATTGTGAAAAGCATTGTATTGCAAATGATATAAAATTGCTAATCAAACATTTAAGGTACATGCTATTTCTAAGCCATGTACCCGTCAGGACTCCACCACTTGATAAGCTTGCAAAATAACTAGACTTTCAATTTTAAAGGTCATTAATGATTAATGTAAAATGGTGAAGTTTCAGGGTAACCAGGGCATACTTTGAAGTTATAATTGTCTGTGTTGCAAAACCTACAGTATGTTTTGTGGTGCTATTGCATTATTTCACCAACAGCCTTGTAGAGGCTGACAAATAAGTTCTTTTTTAAGGATGAACAGATCAGTTTTAAGTTACTAAAATAAAAAGTACAAAGATTTAATCTACCTCTTTGTGTTAGAAAACTATAGCGGCACCTTCAATGTCCCATTAACAATGTTGTATTTCTTGCAGTTTGATATAGCATAAGGGATGTTGTGCAGGATTGTGCAGTCCCAACATGAGGTGTATTGGTAAAATCTGAATTATCTTAAAGTGGTAGTAAACTTAGATTTAACGTTTCTACCTATAGGTAAGCTTATAGTAAGTACTACCTTTAAGTACAGTTCATATATCCTAAACTTTTGCCATTTGAAAGATTCTCAAATAGGCTCTAGTTGATGACATCACTGCACATTTAATTTACTTTTGAATGCTGAAAGTATTACATTCCAACAGATAGTTTGTTTCCTTCTTGGTTATATTGGACCCTGGCCATGTAGAAAAATGATGAAAGTGTAATTCTCCTTGTCTAATGCCAAAATACACTTTTTTGCACATCAATAAATACCTCCTGGATATCCGGATTTTGGTGTTTCCCCTTTTCCTTCTGAAAATAAATAAATTATTCTGCTTTTAAATGACATCAAAGGGTTGATTTATTAACAAACATTCAAAACGCCATACATCATCTCAATCTGCATGTTCATTCTGTGTGAATTTGGAAATTGCTTGTTTTCTTAAGTTTATTTTCTCTTCTCAATGAATGCTTCTTTTATTATGGCAGAAGTAAAATACCAAATTATGGCCGCTAAATGGAGCTGAGGAAACACAGAAAATACACATGGCTTTTTTAACAAGAAAAAAACCTTTTTACAAGAAGAAGAAAGTCTGAAGATACAGAATGAAAATGGCATACATGACAATAAAATATAGATGTATTTGCGCATAAATGATTGAGTGTACCTCCTTCAGATGTTGATGGTAGTGGTGTTCCTTTGAGAAGAAAAAAAATGTTTTGTTAATAAATGTCATTAAAGGTTCTAATAATCACAAAAAATAGGAATACATTTTATTAGAAGAACAAGAAGGCAAGAAGTTGCAACAACCAAATCTCCTTTTGACAATGGATCTTTGGAGTGGAGTTGCTGAAAATTATTTATTTCTGGGACGTCTGAGTAAACCTTTTCTATATAGATCCTGGCAGATTGATTTTTAGGTCTGACTGTTGTTTAGGGCTGAAGCAAACTTGTGCATTGTGAAAAGCATTGTATTGCAAATGATATAAAATTGCTAATCAAACATTTGAGGTACATGCTATTTCTAAGCCATGTACCCGTCAGGACTCCACCACTTGATAAGCTTGCAAAATAACTAGACTTTCAATTTTAAAGGTCATTAATGATTAATGCCTTAAATGGTGAAAGTTAAGGGTAACCAGGCATACTTTGAAGTTTATAATTGTCTGTGTTGCAAAACATACAGTATGTTTTTGTGGTGCTATTGCATTATTTACCAACAGCCCCTGTAGAGGCTGACAAATACAAATAAGGATGAACTTTTCATTTCTCTAAGCTTTACTGAAATAAAAAGTACAACAATCTACCTCTTTGTGTTAGAAAACTTAACCCGCACCTTGCTGGGCCCTGTTTTTAACAAGAGATACAATTCAACAATTGTAGGGAATGTTAGAAGAAATTAGCAAATAAATGTTACCAATAGTGCTAATTCCCTTTAGTTTAAAATCTCTTTTTTTAACAAGAGATACAATTCAACAATTGTAGGGAATGTTAGAAGAAATTAGCAAATAAATGTTACCAATAGTGCTATTCCCTTTAGTATTCTCTGAAATCCATACAATGTACCTCTTATTACAAACATGTATGTTTTTCTTATGCTCCTCAGTTAAATCAAGTGGCCATAATGCTGCGATTTATTTGTGTCCGTATTGAAAGACTATTCGTTCAGAAGAGAAACCACAGAGCATATTTGTTTTAGCCCCTTAATGTTTAAAAAAGAAAAAAACCTTTTTACAAGAAGAAGAAAGTCTGAAGATACAGAATGAAAATGGCATACGTGACAATAAAATATAGATGTATTTGCGCATAAATGATTGAGTGTACCTCCTTCAGATGTTGATGGTAGTGGTGTTCCTTTGAGAAGAAAAAAAAATGTTTTGTTAATAAATGTCATTAAAGGTTCTAATAATCACAAAAAATAAAATATAGATGTAGTTTTGCTGAAAATTATTTATTTCTGGGAAGTCTGAGTAAACCTTTTCTATATAGATCCTGGCAGATTCATTTTTAGGTCTGACTGTTGTTTAGGGCTGAAGCAAACTTGTGCATTGTGAAAAGCATTGTATTGCAAATGATATAAAATTGCTAATCAAACATTTAAGGTACATGCTATTTCTAAGCCATTTGTTCCTTTGAGAAGAAAAAAAAATGTTTTGTTAATAAATGTCATTAAAGGTTCTAATAATCACAAAAAATAGGAATACATTTTATTAGAAGAACAAGAAGGCAAGAAGTTGCAACAACCAAATCTCCTTTTGACAATGGATCTTTGGAGTGGAGTTTTGCTGAAAATTATTTATTTCTGGGACGTCTGAGTAAACCTTTTCTATATAGATCCTGGCAGATTCATTTTTAGGTCTGACTGTTGTTTAGGGCTGAAGCAAACTTGTGCATTGTGAAAAGCATTGTATTGCAAATGATATAAAATTGCTAATCAAACATTTGAGGTACATGCTATTTCTAAGCCATTTACCCGTCAGGACTCCCCCACTTGATAAGCTTGCAAAATAACTAGACTTTCAATTTCAAAGGTCATTAATGATTAATGTAAAATGGTGAAAGTTAAGGGTAACCAGGGCATACTTTGAATTTATAATTGTCTGTGTTGCAAAACATACAGTATGTTTTGTGGTGCTATTGCATTATTTTACCAACAGCCTTGTAGAGGCTGACAAATAAGGTTAATTTTAAGGATGAACAGATCAGTTTTAAGTTACTGAAATAAAAAGTACAAAGATTTAATCTACCTCTTTGTGTTAGAAAACTATAGCGGCACCTTCAATGTCCCATTATCAATGTTGTATTTCTTGCAGTTTGATATAGCATAAGGGATGTTGTGCAGGATTGTGCAGTCCCAACATGAGGTGTATTGGTAAAATCTGAATTATCTTAAAGTGGTAGTAAACTTAGATTTAACGTTTCTACCTATAGGTAAGCTTATAGTAAGTACTACCTTTAAGTACAGTTCATATATCCTAAACTTTTGCCATTTGAAAGATTTTCAAATAGGCTCTAGTTGATGACATCACTGCACATTTAATTTACTTTTGAATGCTGAAAGTATTACATTCCAACAGATAGTTTGTTTCCTTCTTGGTTATATTGGACCCTGGCCATGTAGAAAAATGATGAAAGTGTAATTCTCCTTGTCTAATGCCAAAATACACTTTTTTGCACATCAATAAATACCTCCTGGATATCCGGATTTTGGTGTTTCCCCTTTTCCTTCTGAAAATAAATAAATTATTCTGCTTTTAAATGACATCAAAGGGTTGATTTATTAACAAACATTCAAAACGCCATACATCATCTCAATCTGCATGTTCATTCTGTGTGAATTTGGAAATTGCTTGTTTTCTTAAGTTTATTTTCTCTTCTCAATGAATGCTTCTTTTATTATGGCAGAAGTAAAATACCAAATTATAGCCGCTAAATGGAGCTGAGGAAACACAGAAAATACACATGGCTTTTTTAACAAGAGATACAATTCAACAATTGTAGGGAATGTTAGAAGAAATTAGCAAATAAATGTTACCAATAGTGCTAATTCCCTTTAGTATTCTCTGAAATCCATACAATGTACCTCTTATTACAAACATGTATGTTTTTCTTATGCTCCTCAGTTAAATCAAGTGGCCATAATGCTGCGATTTATTTGTGTCCGTATTGAAAGACTATTCGTTCAGAAGAGAAACCACAGAGCATATTTGTTTTAGCCCCTTAATGTTTAAAAAAGAAAAAAACCTTTTTACAAGAAGAAGAAAGTCTGAAGATACAGAATGAAAATTGCATACATGACAATAAAATATAGATGTATTTGCGCATAAATGCTTGAGTGTACCTCCTTCAGATGTTGATGGTAGTGGTGTTCCTTTGAGAAGAAAAAAAAATGTTTTGTTAATAAATGTCATTAAATGTTCTAATAATCACAAAAAATAGGAATACGTTTTATTAGAAGAACAAGAAGGCAAGAAGTTGCAACAACCAAGTCTCCTTTTGACAATGGATCTTTGGAGTGGAGTTTTGCTGAAAATTATTTATTTCTGTGAAGTCTGAGTAAACCTTTTCTATATAGATCCTGGCAGATTCATTTTTAGGTCTGACTGTTGTTTAGGGCTGAAGCAAACTTGTGCATTGTGAAAAGCATTGTATTGCAAATGATATAAAATTGCTAATCAAACATTTAAGGTACATGCTATTTCTAAGCCATGTACCCGTCAGGATTATTTCCACCCACCAGGCTTGATTTTAAAGATCAGTTTTGCAAAATAACTAGACTTTCAATTTTAAAGGTCATTAATGATTAATGTAAAATGGTGAGGTTTCAGGGTAACCAGGGCATACTTTGAAGTTATAATTGTCTGTGTTGCAAAACCTACAGTATGTTTTGTGGTGCTATTGCATTATTTCACCAACAGCCTTGTAGAGGCTGACAAATAAGTTCTTATTTAAGGATGAACAGATCAGTTTTAAGTTACTAAAATAAAAAGTACAAAGATTTAATCTACCTCTTTGTGTTAGAAAATTATAGCGGCACCTTCAATGTCCCATTAACAATGTTGTATTTCTTGCAGTTTGATATAGCATAAGGGATGTTGTGCAGGATTGTGCAGTCCCAACATGAGGTGTATTGGTAAAATCTGAATTATCTTAAAGTGGTAGTAAACTTAGATTTAACGTTTCTACCTATAGGTAAGCTTATAGTAAGTACTACCTTTAAGTACAGTTCATATATCCTAAACTTTTGCCATTTGAAAGATTCTCAAATAGGCTCTAGTTGATGACATCCCTGCACATTTAATTTACTTTTGAATGCTGAAAGTATTACATTCCAACAGATAGTTTGTTTCCTTCTTGGTTATATTGGACCCTGGCCATGTAGAAAAATGTTGAAAGTGTAATTCTCCTTGTCTAATGCCAAAATACACTTTTTTGCACATCAATAAATACCTCCTGGATATCCGGATTTTGGTGTTTCCCCTTTTCCTTCTGAAAATAAATAAATTATTCTGCTTTTAAATGACATCAAAGGGTTGATTTATTAACAAACATTCAAAACGCCATACATCATCTCAATCTGCATGTTCATTCTGTGTGAATTTGGAAATTGCTTGTTTTCTTAAGTTTATTTTCTCTTCTCAATGAATGCTTCTATTAAATGGAGCTGAGGAAACACAGAAAATACACATGGCTTTTTTAACAAGAGATACAATTCAACAATTGTAGGGAATGTTAGAAGAAATTAGCAAATAAATGTTACCAATAGTGCTAATTCCCTTTAGTATTCTCTGAAATCCATACAATGTACCTCTTATTACAAACATGTATGTTTTTCTTATGCTCCTCAGTTAAATCAAGTGGCCATAATGCTGCGATTTATTTGTGTCCGTATTGAAAGACTATTCGTTCAGAAGAGAAACCACAGAGCATATTTGTTTTAGCCCCTTAATGTTTAAAAAAGAAAAAAATCTTTTTACAAGAAGAAGAAAGTCTGAAGATACCAAATTATGGCCGCTAAATGGAGCTGAGGAAACACAGAAAATACACATGGCTTTTTTAACAAGAGATACAATTCAACAATTGTAGGGAATGTTAGAAGAAATTAGCAAATAAATGTTACCAATAGTGCTAATTCCCTTTAGTAATCTCTGAAATCCATACAATGTACCTCTTATTACAAACATGTATGTTTTTCTTATGCTCCTCAGTTAAATCAAGTGGCCATAATGCTGCGATTTATTTGTGTCCGTATTGAAAGACTATTCGTTCAGAAGAGAAACCACAGAGCATATTTGTTTTAGCCCCTTAATGTTTAAAAAAGAAAAAAACCTTTTTACAAGAAGAAGAAAGTCTGAAGATACAGAATTAAAATGGCATACATGACAATAAAATATAGATGTATTTGCGCATAAATGATTGAGTGTACCTCCTTCAGATGTTGATGGTAGTGGTGTTCCTTTGAGAGGAAAAAAAAATGTTTTATTAATAAATGTCATTAAAGGTTCTAATAATCACAAAAAATAGGAATACGTTTTATTAGAAGAACAAGAAGGCAAGAAGTTGCAACAACCAAATCTCCTTTTGACAATGGATCTTTGGAGTGGAGTTTTGCTGAAAATTATTTATTTCTGGGACGTCTGAGTAAACCTTTTCTATATAGATCCTGGCAGATTCATTTTTAGGTCTGACTGTTGTTTAGGGCTGAAGCAAACTTGTGCATTGTGAAAAGCATTGTATTGCAAATGATATAAAATTGCTAATCAAACATTTAAGGTACATGCTATTTCTAAGCCATTTACCCGTCAGGACTCCCCCAATTGATAAGCCAGCAAAATAACTAGACTTTCAATTTTAAAGGTCATTAATGATTAATGTAAAATGGTGAAAGTTCAGGGTAACCAGGGCATACTTTGAATTTATAATTGTCTGTGTTGCAAAACATACAGTATGTTTTGTGGTGCTATTGCATTATTTTACCAACAGCCTTGTAGAGGCTGACAAATAAGGTTAATTTTAAGGATGAACAGATCAGTTTTAAGTTACTAAAATAAAAAGTACAAAGATTTAATCTACCTCTTTGTGTTAGAAAACTATAGCGGCACCTTCAATGTCCCATTAACAATGTTGTATTTCTTGCAGTTTGATATAGCATAAGGGATGTTGTGCAGGATTGTGCAGTCCCAACATGAGGTGTATTGGTAAAATCTGAATTATCTTAAAGTGGTAGTAAACTTAGATTTAACGTTTCTACCTATAGGTAAGCTTATAGTAAGTACTACCTTTAAGTACAGTTCATATATCCTAAACTTTTGCCATTTGAAAGATTTTCAAATAGGCTCTAGTTGATGACATCACTGCACATTTAATTTACTTTTGAATGCTGAAAGTATTACATTCCAACAGATAGTTTGTTTCCTTCTTGGTTATATTGGACCCTGGCCATGTAGAAAAATGATGAAAGTGTAATTCTCCTTGTCTAATGCCAAAATACACTTTTTTGCACATCAATAAATACCTCCTGGATATCCGGATTTTGGTGTTTCCCCTTTTCCTTCTGAAAATAAATAAATTATTCTGCTTTTAAATGACATCAAAGGGTTGATTTATTAACAAACATTCAAAACGCCATACATCATCTCAATCTGCATGTTCATTCTGTGTGAATTTGGAAATTGCTTGTTTTCTTAAGTTTATTTTCTCTTCTCAATGAATGCTTCTTTTATTATGGCAGAAGTAAAATACCAAATTATAGCCGCTAAATGGAGCTGAGGAAACACAGAAAATACACATGGCTTTTTTAACAAGAGATACAATTCAACAATTGTAGGGAATGTTAGAAGAAATTAGCAAATAAATGTTACCAATAGTGCTAATTCCCTTTAGTATTCTCTGAAATCCATACAATGTACCTCTTATTACAAACATGTATGTTTTTCTTATGCTCCTCAGTTAAATCAAGTGGCCATAATGCTGCGATTTATTTGTGTCTGTATTGAAAGACTATTCGTTCAGAAGAGAAACCACAGAGCATATTTGTTTTAGCCCCTTAATGTTTAAAAAAGAAAAAAACCTTTTTACAAGAAGAAGAAAGTCTGAAGATACAGAATGAAAATGGCATACATGACAATAAAATATAGATGTATTTGCGCATAAATGCTTGAGTGTACCTCCTTCAGATGTTGATGGTAGTGGTGTTCCTTTGAGAAGAAAAAAAAATGTTTTGTTAATAAATGTCATTAAAGGTTCTAATAATCACAAAAAATAGGAATACGTTTTATTAGAAGAACAAGAAGGCAAGAAGTTGCAACAACCAAGTCTCCTTTTGACAATGGATCTTTGGAGTGGAGTTTTGCTGAAAATGATGTATTTCTGGGACTTCTGAGTAAACCTTTTCTATATAGATCCTGGCAGATTCATTTTTAGGTCTGACTGTTGTTTAGGGCTGAAGCAAACTTGTGCATTGTGAAAAGCATTGTATTGCAAATGATATAAAATTGCTAATCAAACATTTAAGGTACATGCTATTTCTAAGCCATGTACCCGTCAGGACTCCACCACTTGATAAGCTTGCAAAATAACTAGACTTTCAATTTTAAAGGTCATTAATGATTAATGTAAAATGGTGAAGTTTCAGGGTAACCAGGGCATACTTTGAAGTTATAATTGTCTGTGTTGCAAAACCTACAGTATGTTTTGTGGTGCTATTGCATTATTTCACCAACAGCCTTGTAGAGGCTGACAAATAAGGTTAATTTTAAGGATGAACAGATCAGTTTTAAGTTACTAAAATAAAAAGTACAAAGATTTAATCTACCTCTTTGTGTTAGAAAATTATAGCGGCACCTTCAATGTCCCATTAACAATGTTGTATTTCTTGCAGTTTGATATAGCATAAGGGATGTTGTGCAGGATTGTGCAGTCCCAACATGAGGTGTATTGGTAAAATCTGAATTATCTTAAAGTGGTAGTAAACTTAGATTTAACGTTTCTACCTATAGGTAAGCTTATAGTAAGTACTACCTTTAAGTACAGTTCATATATCCTAAACTTTTGCCATTTGAAAGATTCTCAAATAGGCTCTAGTTGATGACATCCCTGCACATTTAATTTACTTTTGAATGCTGAAAGTATTACATTCCAACAGATAGTTTGTATCCTTCTTGGTTATATTGGACCCTGGCCATGTAGAAACATGTTGAAAGTGTAATTCTCCTTGTCTAATGCCAAAATACACTTTTTTGCACATCTATAAATACCTCCTGGATATCCGGATTTTGGTGTTTCCCCTTTTCCTTCTGAAAATAAATAAATTATTCTGCTTTTAAATGACATCAAAGGGTTGATTTATTAACAAACATTCAAAACGCCATACATCATCTCAATCTGCATGTTCATTCTGTGTGAATTTGGAAATTGCTTGTTTTCTTAAGTTTATTTTCTCTTCTCGATGAATGCTTCTTTTATTATGGCAGAAGTAAAATACCAAATTATAGCCGCTAAATGGAGCTGAGGAAACACAGAAAATACACATGGCTTTTTTAACAAGAGATACAATTCAACAATTGTACGGAATGTTAGAAGAAATTAGCAAATAAATGTTACCAATAGTGCTAATTCCCTTTAGTAATCTCTGAAATCCATACAATGTACCTCTTATTACAAACATGTATGTTTTTCTTATGCTCCTCAGTTAAATCAAGTGGCCATAATGCTGCGATTTATTTGTGTCCGTATTGAAAGACTATTCGTTCAGAAGAGAAACCACAGAGCATATTTGTTTTAGCCCCTTAATGTTTAAAAAAGAAAAAAACCTTTTTACAAGAAGAAGAAAGTCTGAAGATACAGAATTAAAATGGCATACATGACAATAAAATATAGATGTATTTGCGCATAAATGATTGAGTGTACCTCCTTCAGATGTTGATGGTAGTGGTGTTCCTTTGAGAGGAAAAAAAAATGTTTTATTAATAAATGTCATTAAAGGTTCTAATAATCACAAAAAATAGGAATACGTTTTATTAGAAGAACAAGAAGGCAAGAAGTTGCAACAACCAAATCTCCTTTTGACAATGGATCTTTGGAGTGGAGTTTTGCTGAAAATTATTTATTTCTCGGACGTCTGAGTAAACCTTTTCTATATAGATCCTGGCAGATTCATTTTTAGGTCTGACTGTTGTTTAGGGCTGAAGCAAACTTGTGCATTGTGAAAAGCATTGTATTGCAAATGATATAAAATTGCTAATCAAACATTTAAGGTACATGCTATTTCTAAGCCATTTACCCGTCAGGACTCCCCCAATTGATAAGCCAGCAAAATAACTAGACTTTCAATTTTAAAGGTCATTAATGATTAATGTAAAATGGTGAAAGTTAAGGGTAACCAGGGCATACTTTGAATTTATAATTGTCTGTGTTGCAAAACATACAGTATGTTTTGTGGTGCTATTGCATTATTTTACCAACAGCCTTGTAGAGGCTGACAAATAAGGTTAATTTTAAGGATGAACAGATCAGTTTTAAGTTACTGAAATAAAAAGTACAAAGATTTAATCTACCTCTTTGTGTTAGAAAACTATAGCGGCACCTTCAATGTCCCATTATCAATGTTGTATTTCTTGCAGTTTGATATAGCATAAGGGATGTTGTGCAGGATTGTGCAGTCCCAACATGAGGTGTATTGGTAAAATCTGAATTATCTTAAAGTGGTAGTAAACTTAGATTTAACGTTTCTACCTATAGGTAAGCTTATAGTAAGTACTACCTTTAAGTACAGTTCATATATCCTAAACTTTTGCCATTTGAAAGATTTTCAAATAGGCTCTAGTTGATGACATCACTGCACATTTAATTTACTTTTGAATGCTGAAAGTATTACATTCCAACAGATAGTTTGTTTCCTTCTTGGTTATATTGGACCCTGGCCATGTAGAAAAATGATGAAAGTGTAATTCTCCTTGTCTAATGCCAAAATACACTTTTTTGCACATCAATAAATACCTCCTGGATATCCGGATTTTGGTGTTTCCCCTTTTCCTTCTGAAAATAAATAAATTATTCTGCTTTTAAATGACATCAAAGGGTTGATTTATTAACAAACATTCAAAACGCCATACATCATCTCAATCTGCATGTTCATTCTGTGTGAATTTGGAAATTGCTTGTTTTCTTAAGTTTATTTTCTCTTCTCAATGAATGCTTCTTTTATTATGGCAGAAGTAAAATACCAAATTATGGCCGCTAAATGGAGCTGAGGAAACACAGAAAATACACATGGCTTTTTTAACAAGAGATACAATTCAACAATTGTACGGAATGTTAGAAGAAATTAGCAAATAAATGTTACCAATAGTGCTAATTCCCTTTAGTAATCTCTGAAATCCATACAATGTACCTCTTATTACAAACATGTATGTTTTTCTTATGCTCCTCAGTTAAATCAAGTGGCCATAATGCTGCGATTTATTTGTGTCCGTATTGAAAGACTATTCGTTCCGAAGAGAAACCACAGAGCATATTTGTTTTAGCCCCTTAATGTTTAAAAAAGAAAAAAAACTTTTTACAAGAAGAAGAAAGTCTGAAGATACAGAATGAAAATGGCATACATGACAATAAAATATAGATGTATTTGCGCATAAATGATTGAGTGTACCTCCTTCAGATGTTGATGGTAGTGGTGTTCCTTTGAGAAGAAAAAAAAATGTTTTGTTAATAAATGTCATTAAAGGTTCTAATAATCACAAAAAATAGGAATACGTTTTATTAGAAGAACAAGAAGGCAAGAAGTTGCAACAACCAAATCTCCTTTTGACAATGGATCTTTGGAGTGGAGTTTTGCTGAAAATTATGTATTTCTGGGACGTCTGAGTAAACCTTTTCTATATAGATCCTGGCAGATTCATTTTTAGGTCTGACTGTTGTTTAGGGCTGAAGCAAACTTGTGCATTGTGAAAAGCATTGTATTGCAAATGATATAAAATTGCTAATCAAACATTTAAGGTACATGCTATTTCTAAGCCATGTACCCGTCAGGACTCCACCACTTGATAAGCTTGCAAAATAACTAGACTTTCAATTTTAAAGGTCATTAATGATTAATGTAAAATGGTGAAGTTTCAGGGTAACCAGGGCATACTTTGAAGTTATAATTGTCTGTGTTGCAAAACCTACAGTATGTTTTGTGGTGCTATTGCATTATTTCACCAACAGCCTTGTAGAGGCTGACAAATAAGTTCTTTTTTAAGGATGAACAGATCAGTTTTAAGTTACTAAAATAAAAAGTACAAAGATTTAATCTACCTCTTTGTGTTAGAAAACTATAGCGGCACCTTCAATGTCCCATTAACAATGTTGTATTTCTTGCAGTTTGATATAGCATAAGGGATGTTGTGCAGGATTGTGCAGTCCCAACATGAGGTGTATTGGTAAAATCTGAATTATCTTAAAGTGGTAGTAAACTTAGATTTAACGTTCCTACCTATAGGTAAGCTTATTGTAAGTACTACCTTTAGGTACAGTTCATATATCCTAAACTTGTGCCATTTGAAAGATTTTCAAATAGGCTCTAGTTGATGACATCACTGCACATTTAATTTACTTTTGAATGCTGAAAGTATTACATTCCAACAGATAGTTTGTTTCCTTCTTGGTTATATTGGACCCTGGCCATGTAGAAAAATGATGAAAGTGTAATTCTCCTTGTCTAATGCCAAAATACACTTTTTTGCACATCAATAAATACCTCCTGGATATCCGGATTTTGGTGTTTCCCCTTTTCCTTCTGAAAATGAATAAATTATTCTGCTTTTAAATGACATCAAAGGGTTGATTTATTAACAAACATTCAAAACGCCATACATCATCTCAATCTGCATGTTCATTCTGTGTGAATTTGGAAATTGCTTGTTTTCTTAAGTTTATTTTCTCTTCTCAATGAATGCTTCTTTTATTATGGCAGAAGTAAAATACCACATCATGGCCGCTAAATGGAGCTGAGGAAACACAGAAAATACACATGGCTTTTTTAACAAGAGATACAATTCAACAATTGTAGGGAATGTTAGAAGAAATTAGCAAATAAATGTTACCAATAGTGCTAATTCCCTTTAGTATTCTCTGAAATCCATACAATGTACCTCTTATTACAAACATGTATGCTTTTCTTATGCTCCTCAGCTAAATCAAGTGGCCATAATGCTGCGATTTATTTGTGTCCGTATTGAAAGACTATTCTTTCAGAAGAGAAACCACAGAGCATATTTGTTTTAGCCCCTTAATGTTTAAAAAAGAAAAAAACCTTTTTACAAGAAGAAGAAAGTCTGAAGATACAGAATGAAAATTGCATACATGACAATAAAATATAGATGTATTTGCGCATAAATGATTGAGTGTACCTCCTTCAGATGTTGATGGTAGTGGTGTTCCTTTGAGAAGAAAAAAAAATGTTTTGTTAATAAATGTCATTAAAGGTTCTAATAATCACAAAAAATAGGAATACGTTTTATTAGAAGAACAAGAAGGCAAGAAGTTGCAACAACCAAGTCTCCTTTTGAAAATGGATCTTTGGAGTGGAGTTTTGCTGAAAATTATTTATTTCTGGGACGTCTGAGTAAAGCTTTTCTATATAGATTCTGGCAGATTAATTTTTAGGTCTGACTGTTGTTTAGGGCTGAAGCAAACTTGTGCATTGTGAAAAGCATTGCATTGCAAATGATACAAATTTGCTAATTAAACATTTGAGGTACATGCTATTTGTAAGCCATGTACCCGTCATGACTCCACCACTTGATAAGCTTGCAAAATAACTAGACTTTCAATTTTAAAGGTCATTAATGATTAATGTAAAATGGTGAAGTTTCAGGGTAACCAGGGCATACTTTGAAGTTATAATTGTCTGTGTTGCAAAACCTACAGTATGTTTTGTGGTGCTATTGCATTATTTCACCAACAGCCTTGTAGAGGCTGACAAATAAGTTCTTTTTTAAGGATGAACAGATCAGTTTTAAGTTACTAAAATAAAAAGTACAAAGATTTAATCTACCTCTTTGTGTTAGAAAACTATAGCGGCGCCTTCAATGTCCCATTAACAATGTTGTATTTCTTGCAGTTTGATATAGCATAAGGGATGTTGTGCAGGATTGTGCAGTCCCAACATGAGGTGTATTGGTAAAATCTGAATTATCTTAAAGTGGTAGTAAACTTAGATTTAACGTTCCTACCTATAGGTAAGCTTATTGTAAGTACTACCTTTAGTTACAGTTCATATATCCTAAACTTGTGCCATTTGAAAGATTTTCAAATAGGCTCTAGTTGATGACATCACTGCACATTTAATTTACTTTTGAATGCTGAAAGTATTACATTCCAACAGATAGTTTGTTTCCTTCTTGGTTATATTGGACCCTGGCCATGTAGAAAAATGATGAAAGTGTAATTCTCCTTGTCTAATGCCAAAATACACTTTTTTGCACATCAATAAATACCTCCTGGATATCCAGATTTTGGGGTTTCCCCTTTTCCTTCTGAAAATAAATAAATTATTCTGCTTTTAAATGACATCAAAGGGTTGATTTATTAACAAACATTCAAAACGCCATACATCATCTCAATCTGCATGTTCATTCTGTGTGAATTTGGAAATTGCTTGTTTTCTTAAGTTTATTTTCTCTTCTCAATGAATGCTTCTTTTATTATGGCAGAAGTAAAATACCACATTATGGCCGCTAAATGGAGCTGAGGAAACACAGAAAATACACATGGCTTTTTTAACAAGAGATACAATTCAACAATTGTAGGGAATGTTAGAAGAAATTAGCAAATAAATGTTACCAATAGTGCTAATTCCCTTTAGTATTCTCTGAAATCCATACAATGTACCTCTTATTACAAACATGTATGCTTTTCTTATGCTCCTCAGCTAAATCAAGTGGCCATAATGCTGCGATTTATTTGTGTCCGTATTGAAAGACTATTCGTTCAGAAGAGAAACCACAGAGCATATTTGTTTTAGCCCCTTAATGTTTAAAAAAGAAAAAAACCTTTTTACAAGAAGAAGAAAGTCTGAAGATACAGAATGAAAATGGCATACATTACAATAAAATATAGATGTATTTGCGCATAAATGATTGAGTGTACCTCCTTCAGATGTTGATGGTAGTGGTGTTCCTTTGAGAAGAAAAAAAAATGTTTTGTTAATAAATGTCATTAAAGGTTCTAATAATCACAAAAAATAGGAATATGTTTTATTAGAAGAACAAGAAGGCAAGAAGTTGCAACAACCAAGTCTCCTTTTGACAATGGATCTTTGGAGTGGAGTTTTGCTGAAAATTATTTATTTCTGGGACGTCTGAGTAAAGCTTTTCTATATAGATTCTAGCAGATTCATTTTTAGGTCTGACTGTTGTTTAGGGCTGAAGCAAACTTGTGCATTGTGAAAAGCATTGCATTGCAAATGATACAAATTTGCTAATTAAACATTTGAGGTACATGCTATTTGTAAGCCATGTACCCGTCAGGACTCCACCACTTGATAAGCTTGCAAAATAACTAGACTTTCAATTTTAAAGGTCATTAATGATTAATGTAAAATGGTGAAGTTTCAGGGTAACCAGGGCATACTTTGAAGTTATAATGGTCTGTGTTGCAAAACCTACAGTATGTTTTGTGGTGCTATTGCATTATTTCACCAACAGCCTTGTAGAGGCTGACAAATAAGTTCTTTTTTAAGGATGAACAGATCAGTTTTAAGTTACTAAAATAAAAAGTACAAAGATTTAATCTACCTCTTTGTGTTAGAAAACTATAGCGGCACCTTCAACGTCCCATTAACAATGTTGTATTTCTTGCAGTTTGATATAGCATAAGGGATGTTGTGCAGGATTGTGCAGTCCCAACATGAGGTGTATTGGTAAAATCTGAATTATCTTAAAGTGGTAGTAAACTTAGATTTAACGTTTCTACTTATAGGTAAGCTTATAGTAAGTACTACCTTTAAGTACAGTTCATATATCCTAAACTTTTGCCATTTGAAAGATTTTCAAATAGGCTCTAGTTGATGACATCACTGCACATTTAATTTACTTTTGAATGCTGAAAGTATTACATTCCAACAGATAGTCTGTTTCCTTCTTGGTTATATTGGACCCTGGCCATGTAGAAAAATGATGAAAGTGTAATTCTCCTTGTCTAATGCCAAAATACACTTTTTTGCACATCAATAAATACCTCCTGGATATCCGGATTTTGGTGTTTCCCCTTTTCCTTCTGAAAATAAATAAATTATTCTGCTTTTAAATTACATCAAAAAGTTGATTTATTAACAAACATTCAAAACGCCATACATCATCTCAATCTTCATGTTCATTCTGTGTGAATTTGGAAATTGCTTGTTTTCTTAAGTTTATTTTCTCTTCTCAATGAATTCTTCTTTTATTATGGCAGAAGTAAAATACCAAATTATGGCCGCTAAATGGAGCTGAGGAAACACAGAAAATACACATGGCTTTTTTAACAAGAGATACAATTCAACAATTGTAGGGAATGTTAAAAGAAATTAGCAAATAAATGTTACCAATAGTGCTAATTCCCTTTAGTATTCTCTGAAATCCATACAATGTACCTCTTATTACAAACATGTATGTTTTTCTTATGCTCCTCAGTTAAATCAAGTGGCCATAATGCTGCGATTTATTTGTGTCCGTATTGAAAGACTATTCGTTCAGAAGAGAAACCACAGAGCATATTTGTTTTAGCCCCTTAATGTTTAAAAAAGAAAAAAACCTTTTAACAAGAAGAAGAAAGTCTGAAGATACAGAATGAAAATGGCATACATGACAATAAAATATAGATGTATTTGCGCATAAATGATTGAGTGTACCTCCTGCAGATGTTGATGGTAGTGGTGTTCCTTTGAGAAGAAAAAAAAATGTTTTGTTAATAAATGTCATTAAAGGTTCTAATAATCACAAAAAATAGGAATACATTTTATTAGAAGAACAAGAAGGCAAGAAGTTGCAACAACCAAATCTCCTTTTGACAATGGATCTTTGGAGTGGAGTTTTGCTGAAAATTATGTATTTCTGGGACGTCTGAGTAAACCTTTTCTATATAGATCCTGGCAGATTCATTTTTAGGTCTGACTGTTGTTTAGGGCTGAAGCAAACTTGTGCATTGTGAAAAGCATTGTATTGCAAATGATATAAAATTGCTAATCAAACATTTAAGGTACATGCTATTTCTAAGCCATTTACCCGTCAGGACTCCCCCACTTGATAAGCTTGCAAAATAACTAGACTTTCAATTTTAAAGGTCATTAATGATTAATGTAAAATGGTGAAAGTTAAGGGTAACCAGGGCATACTTTGAATTTATAATTGTCTGTGTTGCAAAACATACAGTATGTTTTGTGGTGCTATTGCATTATTTCACCAACAGCCGTGTAGAGGCTGACAAATAAGTTCTTTTTTAAGGATGAACAGATCAGTTTTAAGTTACTAAAATAAAAAGTACAAAGATTTAATCTACCTCTTTGTGTTAGAAAATTATAGCGGCACCTTCAATGTCCCATTAACAATGTTGTATTTCTTGCAGTTTGATATAGCATGAGGGATGTTGTGCAGGATTGTGCAGTCCCAACATGAGGTGTATTGGTAAAATCTGAATTATCTTAAAGTGGTAGTAAACTTAGATTTAACGTTTCTACCTATAGGTAAGCTTATAGTAAGTACTACCTTTAAGTACAGTTCATATATCCTAAACTTTTGCCATTTGAAAGATTCTCAAATAGGCTCTAGTTGATGACATCACTGCACATTTAATTTACTTTTGAATGCTGAAAGTATTACATTCCAACAGATAGTTTGTTTCCTTCTTGGTTATATTGGACCCTGGCCATGTAGAAAAATGATGAAAGTGTAATTCTCCTTGTCTAATGCCAAAATACACTTTTTTGCACATCAATAAATACCTCCTGGATATCCGGATTTTGGTGTTTCCCCTTTTCCTTCTGAAAATAAATAAATTATTCTGCTTTTAAATGACATCAAAGGGTTGATTTATTAACAAACATTTAAAACGCCATACATCATCTCAATCTGCATGTTCATTCTGTGTGAATTTGGAAATTGCTTGTTTTCTTAAGTTTATTTTCTCTTCTCAATGAATGCTTCTTTTATTATGGCAGAAGTAAAATACCAAATTATGGCCGCTAAATGGAGCTGAGGAAACACAGAAAATACACATGGCTTTTTTAACAAGAGATACAATTCAACAATTGTAGGGAATGTTAGAAGAAATTAGCAAATAAATGTTACCAATAGTGCTAATTCCCTTTAGTAATCTCTGAAATCCATACAATGTACCTCTTATTACAAACATGTATGTTTTTCTTATGCTCCTCAGTTAAATCAAGTGGCCATAATGCTGCGATTTATTTGTGTCCGTATTGAAAGACTATTCGTTCCGAAGAGAAACCACAGAGCATATTTGTTTTAGCCCCTTAATGTTTAAAAAAGAAAAAAACCTTTTTACAAGAAGAAGAAAGTCTGAAGATACAGAATGAAAATGGCTGACGTGACAATAAAATATAGATGTGTTTGCGCATAAATGATTGAGTGTACCTCCTACAGATGTTGATGGTAGTGATGTTCCTTTGAGAAGAACAAAATAATATTTTGTTAATAAATGTCATTAAAGGTTCTAATAATCACAAAAAATAGGAATACGTTTTATTAGAAGAACAAGAAGGCAAAAAGTTGCAACAACCAAATCTCCTTTTGACAATGGATCTTTGGAGTGGAGTTTTGCTGAAAATTATTTATTTCTGGGACGTCTGAGTAAAGCTTTTCTATATAGATCCTAGCAGATTCATTTTTAGGTCTGACTGTTGTTTAGGGCTGAAGCAGAGAAGAAATTAGCAAATAAATGTTACCAATAGTGCTAATTCCCTTTAGTATTCTCTGAAATCCATACAATGAACCTCTTATTACAAACATGTATGTTTTTCTTATGCTCCTCAGCTGAATCAAGTGGCCATAATGCTGCGATTTATTTGTGTCCATATTGAAAGACTATTCATTCAGAAGAGAAAACACAGAGCATATTTGTTTTAGCCCCATAATGTTTAACCACTTCAGCCCTGGACCAATTGGCAGCCATAGGACCAGGCCCCTTTTTGTGAGTCGGCACTGCGTCGCTTTAACTGACAATTGCGTGGTCGTGCGACATGGCTCCCAAACAAAAATTGGCGTCCTTTTTTTACCACAAATAGAGCTTTCTTTTGGTGGTATTTGATCGCCCCTGCGGTTTTTATTTTTTGCGCTATAAACAAAAATAGAGTGACAATTTAGAAAAAAATGCAATATTTTTTACTTTTTGCTATAATAAATATCCCCAAAAAATATATTAAAAAAAACATATTTCTTCCTCTGTTTAGGCCGATACGTATTCTTCTACATATTTTTGGTAAAAAAAAATCGCAATTATCGATTATTGATTGGTTTGCGCAAAAGTTATAGCGTTTACAAAAAAGGGGATAGTTTTATAGCATTTTTATTAATATTTTTTTTTTTTACTAGTAATGGCGGCGATCAGCCATTTTTATTGTGACTGCGACATTATGGCGGACACATCGGACATTTTTGACCCATTTTTGTGACATTTGTCATTTATACAGAAATCAGTGCTATTTAAATAGCACTGATTCCTATGTAAATGACGGTGGCAGTGATGGAGTTAACCACTAGGGGGCGGGGAGGAGTTAGTGTGACGTGTTGTGAGTTTTGTTTACAGTAGGGGGCGTGGCTGACATCTGACGTCACTGATCGGCTGTTCCCGATGACAGGGAACAGCAGATCAGTGACAGGCAGAATAGGAAGCGCGGGGAGAGGTTTGTTTACACAGACCTCTCCACGTTCTTCAGCTCTGTGACCCGTTCGCGGGACACCAGCGGCCATCGGGTCCGCTGGTCCCGCGGCCATGGTCACGGAGCTCCCGACCGAGTAGCGAGCGCGCCGCCGGCGGCTCGCGCGCGACCCCACGGCTAGGCAATTAAAGGGGAAATATTTATACATGCCTTTGCCTAGCCGTGCCATTCTGTAGACGTATATCTACAGTGGGCGGTCGGGAAGCGGTTAAAAAAGAAAAAACTTTATTACAAGTAGAAGAAAGTCTGAAGATACATAGTGAAAAAATTCTGGATTTTGACATGGGAACTATGTTAAGATTTGCTAAAGATTGTTTTTATGGGAAGATTTGTAAAAACTTTTGTGAAGAAATAAAAAATTATCTTGGCCATATTCTCCCTATGTCTGAATGTGTTTTAGAGATGAATCAAGCTTTTGCATTGTGGTTTCTTGCACATTTCTCCAATGCACAATAACGACCATTACATGTACTAGTACACTGCAGAGCTTTTCATTTAGAATGGCACCTCAATGCAGTAAGGCAAAGTAGCTACAATGCACAATAATTTACAGAATATAGCCTATAGGTTTATCTGTCTACAGTATATTATTAATACTCAATATATTTTAACATAAGTTAGCTCCATCTAGACCCAGTTTTCTTTTTCAGTTCCGTCAGAGTTAGAAACGATTACAACCTCTTTCAGGTTTATAGTATTGTCTAGGTCACCACTGGGGAGATTACCCTTTCTATTTGTCCTAGTGACCATTTCTCCTGGAATGAAAGCAAGGGAGGAGATCCTATTTATACTTATAACTAGACCAGGAATAAAAAGGAAACCTTCCAAGGGGACACTTATTTTGGCAACAACTTGCTAAGATAGGATTTTCCTTTCTTTGGAGAAATTCTCATTCATGTCATGTGGATACACAAGACAGGAAAGTAACGGGAAATCTACTTATACCAACACAGAAAGTGATGGGGAAAAATTGGCAGGACAGGACAAACTTTTAGGAATGTCATGCCATCACCCTTAAAAGCAAATGACACCTTCTGTACTTTAGTGATCACCTATAGTGTTGATATTAAAAGTGACAACTGCACCCTGATTAAGTTAATTCAGAACTCTATGGGAAAAAACAAATGTTTCTTAGGATATTTTCTGTTTTGAATAAATATTCTATTATTGTGGGACTAAAAATGCCAGGAGGGTCATTTTGCAGCTTTAGGGCCCCATGTGCAATGGGCTTCAGTACTCCAAAGACACATTTTCATAAATATGCTTCTCTCTTTCTGATCTATGTCCACACCTGTGCAATACGTTGTCATAGAGTTAAATGGAGTTCAGTAAAGAATGGAACAACCATTTGAAAATAATTGTCACTTAGTTTTAAATGTAATTAGTTTTTTTAATGGTGAAGGCATGAACTTTCTATAAACAGCTTGTTTACTTTCTTTTTAAATGAGAACCTGGACATGTAGCAGAATAAAAATGGCATACATGACAATAAAATATAGATGTATTTGCGTATAAATGATTGAGTGTACCTCCTACAGATGTTGTTGGTAGTGGTGTTTCTTTGTCTGAGAAGTAAAAAAAATTTTTTTGTTAATAAATGTCATTAAAGGTTCTAAAAATTAAAACAACAAAAAATAGGAATACGTTTTATTAGAATAACAAGGTGGCAAGAAGTTGCAACAACCAAATCTCCTTTTGACAATGGATCTTTGGAGAGGAGTTTTGCTGAAAAGTATTTATTTCTGAGTAAAGCTTTTCTATGAAGATCCTGGCAGATTAAACTTTATTACAAGAAGAAGAAAGTCTGAAGATACAGAATGAAAAAATTATGGCTTTTGACATGAGAACTATGTTAAGATTTGCTAAAGATTGTTTTTATGGGAAGATTTGTAAAAACTGTTGTTCAGAAAATAAACATTATCTTGGCCATATTCTCCCTGATTGTCTGAATGGGTTTTAGAGATGAATCAAGCTTTTGCATTGTGGTTACGTGCACGTTTCTCCAATGCTATTAAAGACCATTACATGTACTAGTATGCTGCAGAGCTCTTCATTTGGAATGGCATCTCGGGGGGGTGTGTGTGGTTGGCAGCGGAGGTGATGGCAGCTTGAGGAGAAAGCTTTGAGTAGATCCAGCGCAATCCAGCGACTAGAAACAATGCCAGACGGCACTGTGAGGTGATATCCATCACCCATCTGCCCTGCTATCACTGGCCATCAAAATAAATAAGAGAAAATCGGAGAGACGTCCTAGAAAACTGACTGACTTCTTTGACACAGCCAGCATTCGTAGGCCTCAAAATGGCACCGCGGCCTGTGAATTGCGGTGCGGCCGAGGACGCGGTGCATCCTCCACGGACATACAGCAATGTCAGACATCATCCCCAGGACACAGCAGTGGTTCATCGCCGGGAGCATCCTGTTCAGAGCCCACACAATGCATCAGAGAAGCGCTGGTCAGAACACAGATATCCAGGTGAGCAGGGGGGACATGACATGTCACAGGACAGCACTAGAGAGTTCATTGAACAAATGCATGACTTCAGCACCCTGGACCAGCCACTAACAGACACAATGACGAAGAAAATGTTGGTGACTTTAAGGGGCTCACTACACATGGATCTGATGGAATGCACAACCCAGCTAAAAGCAGATGTCACTGCTTTAGGGGATAGAGTCAACCACACTGAAGACAAAATGGGTAAATTTGCTGCAGCTCATAACGAGCTTGTAGATGCATATAACGGAGCCGAGGAAGACATACAGGCACTCAATAATAAAATAGCATATTTAGAAGACCGCTCAAGAAGAAACAGTGTTAAACTGAGAGGGGTGGCTGAATCTATCCTGCCTGCAGACCTTAGAAATTTTGTTCAGCAATTTATTTCTGCTTTAATGCCAGACACACCAGAAAGGGAGATAATTGTAGATCTGGCCCACCGTGTGCCTAAACCAAAGCACCTGTATCCACTTTTTCCATGTTAAAGAGAATTTAATGAGATATACCAGGAAGAATTTTCCACTACCTGATCCATATACAGATATGTCTGTCTACACTGACATCTTGCAATACACCATGCAAGCATGCAGGAACCCTCGCCACACTGACCAAGCTTTTTCAAAACCACAAGATACCATACATCTGGGAATTTCCAACAAAAATTATCATCACCAGAGAAGGCAAGACATATGCTATAAATAACTTGGAAAACGGGTTGAAATTGGCTAGACTAGCAAAGAGAGCCATAAGTGGCCAAAGGCAGGGTTGTTAAGTCCACGCCCTACACTATATAAGGCCGCCTGCAGGTCAGCCCTGTGTAGTGTGTTGCTGGCGTTGACTGACAGAGTGTCATTTCATTTAGATTGAGCAGGCAGGCGATTCAGTTAGCTGCAGTGTATTTCTTATATATATATACAATGAGGCTTGTATATATATTTATATACACACACACACACACACACACACACACTTTATCCAGTTTAGCTAGATCTGACTGCAGGCCATTCCTGGCGTACTGTTACTAATATACTTTCAGGCAGGTAGCTGATTCAGTGAGCTGCAGTGCATAAAATACATTCCACTGCATTCCAGTCTAGCCAAGTCTATATCTGACTGCAGGCCCTTGCTGGTGTACGTTTTGAAATACACTTTCAGGCAGGCGATTCCGTGATCTGCAGTGCATTAAATATATATACAGTCTCCTACATATATATATATCCACTGCATTCTAGTCTAGCCAAGCCTATATCTGACTGCAGGCCATTGCTGGTGAACGTTTTCAAATATACTTTCAGGCAGGTGATTCAGTGATCTGCAGTGCATAAAATATATATACAGTCTCCTACATATATATATCCACTGCATTCTAGTCTAGCCAAGCCTATATCTGACTGCAGGCCATTCCTGGTGTTCATTTTTAAATACACTTTCAGGCAGGCAGGTGATTCAGTGATCTGCAGTGCATTAAATATATATACAGTCTTCTACATATATATATCCACTGCATTCTAGTCTAGCCAAGCCTATATCTGACTTCAGGCCATTCCTGGTGTTTGAGAAAGTGCAGAGAAGGGCAACCAAACTGATAAGAGGCATGGAGGAGCTCAGCTATGAGGAAAGATTAGAGGAACTGAATTTATTCTCTCTTGATAAGAGGAGATTAAGGGGGGATATGATCAACATGTACAAATATATAAGGGGTCCATATAGTGAACTTGGTGTTGAGTTATTCACTTTACAGTCAACAAAGAGGACAAGGGGTACGTCTAGATGAAAAGAGATTTTATCTCCAAATACGGAAAGGTTTCTTCACAGTAAGAGCTGTGAAAATGTGGAATAGACTCCCTGCAGAGGTGGTTCTGGCCAGCTCAGTAAATTGCTTTAAGAAAGGCCTGGATACTTTCCTAAATGTACATAATATAATTGGGTACCAATATTTATAGGTAAAGTTGGTCCGGGGAAAATCCGATTGCCTCTCGGGATCAGGAATTTTTTCCCCTGCTTTAGAAAATTAGAGCATGCGCTGCTGGGGTTTTTTGCCTTCCTCTGGATCAAATGTGGGTATAGAATGGGGCATATGGGATTATATGATATATATTTTTTTTTTTTTTTTATTTGTGGTTGAACTGGATGGACTTGTGTCTTTTTTCAACCTAACTAATTATGTAACTATGTAACTATGTATATCCACTGCATTCTAGTCTAGCCAAGCCTATTTCTGACTGCAGACCATTCCTGGTGTTCGTTTTCAAATACACTTTCAGGCAGGCGATCAGTGATCTGCAGTGCATTAACTATATATACAGTCTCCTACATATATATATCCACTGCATTCTAGTCTAGCCAAGCCTATATCTGACTGCAGGCCATTTCTGGTGTTCGTTTTCAAATACACTTTCAGGCAGGCAGGCAGGCGATTCATTGATCTGCAGTGCATTAAATATATACAGTCTGATAGATATATATATCCACTGCATTCTAGTCTAGCCAAGCCTATATCTGACTGCAGGCCATTCCTGGTGTACTTTTTCTAGTAAACTTCAGGCAATGTTTTGCTAATAAAATTTGACAGCATGTCTATAAGGCCACCAAGGAGAGGTAGACGCTCACAGGCCACTAAAAGAGGGCAAGCAGGCTCTGTGTCTACAACCAACAGCGTTGGTCGTGGACACGGTGCATCCTCAGCACATGGCCGCGGGGCACGCTTGTCCTTTTTTTGGCAGCTGGCCGTGTTGATCCAGAACATGCAGAAGAGTTGGTAGAGTGGATAACTAAGCTGTCCTCATCCTCCTCATCCTCATCCTCTTTCACCCAGGCTCAGAGTAGTTTGCTTGCCAATGCAGCTGCCAAAGTGGCCTATTCCATCGGCTCAATGTCATCAGTCACTCCTTCCCTAGCCCCACTATCATGCACGGCGGAGTCCCCCGAACTGTTTGTCCACAGTGTCTTGTACATGTTGCAGGAGGATGCGCAGCGTTTTGAAGGCTCCGATGATGGTACCCAGGTTGAGGAAGGCAGCAACGTGAGCCCAGAGAGAGGGGGTGCCCAAGAAGGACAAGAAACTGGCAGTCATGTTCCCCCAGCTGCAGCATACTGCCAGGTTTGCTCCAGTGATGAGGAGGCAGGGGATGATGAGGTCACTGACTATGTGGGTGCCTGATAGAAGAAAGGAGGAGGAGGCACATCTCCAATGAGGCAGGATGCCCTCCAGGGGCCAGCATAAGGGTAGCAATCCAACTGCATCACACTGCAGAGCTCCGCATGTGCTGCTGACTCCCCGCGTATTTTGAAAAGTTCTTTGGTGTGGGCCTTTTTTGATACGTGTGCAGCAGATCGCACCGTTGCTGTTTGCAACATATGTCAAAACAGCAGCCGCTCCGGGACCACATGCTTGACCAGACATATGTCACCCTCCCATGGAGTCTGTTGGCAACAGTACTTAAAAGACCCACACCAAAGAACAAGGCGGACCTCTCCTTGCTCCTCATCAGCTGGGATCTCCAACCCCACTATACCTTCAGTCCTCTCAGAAACCTGCACTAAGAGGAGTGAAGGTTTAGAATTAGGTGTGCCAAATACTTGCGGGCAATCTGCTATCGCTACACCAACATCCGATTGCAGCAGGCAAATTTCCCTACCCCAGTTGCTAAACCATAGAAAGAAATTTGGTCCCAGCCATCCACATGCCCAGCGGCTGAATGCTAGCTTGGCTAAATTGCTAGCATTCCAACTGCTGCCTTTTCAGCTGGTAGACTCTGTCCCCTTTCGTGAATTTGTGGAATGTGTGGTACCTCAGTGGCAGGTTCCCAAACGCCATTTCTTTTCAAGGAAGGCCATTCCGGCTCTCTTCCGGCATGTGGAAGGCAATGTCTTGGCCTCGTTGGACAGGGCGGTCAGTGGTAAGGTGCATATTACCGCTGACTCATGGTCCAGCAGGCATGGACAGGGACATTATCTTTCTTTCATGGCACACTGGGTAACTCTGCTGGCAGCTAGGAAGGATGCAGGACAGGGTGCAGTATTGTTGGAGCTTGTTCCCTCACCATATCTCCAAAATGCTAGTAGTGGTGATTCTGCCACACCTCTCTCCTCCACCCCTACTCTTCTTCCTCTATGGCCTCTTCCTCTGCAGATTTCTCCTCAGAACCAGCGGTGCTCCGTAGGCATTCAAGGGGCTACGCAAGCACTCAGGCAAAAAGATGCCATGCGGTGCTTGAGTTGGTCTTCTTAGGGGGCAGGAGCCACACTGGGGCAGAGATTCTGTCAGCTCTGCAGGGGCAGATTCAGAGGTGGTTGACGCCACGCCAGCTTCAGCCAGGAATGGTGGTTTGCGACAATAACCTCCTCTCTCCGCCCTCCGACAGGGACACTTGACCCATGTTCTCTGTTTGGCTCATGTCCTTAAATTGGTGGTGCAGCGGTTCTTGTGCAGGTACCCGGGCTTACAGGATCTCCTGAGGCAGGCCAGGAAAGTCTGTGGGCATCTCCGCCGGTCATATAATGCCAGTGCGCGGCTGGCTGACCTTCAAAAGGAATGCAACCTTCCCAAGAACCGCTTCATTTGTGACATGCCCACCAGGTGGAACTCAACGTTGGCAATGCTGCAGCAGCTGCACACGCAGCATAGGGCCATCAATGAGTACCTGTCAGAGCTCTAACCGCCCTGGGCAGCCCAGCCTGAACGTGCGCAGGCACCCAGGCAATCCTGGCCTCCGTGGGCATCAGTGCGCGCGTCGGCGTGCGCTGTGGGCGCGTGCACGCGCCCGCCGGACATGTGCGCGCTTCCGTGCACGAGTAGCGGGCGCGCGCGCCCCCGTGCGCGATCGGCGCCGCTTTGGCGCCAGTGGCCCTATTTAAAGGGGACAGCTGCCTGCATGCGGCGCTGTCCGTCTCAGCTCCCCACCTGTACCCCACCTGAACCTGCCTGTTGACCTTATCTGTGACCCGGCCTGTCTGACCTTCGCTGCCTTCTCCGTTCCTTGACCCCGGCTTGTTTGACCCTGCTTCTGGACTGTCTATTGTTGCTGAACCTCTAGCTTGCCTTCTGACCATTCCTCTGCCTGCTGTCTCTGCCTGATTACCCTGCCTGTTGTGACCCGGCTTGCCTGACCATCCCTGCTTCCAAGTTTTCCTGCACAGGTGCTGCTGCTGCTACTGCTGTTTGCTGTTGTTCCTGTAACGGCCTTCCTCCTGCGTTCCTGTCTGCCTACTGGACCATCATCTGCAGTCCAACCATCCGGACAGACCTACATCTACCCAGCATCAGCCATCTTCACCTACACGGACACTCCTACCCGCTGTGTTCAGGGCTCCGCTGTTCCCAGTCCAGCCAACCCTGAACCAGAGTTGTAAGAGAGGTCTCCAATCATCAAGCCAGGCTCATCACTACCAGGTACCTAACAGTACGGACAGCCCATAATGACTGAGCCTGCGGAAGGAGCCTCTGCCATGCAGGAGATCTGTACCCACCTTGCAGCTCTTACACAAGCGGTGAAGTCCCTGCAGAAGGGATATACCAAGTTGGAAGGACAAGTGCAACAACTCGCCGGTCCCATGGCCGCTGCACCTCCTCCACCTCCAGTGCAGCCCGTCTCCCAACCTACAGTGGTGATGCTTCCTCCTGAGCCAAGGGTTCCTGTTCCAGAGAGATTCTCCGGTGACCGTTCCAAGTTCCAAGCCTTCCGAGATGCTTGCCAGCTGTACTTTGCTGTGCAACCTAGGAATTTCTCTCTGGAGGCCACCAAGGTGGGGTTTGTGGTGTCCCTACTGCAAGGGGAACCCCAGTCTTGGGCCCACCGCCTGTTGGGTGCTAACAGCATCATGACCCAGACTTTAGCCTCCTTCTTCCAGGCGATGGCCCAGCTGTACGATGACCCCCAGCGTACGGCCACAGCTGAATCTGCCCTATCCACGCTCCAGCATGGCTGTAGGACGGCCGAGGACTATATCACGGACTTCAGGCGCTGGAGCGCAGATATGCAATGGAACGACTCGGCCCTCAGACACCAGTTCCGCATGGGTCTATCTGAGGGTCTGAAGGACGAACTTGCCCGTGTGGGAATTCCAGAGGCCCTTGAGGACCTAATCACCCTCACGATACAGCTGGACCGTCGTCTTCGGGAACGCCGAGCTGAACGCTCGTCACTGCCAAATCGCCCAGCCTGGATGGTCGCAAGGGCCCCTATCCCTGCCACTCGCTACTTACCGGCTCCCTCCGCAGCCCCGGTGGTACCTGCTCCTGATGGCTCCGAACCAATGCAGATCGGACTTTTGCGTTCTCCTTTGACGCCCGAGGAACGGGCCAGACGCCGTCCGTCAGCTGAACCTGTGCCTTTACTGTGGGGGCCCTGGACATTATGTGAACAATTGCCCTGCCAAGACACGTAAGTGCTTGTCATCTGTTTCTTCTTCCTATGCATCCTGTCCAGCCAGTACAACTCACCTCACCCTTCCTCTGTCGTTGCAGTGCCGGGGAAGGACAATACTTACCAACGCCATCGTTGATTCTGGAGCATGCAGTTGCTTCGTGGATGCCACCTTTGCAAATACACACGCCCTGCCCCTCCAGAAGAAGATTCAAGGACTTTCCGTATTCCTGGCTGATGGGTCCCGCATTAAATCAGGCCAGGTGACACAAGAGACCATGCCTTTACCTGCTACTATTTCTTCCCAACACCAGGAACTCTTAACCCTAGATGTGATTTCCTCTCCCTTGTTTCTGGTGATCCTGGGCATACCATGGCTCCAGGCCCATAACCCTCAGATTAACTGGTCCACTGGGGAAGTTGAGTTCCAGTCCCCCTACTGTCAAGAACACTGCCTATCTACGAGTTCTAGAATACCATCTACCTTGCTTTGCCTGGACTCAGACCAGGACCTGTGCCAGTCTGTACCCCAACCTTACCACGACCTACTGGATGTGTTCAGCAAGCGGGGAGCTGACTCCCTTCCGCCTCACCGTTATTATGACTGTCCTATCGAGCTCCTCCCAGGGGCCGAGATCCCGTTTGGTCGCATATTTCCCCTATCTGAAAAGGAACAAGAAGCGTTGAAAGTCTACATTTTTGAAAACCTGAAAAAAGGATTTATTCGCCACTCCACATCCCCCGCAGGCGCGGGAATATTTTTTGTCACCAAGAAAGATCAGACCCTGAGACCCTGCGTAGACTACCGGGAGCTAAACAAGGTTACGGTCAAAAAGCGGTACCCTCTGCCTCTGATACCAGAACTTTTCCAAAAACAGAGATCGGCAACGATCTTCACGAAGTTAGACCTAAGGGGGGCATACAACCTGGTCCGCATTCGGTCCGGAGATGAGTGGAAGACAGCTTTCCGGACCCGCTTCGGGCACTACGAATACTTGGTCATGCCCTTCGGCCTCTGTAATGCCCCTGCCACGTTCCAGCACCTCATCAACGATGTGTTTAGGGATTTCTTGGACATTTTTATAATTGTCTATCTGGATGACATTTTAATCTTCTCCCAATCTCTGGAGCAGCACCGAGGGCATGTTAGCAAGGTACTACTTCGCCTCCGACGGCACGGCCTATATGCGAAGGCCGAAAAATGTTAGTTTGAGCAGCAGGAGATCCAATTCTTGGGACTTGAAATTTCCCCGGCGGGCATCAGAATGGACCCTCAAAAAGTGTCTGCCGTTCTTGACTGGCCAACACCTGTGGACAGAAAAGGTTTGTCGGGTTCGCAAACTTCTATAGGAAGTTCATTAAGGGGTTCTCTGCCATCATCACCCCCATCACTCAGCTGACCAAACAGGGCACACGTTTTCACTGGGGTCCAGAAGCTCAAGGGGCCTTCAACCAACTCAAGAGACTGTTTACTTCCGCCCCCATCCTCAGCCACCCCGGCCCTGCCCTCCCGTACATCCTAGAGGTTGATGCATCGGAGGTAGCGGTTGGGGCAGTAGTGTCACAACGGCAAGGCAGTAAGGACGCTATGCATCCTATGGGGTTCTTTTCCCGGAAACTTTCTCCAGCCGAGAGAAATTATGATGTCGGGGACCGTGAACTCTTGGCCATTAAATCAGCTCTAGAGGAATGGAGGTATCTATTGGAGGGCACAAGCCACCCAGTCCTTATTTACACTGACCACAAAAACCTCGAGTACCTGCGAACTGCTAAGCGACTCAAACCCTGACAGGCCCGCTGGGCCTTGTTCTTCTCAAGATTCTTCTTCCACATCACGTATTGTCCCGGATCCAAGAATGTAAAGCCTGACGCGCTCTCGCACATGTTTGACAATCCCAAAGACTCTGCCACCCCAGATACAATCTTGTCAACGGGCAACTTCCTGTTACTGAAGCCAGATCTGCTTTCACGGATTAGAGAGGCATCCGCCAATTCCCCGGGACCCCCGGGGGTCACCCTAACATCCAGAGATGGGCTCCTTTGGAGGGGAAGTCAAGTTTTTGTTCCTGAAGCAGTCAGAGTTAAAGTCCTGACCCTGCTGCATGACCATCCGCTTGCAGGACACTTTGGAGCCCGCAAGACTGTGGAGCTGGTGCAGGACTGAGGGAATTCTGCAAAACCTATGTTAACCTCTGCCCTGTCTGCAACCGCAGCAAAACCTCAAGGAACCGAACCTGGGGCCTTCTGAAACCTCTCCCTGCACCTGACCGACTTTGGAAGATGATAACGATGGACTTTATAGTCGAGCTTCCATGCTCCGAGGGGTGCACTGCCATCTTTGTGGTGGTGGATCGGTTGTCCAAAATGGCCCACTTCCTGCCTTTAAGGGGAACCCCATCTGCTGCGGAAACAGCCCACCTTTTTGGGCTTTATATCTACGACTAACCTTAAACTTGCCTGTCCTTCTAAGAAGCTTGCCCCTAAGTTCCTAGGACCCTTTCCAGTAAGAAGGAAGATAAACGAGGTCTCCTACGAACTGTCCCTTCCAGACTCTATGAGAGTCCACCCGGTTTTCCACGTCTCCCTGTTAAAACCCTCTGTACCCGACCCCTTTCCGTATAGGGGAACAAGGCCACCCAGACCTGTTCTTGTCCAGAGTAACGAGGAGTACGAGGTAGAGGCCATCCTCGACTGTAGGAAACAGAGGGGGGAGAGACAGTTTCTGATCAAGTGGAAGGGGTACGGGCCCGAGAGCAACTCATGGGAACCAGACTGTAATCTCCATGCTAAAAGACTAATCCGCACCTTCCTTGCCTCCCATCCAGAAAAACGGAACCTAGTGGGCACCCGGAGGTTGCCCCTTGTGAGGGGGCAATGTCAGGGCTCTAACCGCCCTGGGCAGCCCAGCCTGAACGTGCGCAGGCACCCAGGCAATCCTGGCCTCCGTGGGCATCAGCGCGCGCGTCGGCACACGTCCGCCGGACATGTGCGCGCGCTCCCATGCGCGAGTAGCGGGCGCACGCGCCCCCGTGCACGTGCGTGATCGGCGCCGCTTTGGCGCCAGTGGCCCTATTTAAAGGGGACAGCTGCCTGCATGCGGCGCTGTCCGTCTCAGCTCCCCACCTGTACCCCACCTGAACCTGCCTGTTGACCTTATCTGTGACCCGGCCTGTCTGACCTTCGCTGCCTTCTCCGTTTCTTGACCCCGGCTTGTTTGACCCTGCTTCTGGACTGTCTATTGTTGCTGAACCTCTGGCTTGCCTTCTGACCATTCCTCTGCCTGCCGTCTCTGCCTGATTACCCTGCCTGTTGTGACCCGGCTTGCCTGACCATCCCTGCTTCCAAGTCTTCCTGCACAGGTGCTGCTGCTGCTGCTGTTTGCTGTTGTTCCTGTACCGGCCTTCCTCCTGCGTTCCTGTCTGCCTACTGGACCATCATCTGCAGTCCAACCATCCGGACAGACCTGCATCTACCCAGCATCAGCCATCTTCACCTACATGGACACTCCTACCCGCTGTGTTCAGGGCTCTACTGTTCCCAGTCCAGCCAACCTTGAACCAGAGTTGTAAGAGAGGTCTCCAACCGTCAAGCCAGGCTCATCACTACCAGGTAACAGTACCTGTGTGAGTATGGCACCAGGACATAATCAGGGAAGCTTGGCTTTTTTCGCCACGCCAGTGGCTACTGATCAAGGGTGCATGCACTGTCCTGTCACCATTTGAGGAGGCCACAAGGATGGTGAGCAGTGACAGTGCATGCATCAGTGATAGTGTTCCTCTTGTCTTCCTGTTGGAGCACACGCTTCATGGAATAATGGGCAGGGCACTTGAGGCAGAACAGAGCGAAGAAGAAGACTTCCTTACCTCCCAAGGCCCCCTTTATCCAGACAGTATTCCTGCAGGCCCGCCAATCACACAGCAAGAGGAGGAGGAGGATGATGAGGATTGTGTCAGAATTGAGGTGGAGCCTGGCACTCAGCATCAGCAGCAGCCTTCAAGGGATCATTTTCATTCCCCAGAAACCCATGGACTTGTACATGGCTGGGAGGAGGTGGCTGTGGATCATGTCATCCTTAGTGACCCAGAGGATTCCGGATCGAATGCCTCAGCAAAACCTTCACTGCATGGCCTCCCTGATCCTGCAAAGCCTACGAAAGGACCCCCGGATTCGTGGTATCAAGAAGAGGGATCATTACTGGCTGGCAAACCTTCTTGATCCACGTTACAAAGATGAGGTTGCGGAACTTATCCAGCCTTCGCAGAGGGAGCAGAGGATAAAACATCTTCGAGAGGCCTTGCAGAAAGGTTTCTGCAATGCGTTTCCAGAGCCTGGGAGGTTAGTCACAGAAGGAGCGGTGAAGACGGTGGCCGTCTGATCGATGCGTTCAGACAATTCTTTAGTCCGCAGCCCCATGGTCTGATCGGTTCCAGCAAACATTGCCAGCATCTGATTTACATGGTGCAGAAATACCTAGGGGCAAGATCAGACTTGGAGACCTTTCCAACTGAAAATCCACTGGGTTACTGGGTCTTGAGGATGGATCACTGGCCAGAGCTTGCACAATATGCAATTGAGCTACTGGCCTGTCCTGCATCCAGCGTTCTTTCTTAATGCACATTCAGTGCTGCTGGAGGCTTTGTAACCGATCACAGAGTGTGCCTGTCCACAGACTGTTGTTGATTAGCTCACCTTCATAAAAATGAATCAGTCTTGGATCACCAGCTACCAAGCACCTGATGCTGATGTAACCAATACATTTTTCTATGAATGTGAGATCCCTTGAAGACTGCCTATGCTGAGTGACTATCCTGTTATGCTGAGTGACTATCCTGTTATGCTGAGTGACTATCCTATTCCTCCTCAGTGTTCATGTTGATAGCTTCTAAGAACATTCTTGTTTCAGGGCACCACCACCAGTGCCTAAGGCCCAATTTTTCTGCCCCAGTTTAACAGGGGCGTGTAATTACAATTTTTCTGTAATATTTCACAGCAGGGCTCATTCCTGCACTCAACTTAAAGTATGTTTTGTGGTGTTATTGTATTATTTCACCAAACGCCTTGTGGAGGATTACAAATCTTGTATTTTAAGGATCAAGAGATCAGTTTTAAGTGACTAAAATAAAAATCAGATTTGATATACTTGTTTTGTTATAAATGTATATCAACAGTACAATCAACAATGTTCAACAATTAAATAAAGCATAAGGGATGCTGGTGCTTGGATGTGCAGTCCCACCTTGATTGTTAGTTGGTAGAATCTAAATCATGTTAAAGCTGTAGTAAATTAAACTCTTAAATATGCACCTACAGGTAAGTTTATAGTAAATCTTACCTATAGGTACGGTTAATATTTCCTAACCTTCTGCAATTTAGCTGATGATGTCACTGTGCATGTGCAGTGATGTTCTGCAGTCAGGGCACACTGAATGTGCCCTGAATGCAGACCACTGTGCCTTGATGATGACTCCCATGCGCATGCGTGGGAGTGATGTCATTGTGGCTGGGACATTTAAATGATCAGATAATGCAAACCAAGGAGGAAGACCAGGGGAAAATCAGAAGTATGGCAGCAGTGACAGCACAGTGCTGGATGACTCTCTTTTAATGTTAACTAACACATTAGGGCATAACACATAACACTGCAGGGGGGCATTTAAAAAAAGGTGGTAAAGTTTACTAATGGTGAAAGCATTCTTAGTTATATTGGATCCTGGCCATGTAGAAGAATGAGGGAAGTTAATTTCTCCTTGTCCAATGTCAAAAAACATTTTTTTTTCACATAAATACCTTCTGGATATAATGGTTGTGGTGGTTTCTCTTTTTCTCTTGAAAATAAATAAATGAATCTGCTATTTATGTTATTATTAAACATAAATGGGTCTATTTATTAAATAAAAACCACAACACAAATCATCCTGCCAATTTGCATGTTCATTTGTTCTTTGCAAATTTGGATATAAATAATTTTCTTCAGTTTATTATGTACTTTTACTATGGACAGTAGTAAAGAAAGCATTATGGCCACATGATGGCGCTAAAGAGCATAGGAAATGTATATGGTTTTGCAACAAGAGATACAATGTGAGAATTGTAGGGAATGCTTGCAGAAATTAGCAAATAAATGTCACCAATGGTGCTAATTCCTTTTAGCGTTTTTAACAGTTGTTACATTGTATCTCTTTTTACAAACACATATGTTTTTTCTATGACCCAAATAAAGGGGGGAAACAGATCCCCCTCTCCTACCAAATAGAGGGGGACTTTAAATGTGCCAAAACAATGCGAAGATAACCAGAGAAAATCTAATCTCCATGAAAAAACGTTATTGTTATTAAATTCCTTAAAAACATAGCGCCATCTCTTAAAAACATATCAGCAGGATATACTAGCTAGATCAACTAGGTAACATTATATCCAGTATCCAGGATATCCTGCTGATATGTTTTTAAGACATGGTGCTATATTTTTAAAGAATTTAACCCCTTCACGCCGACCACATGCAAATATGGAGCCCCACTGAACAGGGCTTTTTTCAGTGGGGCCGCATATTTACGTATCTCCCTCCCACATGACTCACTCCCAGCACAGAGACCAGGGTCTCACGGAGAGCCCCAGGCCCCGTACTAACGATTGGGACCCAGAACTCCCGATTCCAGGTCACCTGATCGCTGTGATAGCCTCTGATTGGCTATTACAGTGAGCAGTCACTGTGAAGCCCACCCCGTGTTTTCTTTCTCTGTGAATGGAGGAGAGGAATACTTAGTATCTTTCTTTCTCTTTGGAGAGATAAAAAATGTGCAATAAGAATCAATGGAATGTGTGTAAAAAAAATATATATAATAAAAAATTAAATAAAAAAATACCTAGATGAAGGTTTGATCTTGGTCAGTGTCAGGGTTAATGTTTGGGTGAAGGTCAGGGTAAGTTTTTTTGTGACAGGATTTTTTCTTTTCTTTTTTCTAGTATCAGTGTCATTGTTAAAATGGGCACTATTGTTTTTGGGCTGTACTAGGGGTACTAACAACAACTAACATACACATGTGGTATCGCTGTGATTGTCAGGAGCAGCAAAATGTATTTTGGTTTGTTCTTTGGTGGGATAGTTTTCCTTTGATAATAAAAAAAAATCAGGAGATATCCATTACAATTTACCACCAAAAGAAAGACAAATTTGTCCTGAAAAAAAAGCAGTATAATCTACCTGGATGCACAAAGTAGTTGATATGTACAGTTGTACTAACACGTGTCAAAGTTTTAAAATTGTACTTAGGCATGGAGTTTAGTTTTTCTCTGGTTATCTTCCCCTTGTTTTGGCACGTTTAAAGTCCCCCTCATTTTGGTAGGAGAAGGGAATCTGTTGTTCGCTTTTATTTGGGTCACAGCATTTCCCTTTTTCTCTTCCTCCACTTCTTCTTTTGTAGATATATGGGATGGTGCCACAATGTGGATGTCTCTAGTGTAATGCTCTGCTTGCACGCACAAAACCATACATTATGTTTCTCTATGCTCCTCTGCTGCATCTAGTGGCAATAATGCTATATTCTACTAGTGCCCATAATGAAGGACTGATCATTCAGAAGAAAAAAATACTTTGAGAACATTTGTTCTTGCTCCATAGTGTTTAAAAAAAAAGAAAAACTTTACTAGAAGAACAAGAAATTCTTAAGCTATAAAAAACAAAAAACTCCTGGCTTTTGACAAGGGAGCTAAGCTGAGATTTGCTGAATATTTTTTTTTTCAGAACAATTGTAAAAAGCTTTTGTGAAAAAAAATCTTGTCCATATTTGCCCTAGGTCTGAATGTGTTTTAGAGATGAATCACACTTTTGCTATTTGATTACGTGCACATTTCTACAATGCACATTAATGCATTTTATATGTACTAGTATGTTGCAGTGCTATTCATTTAGAATGGCACCCCAATTCAGTAAGGCAAAGCAGCTACAATGCACAACTATTACGGAGGATAGTCTAGGTTTAGCTATTTGCAGTACATTATCAATACTCAATATCTTTTAAAAAGTTAACCCCATCTAAATTAAATGTTTTGCTCTATTTTGGTTAGAGTCAGAAAGGGCTAGAACCTTTTGGGTTTTTGTTACTGACTGTGTCACCACTGGGGACACTTATTTTGGCAACTGCTTAACATTCCTTAAGGCTGCTTTCACACTGGGGCGGTTTTCAGGCGGTACAGCGCTAAAAATAGCGCCTGTACACCGCCTGAAAAAACCAGCCCCATTCACTCCAGTGTGAAAGACGGCGGGCTTTCACACTGGAGCGGTGCGCTAGCAGGACCGCAAAAAAAATCTGCATTTACCGGTTTCCCCGTGGTTTCCCATTGATTTCAATGGGAAGGAGCGGTATAGGAGCGGTAAATACACCGCTCCTATACCGCTCCTTCCCATTGAAATCAATGGGAAACCGCGGGGATACCGCCCGCAAACCGCCGCTGCAGCGGTGCTTTGCGGAGGTTTTTAACCCTTTTGCGGCCGCTAGCGGGGGTTAAAACCACCCCGCTAGCGGCCGCATACCGCGGGTAAAACGATGGTAAAGCAGCGCTAAATATAGCGCTGCTTTACCGTCGCCGCCCCGCACCGCCCCAGTGTGAAAGCAGCCTTACTGTGCAGAAACTCTCGATCATATCATGTTGATAAACAAGACAGGAAATGAAGGAAAATCTCACCAAAAAAAAAATGAAAGCCAAGAAAAATCTTTACATTAGAGAACAAACTATTTGTAGGAATTTCATGTTTTTACTCTTATGCCGCGTACAGACGATTGGACATTCCGACAACAAAACCGTGGATTTTTTCCGACGGACGTTGGCTCAAACTTATCTTGCCTACACACGGTCACACAAATGTCAGAAATTCCAAACGTCAAGAACGCGGCGACGTACAATGCGTACGACGAGCCGAGAAAAATTAAGTTCAATAGCCAGTGTGGCTCTTCTGCTCGATTCCGAGCATGCGCGGACTTGTGCGTCGGAATTGTGTACACACGCCCGGAATTTCCGACAAGTTTTGTTGTCGGGAAATTTGAGAACCAGCTCTCAAACATTTGTTGTCGGAAATTCCGACAGCAAATGTCCGATGGAGCATACACACGGTCGGAATTTCCAACAAGCTCACATCGAACATTTGTTGTCGGAAATTCCTACCGTGTGTATGGGGCATAAGTCTCGGCTAACACTGATGCGTTGTGGGGAACCAAATGTGATTCAGGCAGCAATCTCACCGCTTTCCATTTCAAATCGCATGCAATTCTTTTCAGAGCGATTTGAGCCCATTCATTTTGTATGGCTCATATCGCACTGCACCCTCAAGAAAAAGGCTCATACACTTGCATTTTGCAAACCGTTTTTGGGGTGTTAACATAACATTGACACCCGCAGTGGTTCGCATGAACTGAGTGCAATTGTAATGCGGATTAGGAAATGCACAGGAATCGCTGCAAATCCCCCACCGCATCAGTGTGAACCGGGACTAAAATAGTAAATGACACCTTCTGCACTGCATCATGGCAGTGTGTAATCTGTCACAAAGCATGTTTCAGATATGATAGGTGAACTTACCTGTGATGACTTCCACGTGTACAATGCAGGTCCTAGATCCTTTAGAATTGGATGCTACACACTGATAACTTCCTGAGGTTTCAGCAGTAATATTTTTCAGTTGGACTGTTCCTTTATGCTTGTCTGAAGAGAAAAAAATATGCACAACAGGAGTGACTGACAAGCTGTCCAGCAATGGCGGTACATAAAAAAAGGATCCATTAGCGATCAGTTACTGACTTCAGCTGCCTGTAGATCTGCTATGTGTCCCTGTGTTTTGTTTAGAGATGAGTTTAGTGATGCCAGAAAACTGAATCCTGTCATGAAATTACCAATTGATTTTTGCAAAACTGAAAATTCTCAAGTTTGCTTGTTCAGTCTGATAAGGCAAAACTGCACTACAGGCTGATAACACTGATGCCAATTGCTGCCAAGATCTCCAGCTATGAAGCCTTGCAAAAAAAAAAAAAAAATTCTTAGGAAAACTGTATACAATAAGGCATGATATCACATATACTGATGCCAATTGCTGCCAAGATCTCCAGCCAATTGCTGCCAAGATCTCCAGCTATGAAGCCTTGCAAAAAAAAAAAAAAAATTCTTAGGAAAACTGTATACAATAAGGCATGATATCACATATACTGATGAATTTATTGTCCTTTTGGTTTCTTTTTTTAATTCATTTTTTTTAAATAAATCATTTTTGAAAAAAAATTATAAAAAAAACATTAAAAAAACATTTAAAAAAAATTATATATATATATATATATATATATATATATATATATATATATATATATATATATATTTATGATTTTTTTTTCAAATTTTTTTTTTTTTATTTAAATTTTTTCAAAAACAAAATGTTATTATTATTTTTTTTTTTAAAGGTTTGGCTGATCATGGGGTGGTCATAATATTTTGGCTGATCATGGGGGGTCATAATGTTTTGGCTGATCATGTGGGGGTCATAATGTTTTAGCTGATCATGGGGGGTCATAATGTTTTGGCTGATCATGTGGGGCGGTCATAATGTTTTGGCTGATCTTAGGGGGGGGTCATAATGTTTTGGCTGATCATGTGGGGGGGTCATAATGTTTTGGCTGATAATGTGGGGGGTTCATAATGTTTTGGCTGATCATGTGGGGGTGTCATAATGTTTTGGCTGATCATGTGGGGGGGGGGGTCATAATGTTTTGGCTGATCATGTGGGGGTGTCATAATGTTTTGGCTGATAATGTGGGGGGTCATAATGTTTTGGCTGATCATGTGGGGGTGTCATAATGTTTTGGCTGATCATGTGGGGGGGGTCATAATGTTTTGGCTGATCATGTGGGAGTGTCATAATGTTTTGGCTGATCATGTGGGGGGGGTCATAATGTTTTGGCTGATCATGTGGGGGGGGGGTCATAATGTTTTGGCTGATCATGTGGGGTGTCATAATGTTTTGGCTGATCATGTGGGGGTGTCATAATGTTTTGGCTGATCATGTGGGGGGGGGGGGTCATAATGTTTTGGCTGATCATGTGGGGGGGGGGGGTCATAATGTTTTGGCTGATCATGTGGGGGGGTCATAATGTTTTGGCTGATAATGTGGGGGGGTCATAATGTTTTGGCTGATCATGTGGGGGGTCATAATGTTTTGGCTGATCATGGGGTTGTCAGCTTTTGTCACCTCCCACTCTAGTTTTGAACATTTCGCCATTCATTCCTATGGGACAAATTTGGCCGCAAAAACAACAATATTTCGTGATCCCTTCGGCAAAACGTTCCTCAAAGTAATAGCACACCAATCGGGAAGAATCCGCACATTTCGATATATTACTGTCTATATAGTGTAAAAGCTGTGGGAGGAGTTAGGCCAGGTTCAGACTGCTGCGATGCGGGAACGCTGTGAATCTACTGCGGGTTCCCGCATCGCATGTCTCCCGCCGGCAGTTCACACTGCCCTATGCGAGCTGCTGGGAGTGTCAGTGAAATGTTAATGACACCCCCATATCAGTTCGCATATCGCAGTGCGATCTGCAAACTCGGACAGGAATCGAATCGCATGGTGAGAACACCCATGCGATCCGATTCTGCTGCGGACCAAAAAAAGGGTCCTGTGCGTGTTTGGGCCGAATGCGATGCGAATTCAGCCATACTATTTGTATGGCTGAAATCGCATCGCACAGAGATCGCATATGATTTGCACTGCAGTGCAGTGCGAATCATATCCGATCTCCCGCATCGCAGCAGTCTGAACCGGGCCTTAGGGTGGAAAATTTGGCTATAATAAGAATAAAATATATGTGCGATAACAGTAAGTGGTCTTGCTATGCAAGAACACTTAAATATGGGAAAACTGCACCACTTAACAGGCATACTATAGACACCCCCAGGCAAGATATTTAAAGGAATATTTCATTTTTATTATTTCACTTTAAGCATTATTAAAATCACTGCTCCCCAAAAAAAATGCGCTTTTTTAAAACTTTTTTTTGCATTGATACATGTCCCCTGGGGCAGGACCCGGGTACCCAACCACTTTTTATGACAATAACTTGCATATAAGCCTTTAAAATGAGCACTTTTGATTTTTCATGTTCGTGCCCCATAGACTTTAATGGTGTTCGTCCGAATTGTTTGCCTGTTCGCAAGTTCTGGTGCGAACCGAACTGGGGGGGGGGGGGGGGGGGGGGGGGGGTTTGGTTCATCCTTAGTCTTTAAACACTAGATGGCTTACCTGTTTTAGAGCCCGGGATTTTAGAACCATTATGTAACCAACTGTATTTGGGTCTTGGAGATCCCCCTTTTGAACTGCATGATAGAATAAGGTGACTTCCGGCGTTCAGGGAGCCCTGAATTTTGCAAATGGGAGCAGAGGGAGGCTCTGGGAAGAGGCAAAACGCATATTAAACAAGTAAAACATGTTTACGAAAAATACTCTTGTCCATAAAGGGTCATTTCAATAATATTAACATAATAATTAAGTCTCCTATTACTGATAGAGTTAGGTACTTGGCTCTCTTCTGTTTGCAAAAAAATTCTTACAAATAGACTTTTTCTAGAATATGAATCTCAAGTTCCAGTCATTTTTGTGTTTATTAAGCCAGCAGCTACAAAAAGTGTAGCTGCTGACTATTAATAAACACACACGCACATGTCCCAGGATACAGCGTATGTGGCCGCCCTAACCCTCGGTTCTCTCCCTCTCCTTGGCGCCTGCATTACAAGTGTGGGCACTTGGCTGTGAGAGCTTATGGCTTCACAGCCAGGAGAGTACTGCGCATGCGCGAGTCGAGGGAGGCTCTAGGAAGAGGCAAAACTTTCTTAATGGTCGGGCAATCTTCTGGTACCTGTGACGTGTCCCAGAAGATTGCAGGGAGGGAGGGGTAGAGGAGAACGTCTGCCTGGATTGCCTAGGTGGCCTGAGTGGAAGTGGGAGTGGGTAGTTTTTTTAAATGTTTAGGCACAGGAGTCTCTTTCAAGCATAGGTATGTGTATATTGTTATTTAACTGTATTCTCTCCCCGTCACAGGAGAAATGTCAGCCAGTGTCAGATTGTAAGCCCTCAAGGAGGCTGACATGTCTTCCTTCTAGAGCTGGAGGTAAGTGGAGGCCCAGGGCTCTAGGGGGTTCAACGAGTTGGAATGCAGTGCATAAAATACCCCGGTATCCTAGCTTGTCTAAGACTGGCCCTGCTCCTGTGTGATATAAGGACTGTTAACTGACACACTGTCTGGAATGCTGAAGAAGGGTAATGGTTTGTATATATCAAATATTTGTATGCAGTACACATGCATTCCTACACAAAAGGCTGCATTTAAACTGCTTTGCCTGCAATGTAAATGCATCTCCAATAGGACCTGCTGCATCCAAAGAAATTCAGATGAAATGAAGTCTCAGGCTGGGTTCACACTAGCTGCAGCTCACAGCGGGGGGACCCGTGCGTCCCTGTGCACCATTTTAGGTGCGAATCAGCTCCTAATTGTTGGCTGAATTTGCACCTGAAACGGAGCCAAAGATGCCCAGGACTCTTTTCCAGTGAGCTCCGCGTCCACCCTGGAGCTGTGTGAACTGGCTCCATTGAGAGCCGGCCACAGTCTCATTGTCATGCGAATTGGATGTGGGGAAACTGCATTCAATTTGCATCAGTGCGAACCCAGCCTCAAAGCTGTCACCCACACCAGGTTTATGGAATCTGATGATTTCCATTCTATGTGTGTTTAAAACACCCAGGAAAACAAAGCTCATGTACATAAGCCTTAAAACGGACAGTTGATAATGCCTTTAGTTTTATTTCATGTATTATTAACAGTGCCTTGGTTTTGTGACAAAAAAAATTGCATTTCTGTTAAGCAATTAACTCAGACAGGAGATGGCCTTTGCAGCCTGACGCTCAGCCTGATCCTCCTTTTTCTGACACAAAACACAAGGAAATAGTAAAAAAAATTAACCATACCTGAGAAGGGCTCCTCTCTGTAACAAATCAAAGGTGGTTTTCTTTTTGGCACTGCACTAATCTACATGATATACTGTATTAAAAACTACAAGTGCGTATGCTGCACATCAAATGTAAGTCCTTGTTACCATGAGCATACTACAGCATGCACTTATGCAAGGGCCTTGTTTATCCACATGGGGATGCACAGGTGTTCTGTGCATCCCAGTGCAGCCAGTCCCATACATGTCACCCCAATTGATATGAATGGGACAGCCTGTCATGCACAGAACACCCCAGTGCGGGTGAACACTGCCCTCACATTTTCTTATTGTTTTGAATAAAATAGTGTCCAATAGTGATCCAATAAACAGTGTGTCGCAAATGTGATACACAGTTTTTTTCAATGTATGGTGGTACGAACCTGGCTGGAGTAAGTTTTGATAAACTAAAGAGTGGGGAGAGGGAGCAGGGATCCCTGGTGCATAGTCCCTCTGCAGCTGTGAGTCGTATTCATTTCTATTGAAAGTTCCTGGACCCAGGTGACATAGCTCTGTGGGCAGATCCATGTGCCGCAGGGGTTTTGAAGATGTTTTATTTGACCATTCTTCATGTTACACCTTAATTATGAGTGTAACAATAAGCATGTGCTAAAAAGTAAATGCCTTATGACATTACCTTTAAAGAGGAAGTAAACCCTGATGGATTTACTTCCTCTTTGTTTCCTTTCAAAAGTAAAGCATAATGGGCTACTATGCATCGCATAGTAGCCCATTATGTGTCACTTACCTGACACAGGAGCCTGCGATGCCACCACTGTCCCCTTGTGTAGGGAGCCTCCATCTTCTTGGTGGGTATCACGGCTCTGGCGCTGTGATTTGCCGGAGCCGCTATGACATCACTCCCGCGCATGCGCACCGGAGCCGCCACTGGTGGCATATAACCGTTAGCAGCGGCGCGCTCAGTGCGCCTGCGTGCCGCTGTCTACGGCGCATGTGCCATAGACAGCGGTGCCTGTCTTTTTGCAAATATCTTCTAAACCGTGTAGGTTTAGGAGATATTTCTTGGACCTACAGGTTATCCTTAATCTAGGCTTACCTGTAGGTCAAAGTGGTTTGTAAGGGTTTACAACCACTTTAACAGAGTACCACTTTATACAGCATCCTTGTGCATTTATTAGAGTCCAAAAATGTATGTGAAATGCACGGTCTGTGGCAGTATCACAGCTATTACAGAAGAAGGTCTGCAGGTCTTACTATCTGTAATATTCATCTACAGTATATCATTTACACATAAAGACTAATCACATCTAAACAATTTTCTTCAATTTAGGACATAGGAGGAAAGGTTTAGAGTGAACAAGGCCCACAAGGCTGAAACGTGTTTACATCTGCTGGCTGTTCCTGTGTCTTTTATGGAGAATCAATACATTTTAAAGAGCAAGCAAGGAGTTGCGGACCAACTTTTCTCATGAAAGGTTTAGAACCCCTGTCAGATTTTAAATGCTGTTTGTGTTACCACTGGGGGTATTATGCCCTCTATTTGTCCCAGTGACCATTGTCACTGGGGCTGAAAGTGAGGGAAAAGATAATATTTAATATAGTTATAACTAGAAGGGAAATAAAGGGGAAATATTCAAATTTTGGTGAGAACTAAGACAAGAGTTCCCTTACTTTGGAGAGATTTCTCATATCCTGTTGTCCCACAAGACAGGAATTGAAGGTAAACCTCCAAAAACCAAGAAAGGCAACAAAAAAGCGAAATACAGGGGCTTAATCATTAATCACTCCATCCAAATGTAAAATATAAAAATGTGCCCTAGATATACTTTAACTGAATCAACTGAGCAAAGCAAACACATTATGTAGAACATCAAAGGACAAAATAATTTACACCATAGCCTAAATATTACAATGCTGGAAAGCTTTAGCAAATTTTGCTGTGCATAATACTCATTTATAATATCAATGCTGCTGGTGTCCATTAATTAATAAGTTCACCTTTTGGGAACATGTTCCACCCATTTATAGGGTGGAACATGTAACATGTTCCCAATGTTGCAGCCACTGCCCGATCACCCCCCTCCCCCTTCCCTGTGACAGCAGTACGGGGAGAAGTTCCCCGTACTAGCTGCCACTTTTTAAAATTAGTATGGCCATGAGGGGCTCCACCCACATGGCCACATCATTTATTCACACAGCTCTGTGTGTGAATGAACTACAAGCAATGACATCCTTTGCAGCTGTCAGCGTGTAGTTCTCAATAAATGACTACAGAGCTGTTGATTCTTCCTGTGTATCTGCTTGCCTGTATGGGATGTATGGGCACACAGATACATTGACAGATCTACAGGAAATCTGCATGTCACCAGCGATCTGATTGCTGCTCCAATGCTTTACAGCCTCCAATAAATAAATAAATAAATGCACATTTTTTACCTTGAAAGAATATGCATTTATTATTATTATTTTTAGAAAAGTGAACTTATCCTTTATAGAACGAAGTGTGTAATTCAGTTTTTAATAGTGAATACATAAAATGTATTTGAAAGTTAAATTGGACCCTGACCATGAAGCAGATTGAGGGAATTGGATTTCATTTTGTTCAATGCCAAAATAAGATGTATTTGTACATAAATTAATGAGTACCTGAATGTCCTGGACTATACGGTGGTATTGAAACTGAAAATAAATATATTACTTTGTTAATAGCATAAAGAGTTCTAAAAAAACAACAAAAAACAAAGAATACATTTTATTAGAAGAACAAGAAAACAATAACATGTAGACTAAAAAGGAACCCAAATTAGGTTTGCTGAAAATGGTATATTTGTGTAATATTTGTGTAAAGCTTTTGTAAAAAGATTTTTTCTAGGTCTTTCCTAGGGTTCAAGCCTGGTTCACACTGGTGCAACATGTGCTCCAAATTTGAGGGCACATGTCGCATGACAAGTCACACCCCATTAAGTACAATCGAACTGTTCTAATAGGAGCGACTGGAGTTGCTCCCACTTAGAAAAAGGTTCCTGCACTTCTTTTGGTGCGACTTCAAAACAACTTGCATTGACTTCTGGTAAAGAAGTAATATGCAAGTCATGCTGAAGTCGCACTGGGATGGCAACTTTGAAGTTGCAGCAGTGTGAACCGGGTCTTATGGCTGAATCACACTGTTGTGTTGCAATAACATCTGCACTATGTTACCACACATTGCAGTGTAAATTATTCTAAATGACACCTCAGCATGCAAAGGTCCCACATAGGTGCATTGCTGCACATAATGCTTGGTAATGCACTACAATGCATCACAGTACAATGCATCACTGTATTAGAAATAACATTCAAACAAGTATGTTTTTTGTTCATTATTGTATGTTTGTAGCCCATTCAAAATGAATAAGCTGCCCTACTACAACATATATTAATATATGACACCACGTGCTTTAGTAAGTGTGCCTAATGCAAAATACAAGAATGGCAAAGTGTCATGAGCCCTTAAAAGATGTTAATACTTTTTTTTGTAAAATCTATAAGGCTGAGGAAAACTAATTACAGTAATATTTGCCATTTGTGAAATCTACAACTACCTTTTAAAATTGGTGAAATATTTTCCCAACTAATATAAAGAAGCCAACAGCTAAATCGTGATTTGAATTAATAAAAAGCCATGTCTGTAGAGTAAGCTGTCCTTACGTTGAGTGGGACCATCTTTCCTGACTGCAGATGCTTGGGAAAGAACTACATTCAACTCTATGAAAACTTACTGCACAGATGTGGGCACAGACCGAGACAGAAGCAGTGAAAAGATGTATATAAATGTGCTTCTGAGTACTAAGACTTCTAGCACATGGGGCTGCCAATTGCACCATGTCCCTCCTTACTTTTTAGTGTTCCTGGGATGGACAGGTGCAGCGTCCAGCCCTGCTGCATGCAGCCTGTCAAAGTCTATGCTAGGCTTCGGCTGGACAGGGCTAAATATTGTACTGAGTGGTGCTGGTGTTTAGAGCCCTGTGTGTTCAGGGACAAGAGCAGGGGAGGTGATGTAGAAAAACAAAAGAACTTTTAATTAACTTTATTTGGTTATAATTAAAGCATTTCTCAAAAACATGACTATTGCAGGATATAACACAAAGAACTCAAGGAATGTCCAGATTATGGTACTGCATACAGACTTGGGAAATAGAAAAAAAGGTAAATATTAGAGTAAATGTTGAGTTAAATTGCTAGTGCTACTGTTTATAATATATGGGGTGTTTTTTGTTTTTTTTCCTCTTTTGTTCTTTCCTATATTTGATCTAGCGTTTGTTAAATATTTGTATGTTTTTACTGTGAAAAAACAATAATAAAAGCTCATTCTCTGCACATATGCCTCCCTCTCCCTTTGATGTAAATATTCAATGTGTTAAGCTCAGTGACAATAGGGAGGTGGCTAGGCGGTGCCATCAGAATTTTGCTACCGGGTCCCATGATCTTTAGCTACACCCTTGGCTACATTTAGGATAACTGCCTGAATCGAGATTGTCAAGCACAGAATTTTGTATCTAGTTCTCAACCAGCTGGATCCTGGCAGTGTGTTATCTGTTACACATCAGTTCAGAGATAATAGGTGAACTTACTTATAATAATCTCCAGGTGTAGAATGCAGTATTTGGTCCCCAGAGTATTGGAAGATGTACACTGATATTTTCCTGAGGTTGCAGCGCTTACATTCTTTAGGTGGGCTGTTCCTTGAGACTTGTCTGAAAATAACAAATATGCACAGGAGGAGAGAATGATAAGCTGTCTGGCAATGGCAGTAGATACAAATTGATCCTCTAGTGGTCAGTTGCTGCCTGCAGGTGCCTGTAAGTTTTCTATGTATTCCTGCTTTTCTATTGAGGATGACCTTAGTGAAATAAAAAAAAATGAATCTTGTCCCAAAATTACCAACAGACTTATGCAAAAATTCCCTCAAATTTGATTGCTGAGCCGGGCAAAATGTGCTTGAAAAACACAGGGCATTATGTTAATGGATATATAAAGGGTAATTTCCTTTGTTTAATTTTAGTGTTAGGCTTTAATGTTAGTGCTTGATTTCAATTGTCCAATCTTGGAGGAGATACGCCCAGAGGGAGGAGAGGGCTAACATAATTACCAATCAGGGCGGCTCTGTGCAAGTCAATGAGAGATGGGCCTATATTAGTGGGAATCACACAAAGATAGAAGAGAGATGAATCTGACGTGGGCCTAAAGACATCACTACCGGTAAATATCAGGTTAGCTCCCAGCACTTAAAGGTATACCTGCTTGTCATATGTTTGTTTGCTATTTGTATTGTGATGAATATACTCTGTGTTCTTGTATTTCAACCTAATATTTCCTCCCTTGCTTAAAGGGGTGTTTCAGCTGAAAAAATTCTTTTTTAAAAGTCAGCAGCTAAAAAAAAAGTAGCTGCTGACTTTTAATAAGTACACTTACCCTCCCAGAGCGCCCGCGATGTCGGCCGCGGAGGCCGAGATGTCCCTCTGCGCTCCGGTCCCAGCGCCGCCGTCCTCAGTAAGGGAAACAGGCAGTGGAGACTACGGCTTCACTGCCCGTTTCCTACTGCGCATGCGCGAGTCGCGCTGCGCTTTGTGAATGGGACGCGCTGTGTTAGGGAACACCCAGTTCCCATAACACAGTGCGCCCCATTACCCAGAAGACAACGCAGTGGAGGACAGAAGAACGAAGATCACCGCAGAGTAGGAAGGAGGCAGATTAGGAAGACTGCCTAGCAACAGGGATTTCGGATCAGGAAAAACATTTTTTTATTTTTTATTTATTTTTTTCCAGAATATTAATGCTCTTTTCTTTTTTAGGGTGGCCCTCCACTTTAAGACTATAGATATTTTCTGTGTATTAGATAGACTTTTAACAATACTCTAATAAATGTTATTATGTTATCGCTTTCACTTCTGGTCAAAAGAACTCTCATTTAACCCACCTCATATCTTTGAAATAATAAATCCTAAATATACATTAATCAGGTTAACAGTGGCGACCAACGAAGGCCAGTACAGGATTGAAAGTATTTTAGTCCCCAAAGCCCGCTACAAATCGAAGGGAGAACGAAGATACGTAGTACAGGGACCTCGGCTATGGAATGCTCTACCAAACAACATCCGCTTGGAAGAAAACCATCAGGCCTTCAGGAAAAAACTCAAGACCCACCTCTTCTAATATAGCAGGACAACAAGGGCAGTCAAGCGCCTTGAGGCGATTCAGTTCGCATTTGCAGCGCTTTACAAATCATTCATTCATTCATTCAATATAATACCAAAATTTGTGTATTAGAGATTAAGGTTATTGGTTTTGTGGGGGAAAAAAAATTTAATTAACTTTTTTGGTCACTGGTTTAGTTTTATGCTTTATTTCTAAGACACAAAAATGTGCTTGTTTTCTGTTGCGTGTAGGTTGAAACAGGTTCATAGGTTTGGTTGTTATTTAAATTGTATGTCCACTAAAATGAATAATATTGGTTTATGGACATTGAAACTAAGATACAAAAGAATATTTTTTTTTATTAGTTTTGTTTTTTTGTTTTGCTTTTTGTTAACTGTGGGAATTTACAAGCAGTTTTGTTTTCAGTTAAAGTACAAAACTGTGGAATTTTTTCCTACTGAAGCTAATATCTGAGACAGATTATTATTAGTGTAAAATAAGGTGCATTGAGCATAGTACATTATACACCTTTTTTTTTACTGAATTGAGTGTTACAAATATTGGTATAACACAACTGTGTTTACCTTTCTATTGTCAACTTAGAGGGTTATTCACCCTAATTGCTCCTTGGGGGCTTACTGACAAAACATTTTTTTCTATTGTACCCTTGGTCTATTGTGTTGCAGGTGTAGGCTAAATGCTATGGTAAGTATAATTAGTGTTCCCCCATTAATATAAAAGATTGTTTTATTGAGAGCTGAAAATATATATATATATATTTTTTTTTTACTGTAGTTCCTGTTTATTGTTTTTTTTTTCTCCTTCTTTACTGTAATCTCAAGTGACTTTATAGTATAAGGGAACAGTTAATTAAATTTAGCTCACAAATTGTGCATACTATCGGTCAGTGTTGGTCATCTTACTTTAAAAAAGTAATTAGTTAAGTTACAAATTACTTCTCCCAAAAAGTAATTGCGTTAGTAACTCAGTTACTACATTGGAAAAGTAATTAGTTACGCAGCAAAGTAACTGTGACTTTTTTTTTAAAATATTCTATACGTGTAACTAAGGGGTGGGTCTAGTATTACTGTAAGCAAGGGGCGCATTTATTATTATTGTTATATATCGTGTAACCAAGGGGCTGTTCTATTATTACGCTAACCAAGGGGCAGATCTGTTATAGCGTGTAAGCAAGGGGCGGGTCTATTATTATATCGTCTACGGGGTGGATGGCTACAGAAGACGGCGAATGTTAAATTAATGGGCAGAGCTCAATATATAACAATAATAATAAATGCGCCCCTTGGTTACAGTAATACTAGACCCGCCCCTTACTTACACGATAGACGCCCCTTGCAGAGTAGCACGAGCATCAGGAGAGTGCGGCATCGCCTCGTACAATTACATGTTAACTGCACCTGCGCGGTGTAGAGTTCACGCAGAGCTGTTTAGGTTCGGCAATTTTCGGAAGCTCCGTAGTCCTTCGTACTGCGCAAGCCCTGGGCCTGCGCAGTACAGGGGGTCCTTATCCAGAGGGGGAACTTTTTCGGCAGGACACCGGAATTACACTACTGCCATCTAGTGGCAGTAGATGTAATTGGGGTAACTAAGCCAAAGTAATGGGAACTGAGTTACCATGAGGGGAAAAGTAATCAGTTAGATTACTCGTTACCCTCTAAAGTAACTGCGTTGGTAACTCAGTTTATTTTAACTCAGTTACTTACATCACTGCTATCGGTTGGTAATAGCTGCCATGTCCTGTCTAGAAAGTTTGGTAGCAACTTATACTCTAAAACATAAGAGCAATGAATTTGCCTGTGATGCCAAGTTAAAAGAATCTCCTTGGACCTATGTCTAGGAGTTATTTCAAGAACAAGCAAAAACAACCAAAAAGAATAAAAAGCTCAAATGTCTAGCCTTAGCAGGCATGTATGCTGCTTGCATGGCTATAAATGCTAAAGTACAGAAATTTGAAGATATAGTCTATAATAAAAATATTAAAATTTCCGAGAGGGAAAAAGAAATAAAGCTTTACAGAACCAAGTACAAACCTTAACTACCCTTAATAAAATACTTAAGGCCTCACAGGAGGAAAATGTTAGAAAAATTACAAATTGGCAGAAAAAGATGTGGTACAATATAAAAGCATGCTAACTAAAGTTGAGACTGAACTGGACCACATAACTAGTGCATACAAAGTGGTCCAAGATCAGTTACATGAAGCTAAGAAAGGAAAATGTATAGATCACACACATTGCACGCAAACAGCGTCACAGTTGCTACAAACAATTTCAATCCTTAAAGGACAGGCGGCTGTGGCCAGCAAATGCAAACATGGTAATGCTACAGCATCTACTGGTGCCCATGAAATTGGGGAGACAGAGGAATATGAAGAGTATTGGGGAGATGAAGATATGGATCCTAATTCTACTTTTCTTGTGGCGATGGGAGAAATCACAGAGCCACAGTCAAATCGAATGCACCATGGTCACAGACCCACCAGACAATGGGGACCAGCTATCCACAAATGAGGAGCAAGACAAGTTCCCCATCAGGGGTAGGAACCAGCTCTTCTCCTCCCCTGAAGGAAATCAAACACTTTTGGGGTTTGATAGTGTTGCCTTATGAGTATTTTTTTAGGGGCCATCTGTTGCCTTATGAGTTTATGTGAAATCTCCATTAATCGTTGTAAAATATTGCAATAGGAAATATTTCTGTTAGAGGGAAATATATTTAAAGTATTGAGTGTTGTGTTGGTGTTACTGTAATTAGTTCAACTTCAAAGCTTGGCCTTTTGTTTTCCCTGATAACATCTCACCTGGGTAGTAAACAGCCTTTTTTGACTCATCCAATCAGGCTGTGCCCAATATACATTTACCAGGTACAGTGACCAATTAGGGAGAATTATATTAGCCACACTACAGAAAGGAGGGGGGGGGGATATAAGGCTTTGTGACCAAGCTAACTCTCTGGCTGGTGTGGGAACAGACAGCAGTCACCATGGGCTGACCTGCAGTTAACAGGTAATCTAAAGCCCCATACACACGGTCGGATTTTCGCATGGATTCTGTCCTATCGGACAATGTTGTCGAAAATTCCGACCGTGTGTAGGCACCATCGGACAGTGTACGTCGGATTGTCCGACGGACAAAGTACTATCTCCTGCTGGATAGATTTTTTGACAACAAGGTCCGATCACACCAATTCCGATCGTGTGTAGCGAATTCCGACCGGACAAAGTGCCACGCATGCTCAGATCACATTACAAGACCAAAGCTATTGGCTACTAGCCTCTACGTAGTCCCGTCGTACTCAACAAACGGCACCACGTTCAGAATGATCGGATTTTCCAACCACGTTGTCCAACCGTGTGTACGCAAAATCAACATCGGACAAAGTACGACGGACATGATCCGACGGACCTGGTCCTCGGATAATCCGCTCGTGTGTATGGGGCTTAACTCTATACTTGCATCTTAAGCCCCATACACACGCGCGGATTATCCGAGGACCAGGTCCGTCGGATCATGTCCGTCGTACTTTGTCCGATGTTGGTTTTGCGTACACACGGTCGGACAAAGTTGTCGGAAAATCCGATCATTCTGAACGTGGTGACGTTTGTTGCCTACGACGGGACTACGTAGAGGCTAGTAGCCAATAGCTTTGGTCTTGTAACGTGATCTGAGCATGCGTAGCACTTTGTCCGTCGGAATTCGCTACACACGATCGGATTTGGTGTGATCGGACTTTGTTGTCAAAAAATCTATCCAGCAGGAGATAGGACTTTGTCCGTCAGACAATCCGATGGAAACTGTCCGATGGTGCCTACACACGGTCGGAATTTCCGATAACATTGTCTGATAGGACAGAATCCATCGGAAAATTCGACCGTGTGTATGGGGCTTTATAGTGTATTGTAAATATAGTTCTGTGAGTAATTTGTAAATATCATGGAAGCCAGGGGGCCTACACTGTACATTGTGTTGTAAATACTGTCTGGTGTGTAATTTGTATTTATTATGTAACCCTATCAATAAATGTGTATTGCGGATTGAACTACCTCTTTTGTACAAAATCTCTCAGATCTAGATATGTATATGTCCATACTACTACAGTGATTGAGGTGTATGCACATAAGCACAGAAACTAGTCAATAATAGTGAATGGAATGAGGTTATTTCTGATATCCATATGTATATCCAATTCAACCTGTGAAAACCCTCATGAGTTTGTCTGATTTCATTGGCAAAATTAAAACTAATGAACACATTACTTCACATGCAACCAATGTACAACAGAGGTGTGAGCTTTTAGGTGTGAGAAGTCCTAGTGACCAGGTTAAGGTGTTACAATTAACCCTTGACACCCACACCTGGAATGCACTCCCAGATCAAATTAAGGAAGGCAAAGTGAGATACAAAGTAACTGTGGCAGAATTGCAAAAAGTCATAAACCCCTGAGCTATAGGTTTGATGGTGGCCTATCAAATTAAACAAAGTAATGAGGAAAACCCTTTAGTTTATGCCAATAGATTGTGAGCAGCATACAACACTAACAATGGTAAAACCACTAGAGAGGACATGGAATATAAGAACCTATTGATTCACAATGCCCATCCAGCTATTCAAATAAAATGTGAGGAGGTGATTGGATTAATACATAGATCATTCCATGCCATCCAAGCATATAAACAGCACAGGCTTAAGGAAAGAGAAGACAAACAGCTGTTTAGGAAGGTGACTGCATTACAATGCAGGACTACCACTGTAGAAGGCCACAATGCCCCAGGAGAATCCAATCCTCCATACAACCCTAACTGGGAAAAAAGTTTACAAGGGAGGGGGAGGGGATATAGGGGGAAGTCAGGTTATAGAGGCAAAGGAACAGGAAACTCTCATAGCCACCCTTTAGAAGGCAAGCATGTCAGTGAGACACAAAGAGCTCCTACTTATGTAGAGTTACGACAACAATTACAGGCCTTTCCACTAGACCCGGGAAAGGAAGTACAGGTAGCTTCCCAGACAGAGGCTAACCTCCTTCGATGGTGACAACTCCAAGGCCCCAAAATTTTAGCACCTATTTCTCTGGATAGGTATGGGCGCCCTGTAGTGTCAGCATTGATTAGGGGCCGTCAATGTACTATGGTTCTAGATATGGGGGCGGCTATTTCAATTCTGCATGATAAAGATCCCTTAATCTCAACACTATCTTCAGGAAAGCCGTTGAATCTCAAGAGCATTGCTGGACATAATGTTGAGTCTTCCTTGTCCAAGCCACTGACAATCCAAATTGGTGAGTTATCCCTAAAACAGCCATTAGCATTAATGTGTTTGCCAAATGAAACCAGCCTCCTGGGTTCAGACTTCTTAATTCCCAATGGATTTTACTATTGCAAGGGGTTCCAACTGATCAAGGTAGCATCATAGTGATACCTGATTCTCACACAATTGCAGCCAAACGCAATGATTCAAAATATGACATACTGGAGATCATTACAGATCACCCAGAACATCAGCTTCTGCAGCCTGTGATAGAAAGACATCAGGGATCCTTTGCAACACACAAACATGATTGTGGAAAGGTAAATACGGTAATACACATCAGTGGGCCAGACCCAGTTCCGCAAAAACAATACCCCTTTCCAAAGGAAGCTATCAGCTACATACAGAAAACCATAGAGTCACTGCTTGACCAAAAGGTCATCAGACCATGTGTAGCCACAACAAATGCGCCAATATGGCCAATTCGCAAAAGTACTGACAATTTGTGGAGATTAACAATCGATTACCGCAAATTAAACAGTGTTACAAACAATTGCGCCCCCACAGTTGCATCTGTCCCAGATGTCTTGAGCATGTTGAATCCCAAACACAAATATTTCACAGTGCTGGATATATCAAACGTTTTTTGATCATTACCCCTGTCAGAAGAATGTCAATACAAATTAGCATTTATGTTTTTGGGAAAAACAGTATACCTTCAATTCTGTCCCTCAAGGATTTCATAACTCTCCTATGTTTTCATGCAACCATGAGAGATATTTTAACAGATTTTTCTTCTCCAAAGAATCTTTTCCAGTATTTTAATGATTTGTTGCTAGCCACATGCGACAAAGAAGAGCATTTGCGGCTATTGGAGGAACTTCAGCAGATCCTAGGAAAGGCGGGACTGAATTATAATCCCATTAAGGCATAATTGCTGAAGAAATATGTGTCTTTTCTTGGGATTACAGTGACAATAAACGGGCGTAAGATAGCAACCGAAAAGGTAAAAGCCATTCTACAATTACCTCTGCCAGTGAGCATCCCTACTCTGAGATCTTTTCTAAGATTGGTCAATTATTCATGGGCTTTCGTCCCCGATTTTGCCCAAAAGTCTGCACCACTGTATGATTTGTTCAAAAAGGATACCCAATGGCACTGGACTGAGCAACACGCCAAATGCAGTGCAGAAGCTTTAGCGCAAGCACCAGCGTTAGCCAGCCCAGGGTACCAACTGCCCTTTCACATTGAGACTGCCATATCAGAGACAGCCATGTCAGCTGTTCTGTCACAGGAAATCCATGGACAACAGAGACCCATATCATATGTGTTTAAACTATTATCTCCTGTGGAAATGAAGTACTCCCTATGCAAAAAACACTTCCTAGTTACGTTTTGGGCAGTGAAATACTTCACATACATCATAGGACTTAACCCAGCCATCCTGCACACAACTCCTACTCCCACTACATTTTTTCTCACAGACTGAGTGAAGGATGGCAATGTATCCAATGCCAGATTGACCCATTGGGCTCTGTTGCTTCAAGACCAAGACATTAAAGTCCAACACAATGAAATAATCCTTACACTAGAGCTCATGGCCTCCTTTACCAAGGAGTACAACATGAATGTGATATCACCCCACAATCATCTGCGCAACAATTCTTTAGACATTTGTCAGCAAAGGAAAATGCCCCTGAAAACGCAGTCCAAATTTTTACAGATGGATCATGTTTTTACGTGGAGGGTTCCCCACATGCAGGATTTGGAATATACTTTATCAATCCACAAGCAAAGACCCAAACATCAATCTTTCGGTCATGTCAAGTCAAATCAGCACAATTTGCTGAGATGGCTGCAATTGCTCATGCCCTAGAACTGATGAAATGGGAAGAAATTGTTTTATACTCAGATTCTACATGGGTCTGTAATGCTCTTACAGAATTTCTGCCCTTCTGGCACACCCACCAGTACATGTCCTCAGAGGGGTCTCCACTTAAACATGCATCCCTGTTGAAATATATTGTATCATTGGTGCAAAAGTTGCCAGTCAAACCATGGGTGTGCAAAGTAAAAGGTCATTCAGGTACTGACCCATACTGGGAACAAAATTAGGTGGCGGATTGCTTGGCCAAACAAGGAGCACAGGGAGGGGAGATCTGGGTAATTCCTTTAAATTTACCGGACCCAGTCTTGTGCCCCAATTTAGGGAAAAGTGATCACAGGTCAATTGGCTTCGGTATAAATCACACAAATAGGAAACATAAAGGGAATACAAAGACACTACATTTCCAAAGAGCCAACTTCCCTAAACTACAAACCTTACTAGAAGGCATAAATTGGGATAAAATCTTAAGAACAAAGAACGCGGAGGAGAGATGGTTTTGCTTTAAGAGCATATTTTTTTTTTATCCAGAAAAAAGTTTATTAAAATAAGCATCTAACTTGCTTAATTTAGCAAACTGTGCAATTCTTGATCTCGCCTACATCATATAGTTTCCTGTGCATTTCTTGCAATCTTAATCTTTCCTCCAACCATGTTCTTTACCATCAACAAAGACTTAGTTCAATTAGTCTGATATTTACAGACATCAAATGCCCATTGCCATTAGTCTGCCCGTGAACAGATCCACCAGGGCAAGCCCCGGTACATCCAGCCACGGTCCCCAGAGTTTCTCAAACTTTTGGGGGCAACCCCTGTGTTGGTAAATCATTTTTTCTTACCTAAGCATTTCTCCCACAGCATTTATCCACTCTTTCAGAGCTGGAGGATCTTCTGATATCCAGTGAGTTATTATGAGTTTGCATGCCAGGAATAAAGATCGAGTTATTGCCACCTTAGTGCTCTCTTCCCATTCCAACTCATCAAGTACATTAAGTATGCACAGTCTCGGGTTCGTAGGTATTGAGACCCGAAACACACTGTTTATGGTATCCACCACTCCCGCCCAATAGGGGTGGAGCTTTGGGCACCTCCATAGTAGGTGGACCAGGTCCCCATGGTCTTTCTTACATCTGGTACACAGTGGGGTGGGCCTAAGCCCCATGGCATACAGTCTATGGGGGGTGTAATATACTCGTAGCAGTATATATATATTTGCGTCAATCTTTGTGATACGTTCAAGGAGCACGTAGGCACCGCCTGTAGAGCCTCCTCCCACTGATCTCCATCCATCGGGCCCACATCTCCCTCCCATTTGGCCAGCATTTGCAGGGGATGTTTGTCCAGGACACTCTGTAGCAGCATACTATAGCATTGTGATATAAAGCCCTTAGTGTTGACAGCTCTAGCAATCAAATTAAACAGTGGAGTTGATGAAGGGGTCCATTCCGTGGATCTGCTCTGGGCTATTATGTCATGTTGCAGTTGTATATAATAGAACCGCTTGGACTGAGGCAAACCAAAAAGTTCCTGCAGGGTTTCAAATGTATGGAGTTTCCCATTGTGGAAGATCTGTCTAAGATATACCACCCCGTATCTCTTCCACAGCTTTCCATGCTGTAGTTTGGCCAATTCAGGGTATGTATTATTGAGCCAGATTGGACTGTAATCCATAAAGCCTGTCACCACCTGCAAGTATTTAGTTTTGTTCCAAATTTTTGGGATAAGGTTGTAGGTCAGGTATTGTTTGTTTGGTTTGCCAAAGTCCAGCACCTCCAAGGCCGTACCGCTGTCCACAATGTTTAGGAGTGTCTGAGAATGTTTAACCATTCTTCCAAAAGCACATTTGTGTTCTGATTGGATAGATTGATAGCAACGCAGCCTCTCTCTTTACTGTATGCAACATCACTAACTCTGATGAGCCCCCAGCAATACCCTCTGAATTCGAATGTAGTGTGCCTATCAGTTGCTGTAGCTGAGAAGCTATATAATAAAGCCAAGGATTTGGGAGAGCAAGCCCTCCCTCATCCTTAGGACGCTGGAGGTACTCGAGTTTAATCCTGGGCGAGCGATTTTTCCATATAAGCGTTCAAAAAAGGGAATTTATAATTCTAAATGTCTTTAAAGTCACTACCACTGTGCTCAGGGACCATACCAGACCCACATGATTACCGACATATACAGATTCCTTCACGACACTACACTTATTACTGATGCATCTCATTCTTATATGCGGAAATGGTCCCAGTTGATAAACCGCTCCATCCCACTTCCCCATTGGCAGAAGATTTGGGGAGCTATCTCCAGATCATCGCAGTGTGTAGAACAAAAAGAGACGGCCTATAAGATATTGTTCTTCTGGTATAAAACCCCTGAAATCATACACAAATATGATCCTAAGATACCTAGGGTGTGCTGGAGATGCCAGGGAGACATAGGCTCCCACTTTCACATTTTTTGGGAATGCCCCTTAATACGCCCATTCTGGTCGACTATTCAGACCTTTATCCAAGATCTGTTCAATATTTCCCTCCAATTAGACCCAATGACTCTCCAAACATGCCCAAAAACTCGCTACTTTTATTCTACTTGCTGCCAAAAGGGCTATTCCCCTGCGGTGGCTCTCTTCTATCCACCCTCCCTCTCTCAAGTCCTACAAGCACTGGAACAAATATGTCGAATGGAACGTCTCACTGCGATCTTACGTGATACCCTTCCACAATTTTCTAAAGTATGGGACCTATGGGACCATTCAGATCTTAATCCTGGTACCTGCTCCATCTCTTCCAATGATATATCACATACCTAAAGCTTTCTATCTGTCTGCCGAACACCCCTTTATTTGCTTTTAATGTCTTAACCCGCTGTCCTCTTTTTAGACACACACCTTCTTTTGCCTATATTTTCGTAGTGAAATATAGGTTACGATTCAAGTCTTTGCTGTATTGGTAGTGCTGTGACTGTTTCGATAATTGTATTTTTTATTTTTCTTATACTTACTTTTCTTTTCCAAATACGTTGTGTAAGTGTATGCAAGACCAAATGTCTGTTTATTTACGTACTTATGTTCATGTACTATTGTTATCTTCCCAATTTCAATAAAAATTACAATTAAAAAAAAAAAGTCACTACCAGCGGCGCATTATGGAGTACATATAGTAATTGGGGCATAAGGATCATTTTAATCAGGTTCACTCTACCTGCTACCGACAGGTAGAGTGAATTCCATGTTTTAATCCAATCTCTGAACCTTTGTAACAGCAGAGATATGTTTAATCTGCCATAGTCACGGATCTCAGGGGTCACCTGAATTCCTAGATATCTAAATGAGGTAGTCAAAGGTACAGCATTAGTGGCTGGTGGGGTTCCCCCTTCATCAATGAGTATCAGAGAGGACTTGGTCCAGTTGATCTGGAGTCCTGAGTATCTGCCAAATTCCACTATGGTAGACATAGCTTCTTTAAGAGAACCATCTACGTCCCCAAGCAAGATCATGGTGTCATCAGCTTATAACATCAGTTTCTCTTGTTTATCCCCATATCTAAATCCTGCAATACCCGGATTGGCTCTTACTTTGATCTCCAGAGGCTCTATGGCTAAGGCGAAAAGTAGGGGTGATAGGGGGCACCCCTGTCGTGTTCCCCTACCCAAAGACATGGGGTGGGACGTGACCCCAGATGCCCAAATGGCTGCCTGCGGGTTATGGTATAGCAACCGTACCCAGAAAATGTATACGTCTGCAAAGCCATAGCGTCTAAGGGTCTCCCACAGGTATTCCCACTCAACGCTATTGAAGGCCTTCATAGCGTCCAGTGAGAGCAAAGCACGCTGACCTACATTGTCCGCTGGGGACTGCATATTTAGGTAGAGCCTTCTTAGATTTATTGCCGTGAACTTGTTAGGCATGAATCCGGCCTGATCCGCGTGTACAATTTTCGTAATGACACCATTCAGTCTAATCGCTAGTATTTTAGCCAAGAGCTTGATATCACTTTGCAACAGAGATATTGGTCTATATGAGCCTGGGTCCAGTGGGTCTTTTCCAGGTTTCAATATAAGAACTATATTGGCCATAGCCATAGAGGGAGCCAAGACCCGCTGTTCCCTGGCTGTATTAAACACATTTAAAAGTTTTGGTAACAGTATGTCCGCACACTGCTTATATACCTCCATGGGTATCCCGTCTGCCCCGGGGGCCTTACAATTAGGGAACGCCGCCAATGCTATTTGTAGTTCCTCCAAAGTAAGAGGGGCATCTAGGGCCCTCCTTTGATCATTTGTGAGTTGCGGGAAGTCTACCCCATGTAAATATTCTGTAAGTTCTTCTGGGGTGTATTGCCCCGTTGGAAGATACAGGTTCTCATAGAATCTTACCAGTTCTGTCAGCATTAGTTCGGGGGAGCTCACTATCTTACCCTCCGGTGTTTTAATAGCTCCAATCGTGGGGGAGTGTTGTTGGGATTTAGCTTTCCTAGATAAGAGGTGCCCCGTACTTTCTCCCTCCTCATAGAATGCTAACCTGGAGAAAAATAATGTCTTCTCCGCCATGGAGGACAGCAGCCACTCATACGCCGATTGAGCTGACTGCCATGCCTCCCTAGCCGAGTCTGTCGGGGTATGTACATATTGCTCCTCAAGCTCTTGCACCTGTTTTTTGAGATCCTCTCTGTGTCCCGATGAGTTTTTCTTTATCTTTCCAATTTAGAAAATGAGGAGTCCCCTCACATATGCCTTAAAGGCATCCCACTGTGCAACCGGGGACTCTGCAAATTCCCAACTGTCCAGAAATTCCCTCATGCTCCCCTCCACCTCCTTGTGAGTCGAAAATAATTTCAGCCAGAAGGCATTACATTTCCATGGGGCTCTTGGAAGTTAAGATAAGGGAGCTATAATCAGACTAATCAGCAAATATGAGTGATCCGATACACTGCGGGGCTTGTATATGACTTACGAGATGGATGGGAGCATGGCAGAGTTGCCTATAGCTAGGTCAATCCTGGACAGCGTGCTGTGAGTTTTGGAAAAGCAGGAGAATTGTTTATCAGTAGGGTTTTTGTGTCTCCATATGTCCACCCATCCCACCTCATTAGGCAGTCTAAGCAATGGAGAGTCCCTCGATGCGGCAGAGACCCCTGAACATGTCTGTCCATGGAAGGACTCAACCAGCAATTAAAATCCCCCACCACCAGTATCGGCAAGTCCGGTCGGCTCTCCAAATATGTCAGCAGAAGCCGGAGCACCGTCACCATGAACGGCGGGGGTATATATATGCAAGCAATAATACAATGCATCTTTCCCACACGACAACGCAAGAAAATAAATCTTCCCTCAGTATCGATACAGACATCAAGTTCTTGAAAGTCCACCGACCCATGGATCATTACACTCACACCTCTTGAGTAGGACATGTGAGTGGAATGGTAGACTCTTCCGACCCAAGCATATTTAAGGCAACTTTGAGTTTCAGCTGTTAAATGCATTTCCTGCATGCATAGAATCATAGGGTGAAACTTTCGCAAACAAGTAGATATCATCATACGCTTTAGTGGGGAGCCTAGACCCCTCACATTCCAGGATATTATTGGCAACTCAGCCATGGGAAAACAATATGCATGTCCTTAGGGTGAGACATTTTCCTAGTATAGTTCCTAGTGAGTGCTATAGCGAATCTACACCCACAAGGCCAGTCAAAATCATGGGTTTATCTCTCTGGGGGTAAAGTGGGGTCAATGACATTCTCCCTTCAGGGGATTTAGGCTTGGGCCCTAGGTCTTCCCTTTCAGGCATGTCCCTTGCTTCTGAGCAGCAGTTCCATAGAGCAATAGCATGTGGGCATGGCTTTCGGTGTATGTGTGGCAAATATAGAGAAAATACAAACCAGGCCATCAACAGGACATACCGTTTCAGTTGAACTTGTAACAAAAACCAACATGGTGATCTTGATTTATCTCTCACATAGAGAAAGCGCAGTTTCACTTGCATTCTTTACAAGATACTTGTAGCAATATCAATACTCCTAGCAGCATAGGGCAAAGTTGTTTCCCATATGTATAAACCTCCTAACATGAGAGTACGATCCAAGGGGATTAGGAGAAGTATGTAAAGAAGTGGGTTTGTCTGTTGGCTGTAACTCTTAACTTGGCGGGGTATAACATAGCATATGGAAGCTGCAGAGCTCTAAATCGCCTCTTCGCATCCGAGAATTTGGCTCTGCGTTTTTGCACTTCTGCTGAGAAGTCAGGGTAGAACGACACAACACCCCGTTCATCTGAATATTGGCCTTTTCTCGGGCATTCCTCAGCACCGCTTCCCTATCTCTGTAGTGCAGGATTCGGGCCAGGATGGGTCTGGGGGGAGCTCCCGACTGCGGCAGGTGACCTGGGGTGTGGTGCGCTCCTTCTACTGAGAAGAATGGGGAAAAGGCCTCCTTCCCAAATATCTCAATCAGCCAAGTCTCTACGAAAGGTGGTGACGTCTCTCCTTTGAACCTGATGTCGTAAATGAGCTCCACCTGACGTCACTTCCTGTTTAGACCCAAACAGGAATTAAACAAAAATAAGACAATAAATACAACTTGAAGGAGTGGCATAACATGAGCCATGTCCCCTAAAACATGATTATGACAACTATCACTGCAAACAGTCCCCAGCAGCGAACATTCAGCTGCTGGAAAATCGGCATCCAAGCCTCGTTTTGAAAATGAGGCTTGGTATATTGTCACTTCCGTTAACCAGCCACTCAGCGACGGTCATATGGTTGCAACCACAACAACCAAGCCTCGCTGTGAAGTGGCGAACTGACATCATCGCTGAAACCCATGTGCCGCCCGCCGACCAATCCACAGACAGTATATGGCCGCAGCGACGACAGCCAAGCCACACTATGGAGGAACGGAAGAATATTGCACTACCAATTGTATATCTGCATCATCTCAAAGAAGGAGTAGAAATAATTGATTATAAAAAAATTATCTACCATACCTCATAAGAGGCAGCTTATGGGAGCAGCAATATATATTATCCGTAAATATGCCAAAATTATGGCGTCAGCTCAAAAACAGGGGTCATCAATAACAGTCTTAGCAAAGGCTTATAAACTTTAAAATACAGTATATGGGCATAATTTATTTTTAAACCCACAACTCTAAATTCCTTAACATTATGGATCAAGGTTAAGAACCGAAAGTTGCACATTGTTATAATTGATACCAACGATAATATATCAATAAAATTATGAAAATTTAAAATATAAGAGAAACAATTCATAAAAATAATTAATAAAAATATTCATGAAGAATATCAGATTGTTCTGAAAAACCATTGATACTCTCTGTGAAAAATCTCAAATCCCTCCTTATAATGTGAATCCCTGCTCTGTCGGTGGCGGCGTGTTGCGGAGACACATCGCATTACCGAGCGCGGTCATGTCGGTGGCGGCGCGTTCCCAGGAACACTGCTCATCACCAACAAGGGGAAACAGCCAATGCCTGGCAGCTGTTTACCATGTGATCAGCTGATCCATTCACTGACGATCACTAAATGTAAACAAAGACCGGTTACTAGCTGTTACCGGCTCTTCTCTCCTCACACATCTTTACAAGTGTGAGGAGAGAAGAGCCAGGAGCTGTGAGTTGTCAATCTATGTATTGTACTGTACTGCACCAACACAACAAAAAAAAGAGAACCTGTCACATCGCTCCCCCATTACAGCTGTCACCCAACAGTCACCACATCAGTGCCCGCAAAGTGCACCTGTCACCCATCAGTGCCCACAAAGTGCACCTGTCACCCACCAGTTCCCACAAAGTGCACCTGTCACCCACCAGTTCCCACAAAGTGCACCTGTCACCCATCAGTGCCCACAAAGTGCACCTGTCACCATCAAAGATTGCAGTCAGCAGTGCACCTGTCCCCCATCAGTAACCATCGCCAGTGACCATCAGTGCACGTCATCAGTGACCCTCATCTGTCCCCTATCAGTGCCCACAAAGTGCACCTGCCACCCATCAGTGCCCACAAAGTGCACCTGTTACCGTCAGAAACTGCTGTCAGTGGTGCACCTGTCACCCATCAGTGACCATCGCCAGTGACCACCATCAGTGACCCTCATCTGTCACCTATCAGTCACCATCAGAGACTGCCATCAGTGACTGTCACCCGTCACCCACCAGTGATTGTCACACATCACCTGTCACCCACCAGTGACCGTCACACGTCACCCACCAGTGACCATCACACGTCACCTGTCACCCACCAGTGACCATCACACGTTACCTGTCACCCACCAGTGGCTCCCTCATTATGTAGGTCTTGGAGTGGAGAGTATCGATTGCAGGTAGATGTTGGTGGGTGGCTATAATAAGAGGATTTTGGATGACTGTTGGAATAATCATAATATCTAGCGGATGACCCTCTATGATATGAAGCATCCCCCTCATAGTACTGATGACCATCCTGATTAGAGTAATTTCCTATATGGCCTCCCCCCCCCACCTTCTATTAGAATTGTGTCCTCTCCCTAGGGGTGTGTACACTTTCGGCCCAACCCCTTTGTGAACTTTCCACAGGGTGTTGGTTCCTACTCAAAGAAGGTTTGGGTTGGGTCTGGCATTCAGTCGGAGGTGCCAAAGCGATTCTACTGGCACTATTGGTCTCCATGGCTGGATCCAATGTAGATGGCTTTTTCCCGCTGAATACCTTACCCAACCTATAATCTCCTATATCCTGTGAATATTTTTTCATAGTATTGCTGGATAAAGCAGACTGTATGGGGGAAATGTTCCAATATATATTGAGCGACCATAACACGTATAGTGAATTACCCAGCGATCCAACAGCTAAATATAAGAGAGAGCTGACAAGTGTCATCACTAAGGGTTTTGACTCCTTAATTTTAAATCATATAGAAAAAACGTTCCTTTTTCCTCCGGCCCCAAGAATCCCCATCATTTATTATTTACCTAAAATCCGCAAAGAGCCCCTTCATCCCCCTGGACGCCCCATCATAAGCCGGATTGATTCTATCACTTCTTCAACCGTCTGTAAGAAAAACTATTATCTTAAAGACACCGAGGCTGTAATTAATTGTCTATCTACAATAACCATCGAAGGTGATCTTATTATGGCCACAGCAGATGTGGCATCCTTGTACACCTGCATTCCTCAATGGAGGCTGCACAAGTATTTTTGAAGAGAGATCCCACTCTTGCTGCACCTCAGGTTGAGTTTATTTTGGAGTTATTGGAGTTTGCAACCCAGCACAATTATTTTTGGTTTGATGGCCATTTTTATTTACAGCTGAAAGGTGTGGAGATGGTAGCAAAATTAGTTTCCAGCTTAGCCAACCTTTTTATGGCTAAGTGGGAGGAGGACGTCGTCTATGCCCTGGATTTCCCACAGTTGAAACTGTGGGCCAGGTACATAGACGACATCCTCCTCCTATGGGCTGGCACCTCTGAAGCACTGGAGAATTTCTTCTCAGTCCTTAATAACAATGACAGAGGAATTGTTTTAACATATCAATCCATCCCGTCTACGATCAACTTTTTAGATCTGGTGATAGAAAGGTCAGAACAACAATTTAAATTCAGTACCCACTTCAAGCCTACTGATAGGAATGGTTTTATACCAACGGACAGTTGCCACCATAAGTCATGGCTCAGTTTGGTTCCTAAAAGTCAATTCCTATGTCTTCTCAGGGATTCTACTGATATTGGCACTTTCAGATCCAGGCCAATATCTTGAGAGATTGATTCCTTGAAAAAGGATATAATCAGGCTGATGTCGATAATGACTTCTTTAAAGTTTTGACCATAGATAGAGCTCTGTTGCTGATTGATAAACCCCAAGGAGAAGGTGATGATAATTTTAAATGGTATTTCCTTACAACCTTTTCGACACAACACAAACAAATCGGGGACAATTTGGAGAACGACAGGATACTTGGGCTCATTATACCTGATAGACCCAAAGTTATCTATCGAGGGGTGCCTGCACTTAAGAATAAGATTGCACCAACCATTATCAATCCCCTGATTAAACCAACATTTTCCATAATTGGATAGGGTATTATCCCTGTAAAAAAATTCTGTATGTCATTTTAACACCTGTGGACGTAAAACTACTAAGGAATTTAGATCTACGGTGACCAATCGGGTTTATACAATCAAACAATTTTGTACATGTGCTACAACCAATGTGGTTTACTTACTCACTTGCCCATGTGGCAAGCAATACGTTGGTCGCACAATACGGAAATTTACAGCTAGAGTGACCGAGCACATTAACAAAATTAAACTCGGGAGTATTAAACACACAGTACCCGACATTATCGGGAACATCATGCCCGTGACCCAACAGGGACCCAATTTTTGATCATAGATAGATTTATTGCCCGGTGGAGGGGTGGAGCCAATACAAGAGGTACATCCAGATTGGAAACTTTCTGGATATATGAGTTGCAGACCCACCACCCACAAGGGATGAATGTGGAGTGGGACATTAACTCCTTCATAAATAGAGCATAATAAAATTATAAATATATTAGAGGGATTCACATTATAAGGAGCGATTTGAGATTTTTCACGGAGGGGTGATGGTTTTTCATAACAATCTGATATTCTTCATGAATATTTGTATTAATTATTTTTATGAATTGTTTCTCTTATATTTTCATAATTTTATTGATATATTATCGTTGGTATCAATTATAACATTGTGCAACTTTCGGTTCTTAACCTTGATCCATACTGTTAAGGAATTTAGAGTTGTGGGTTTAAAATTAAATTATGCCCATATACTGTATTTTAAAGTTTATAAGCATTTGCTAAGGCTGTTATTGATGACCCCTGTTTTTGAGCTGACACTGTCATTTTGTCATATTTACGGATAATAAATATTGCTGCTCCCATAAGCTGCCTCTTATGATATATGGTAGATAATTTTTTTTAAATCAGTTATTCCTGCTCCTTCTGTGAGATGATGCAGATATACAATTGGTAGTGCAATATTCTTTCTTTCCTCCACAGCGAGGCTTGGTTGTTGTGGTTGCAACCACATAACCTTCACTGAGTGGCTGGTTAACGGAAGTGACAATATACCAAGCCTTGTTTTCAAAACGAGGCTTGGATGCCGGTTTTCCAGCAGCTGAATGTTCGCTGCTGGGGACTGTTTGCGGTGATGGTTGTCATGATCATGTTTTAGGGGACATGGCTCATGTTATGGGGTTTATAGAGTCTATCAAGCCTGTGTGACTTGGGTGGTATATGCCTCTATAGGTCATTTTGATCTAGTAAGCCTCCTTCCATCTATGGTGGTATTTTTTCTGGCTATCTTTCCTTCTCAAGGGTCACAACTGCGGTTGGATTTCCACATTTATTTGTTGAAGTCACATTAACATTTGGACTGTTTTAAGTAGTGCATTGTCAGGACTGTTTATTTATACACAGAGGTGTAGTTATTACACCATTCACATGTGGTTAAATTCACATAATTGTATATATTTAGAATTATTTGTGTATTGCAATAGATATACAATTTATTGTTTTTTGTTTGTATGAGTAGCACTGCACTTATTCACACCCACATTATTGCTTTTTGTCTACAGCTGTGCTGGCTGCTATTTTGTATTTGTTCACAGCGCAGTATATTTTTTCCAATTTTTTCATGTAGATCGTTTGGCTTCAATGCATTAAAACTGTCTGGACCTTTAAAGAAAATCGAAGCAAGTGCCCTATCTTTATTGTTGAGGCATGTCTTCATGCAGCCACCAACCATATCTTTTTAGCTATAATTTTGCAAAAAATGCTACCTCCTATTTACTGTACCAGCAGAATTTCCTGTTGAGTACACGATTACCTGAACTAGCTTGCTGTGCACCCCCCAGTGGCCAATCTCCTCAGAGCTCCTGTAACTCTGCATGGTGCATCTCTGTCAGCTACAGGGCCCTGCAGGCTTCTCGTCCAAGACCGTAAATCAAGGAACAGAGTGCAAGTATGTAGCAAATTACTGTATTTAAATAGCTGATCCAGAACAAGTATTAAAATCAGAAGTTGAGGGTAAAAGATGAACTCTGTATTCCAGACATCATCACAGTGCAAGTACAAGAATATAAAGTGTTCTCGGAAATGTTTTTTATCCATCAGTTCTTTGGGTCCTTAGATAGCTTGTGTATACAGTACAGTGGAACCACAACATATATATGACTTCTCATATCTATCTGTACTGTTCTAAAAATATGTTGACCTAATATACAGTATACCTATACCCATCTGACTTCTCAGTATGCACATTTCACTTAACATATATCACATCATCCTCTGACCAGCCCCATTTATCACATAGTAAATTGTTTACACCCAAAGGTTATTATATTTCTAAACCTATTTATTCATATATATATTTTACCAATTATTATGAATATCATGTCTATATCCTTACTCTTAGGTATGATTCACAATTAGAATCATATTAATTACATTTCCCCCTTTTTCTATATATTTTTTACAGGACCCTTATGGTCTTAAGAGATTTTAATTCACCACAGAGAATCATTTCCAGTAAGTATCTTAAAATAACCATATATAGTGCTATATACAGTATGTGTTTTTTGTGTATCTTCCTCTTTCTCTGCATCATATCTTAGTTGTACTATTTATTATATTTTATTTTTATTATTTTCATTATATATCCTTTTTAGCACAATATGGTAGTTATATGACACCTGTATATTGTTTTCTAGCTGCCTGTGGTGTGTCTAAGGTAGAGAGGGGGGCAGTCTGCTGATCTCCTTGGCCTGCCCGCCCTGCCACCTCTATTTAGCATCATCAAAGATGGCCACCGGCACTGCCTGATGAAAGAGCACACATGCAGGATACAGCCTCTGTTGCAGCCAGATGACTTTGTAACAGCTTCCTCCTGCGCCTCTTCCATCCAGCCTGGGACTCCAGAAACAACCAAGGCCACCGGGTGTGATGACCCCACACTCCACAGCTGCAACTCCGGATCTCTGCAAATGTTATGATTTGACATGCCTATATTCTCCACCTTCTAGTGAGTGTATTACCTTTTAAATAAAGTTGGTTGTTTCATTGCTACACTTAGATTGGTGCTGCTCCTTTCTCCTTATTTTCCATTACATACAGAGTCTCTTCTGCTCTCAAGTGGGCTGCCTAATAAGTGTGTGATAAAGGAATTATTTCCCCCCTGTTGGTACAACCCAGGACTAATGGACCATCACATCCTATAAGGACTTGCCCCATCCCTTATTCTCTGGTTCATTTGTTTATTATATACTGTGTAACCCATGCCACATCTCCAGCCAGAGGTGCTTCTGCTCTATCTACAGAGTTTTACTAGCGTTCCAATTATCCTCTTCCTGTTAATGCAAGGCATGTGTTGACCAGCATTAGATAGAGCAGAGGGACAGAGAGATGAGCTGAGCACAGTACAATCATAGGATGTGGGACAGGAAAATCAGCAGCTATGTTCTCAGTGATGTCATTGGTTTTTAATGAATTTATAGGCTGCAGCCTCAGTGATGCTACTGGTCTCTAGCAAATGGATAGGTTGCATACCTTGGGATGTCACAGGCTCTAGTGAATAGAGATGTTGCATTCTCACTGGTCTCTATAGAATGGATAGGCTGCATTTTGAATAATGTAACTGATTTTAAGTGAATGCATAATTTGCGTTCTCAATGATATCTTCAGTCTCGAGTAAATTAAATAGACGCATTGATGTTGCTGATTTCTAGTGAATGGATATGCAGCAATCTTACTGATGCCACTGGTCTCTAGTGGAAGCATAAACGGTATTCACAGTGATGTCAGTTATCTCTAAAGCTTGAAAAACTACTGTGAATGGCCCCAAGGGATAGTGTGGGTAGAAAAAGGAGTGTAGGATAAGAGAAAAACAATGTATCAAAAATAGTATATATGTGAAAAGTACAAAAGTTTTATTAAATACACAAAATAAATTTGTACACATCTGTAAAGAATGAGCACATAAAACTAAAAAGACAAAAAAGCATAGTATACCAACTACCAGAAAAAATTGATTGAAACACACTAATAATCAGACAAAATAAATTTGTACACATCTGTAAAGAATGAGCACATAAAACTAAAAAGACAAAAAAGCATAGTATACCAACTACCAGAAAAAATTGATTGAAACACACTAATAATCAGACAAAAGTCGGATGTAGGTGTGATGTAGGTGTCCATTGTTCCTTACACCTACATCCAACTTTTGTCTGATTATTAGTGTGTTTCAATCAATTTTTTTCTGGTAGTTGGTATACTATGCTTTTTTGTCTTTTAAGTTTTATGTGCTCATTCTTTACAGATGTGTACAAATTTATTTTGTGTATTTAATAAAACTTTTGTGCTTTTCACATACCGTATATACTATTTTTGATACATTGTTTTTCTCTTATCCGACACTCCTTTTTCTACCCACAGTATCCCTTGGGGCCATTCACAGTAGTTTTTCAAACTTAATCGGGATGTGGTACAATAGTGCCAGGATTATTTTCTCAGTTTGTTTTTTTCTACTTTCTTAGTTTTTTGTTATCTCTAAAGCAACCTTTATAAAGTTCTGTGGAACCCTAAGATTTCTCAAACGGTTGCTAAGGGTTCCTTGAGAAATTAACACTTTCTGCCTCTCAGATGAATAGCCACTAACGCCAATACTCTTTTTAGCTATATGAAGGGGGGATTCTTCCCATGACTACAAATGTACGGAACTTTCCTCCCATTGACCATCAAGCTAATGTACCATGAGTTATAATTATAATAATTAATATCAAGGGTTTTCCAAGGCTGGAAAGGTAATTTAAGGGTTCCTTAGAAAGGCTGCTGTAAAGAATGCCTTCTTAGTTATGACATCAGTCTCTAGTAAATATATAGGCTGCAGTTTTAGAGTCACTGGTCTTCAGAAATTAATTTGCTTACCTTGCTTCATAGAAGTCGGATTAGAACCTTCTACCTTCTGCCAACTGTAAAAGGGACTTGGAGATCCAGATATTGAGAAGCATGATAGAGCAACATCACTTCCAACCTCCAGAGAGCCCTGCATGTTACAAATGGGAGCAGAGGGAGGCTCTAGGAAGAGGCAAAAACACATATTAAATCAGTAAAACAAGTTCCAAAAAATACTATAGTGCATAGTTTAATTTCAGTATGTAAACACAGCATTTTTCATTGTACTTCCACATGGCAGATGCCATATATAACAGGCCTGCCCATACATGGTTCAAATCTCTGCCGATCCCTGCTGAACCAGCTGAGATTTGAGCCGTCTATGTCCGGCTTCAGTTGGTAGAACAGCAGTGGTTCAAGGAGCCAGAACATTCCTCAGAGAGTTTGATACATATTGACATGATAGCATCACGCAGTTGCTGCAGATTTGTCAGCTGCAATACATTATGCTAGTTTCCCCTTCCACCACATCCCAAAGGTTCTCTATTGGATTTAGATATGGTGACTGTGGAGGCCATTGGAGTACAGTGAACTCATTGTCATGTTCAAGAAAGAAGTTTGAGATGATTTAAGCTTTGTGACATGGTGCAATATCCTGCTGGAAGTAGCCATCAGAAGATGGGTACACCGTAGTCATAAAGGGATGAACATGGTCAGCAACAATACTCAGGTAGGTCATGGAATTTAAACAATGCTCAATAGGTACTAAGGGGCCCAAAGTGTTCCAAGAAAATATCCCCCCACACCATTAAACCACCACCATCAGCCTCAACCGTTGACACAAGACATAAGGGATCCATGCTTTCATGTTGTTTACACCAAATTCTGACCCTACTATTTAAATTTTGCAGCTGAAATTGAGATTCATCAATCCAGGCAACATTTTTCCAATCCTCTATTGCCTAATTTTGATGAGCCTGTGTGAATTGTAGCCTCAGTTTTCTGTTCTTAGCTCTGACAGAAGTCCCATCTGATGTGGTCTTCTGCTGCTGAAGCCCATCTGCTTCAAGGTTCGATGTGTTGTGCATTCAGAGATGTATTCTGCATACCTTGGTTGCAACGAGTGGTTATGCATACCTTGGCTGTAACGAGTGGTTATTTGAGTTACTGTTGCTTGTGTATAAAACCAGTCTACCTATCTCCTCTGACCTCTGACATAAACAAGGCATTTTGATCCACACAACTGCCACTCACTGGATATATTCTCTTTTTCGGACCATTCTCTGTATACCCTAGAGATGGTAGTGCGTGAAAATCCCAGTAGATAAGCGTTTTTTTAAATACTCCATCCAGCCCCTCTGGCACCAACAACCATGCCACGTTCAAAGTCACTTAAATCCCCTTTCCTCCCTATTGTGATTCTTGGCTTGAAATTCAGCAAGTCATCTTCACCACGTCTAGATGCCTAAATGCATTGAGTTGCTGCCATGTGATTGGTTGATTAGCAATTTGTGTTACCAAGTAGGGATGAGCTTCGAGTTCGAGTCAAACTCATGTTCGACTCGAACATTGCCTGTTCGCCTGTTCACCTGTTCACCGAACAGCAAACAATTTGGGGTGTTCGCGGCAAATTCAAAAAGCTGCGAGCACCCTGTAAAAGTCTATGGGAGAAATATAAAGTGCTAATTTTTAAAGCCTATATGCAAGTTATTGTCATAAAAAGTGTTTGGGGACCTGGGTCCTGCCCCAGGGGACATGTATCAATGCAAAAAAAAGTTTTAAAAACGGACGTTTTTTCAGGAGCAGTGATTTTAATAATGCTTAAAGTGAAACAATAAAAGTGTAATATTCCTTTAAATTTCGTACCTGGGGGGTGTGTATAGTATGCATGTAAAGGGGCGCATGTTTCCCATGCTTAGAACTGTCCCTGCACAAAGTGTCAATTTTGCAGGAAAAAAAGCTATTTAAAATCACTCGCGGCTATAATGAATTGTCGGCTCCCATAATACAGAGAACAGTCTGGTCTGGTATGGATGTTAAGGGGAACCCCGGGGTAAAAAATTTAAAAAAAGGGCGTGGGGCTCCCCTCAAAATCCATACCAGATCCATACCCTTATCCAAGCACACAACCTGGCAGGCCGCAGGAAAAGAGGGGGGGACGAGAGAGCGCCCCCCCCCCTCCTGAACCATACCAGGCCACAGGCCCTCAACATTGGGAGGATGCTTTGGGGGTCTGTGACCCCTCAAAGCACCATGTCCCCATGTTGATGAGGAGAAGGGTCTCTTCCTCACAACCCTGGCCGGTGGTTGTGGGGGTCTGCGTCAGGGGGGCTTATCAGAATCGGGAAGCCCCCTTTAACAAGGGGACCCCCAGATCCCACCCCCCCTGTTTGAAATGGTAAGGGGGTACAAAAGTACCCCTACCATTTCACAAAGAAAGTGTAAAAAATAGTTAAAAACACACTGACATCGTTGGGAAAAGTCCTTTATTAAAAATAAAAAAAATTAAAAAAAGATTCCAGCGGTGGTAATCCACTCTTGCTATCCAGCAATGGCTGATCTCTTCTCCGACGTCCAGCGCAGCGCATCCTGTCTCCACAGAGACACTGCGGGTATCCCGTCTGCAGAGGAGGACCGGGCCACTCCATCACCTGACCCCGCCCCCCTCTGATTTAACGGAAACCTGCGTTACATCAGAGGGGGCAGGGTCATCCGTATGTCACTGGGGAAACCCAGGCTTCCCCAGTGATGTAAGGGTGACCCCGCCCCCTCTGACGCAAGGGAAAAGCTGGGCTTACCCAGTGACGTACGAGTGAACCCCGCCCCCTCTGATATAACAGAAACCTGCGTTACATCAGAGGGGGCGGGGTCACCCGTACATCACTGGGGAAGCCTGGCTTTTCCCTTGCGTCAGAGGGGGCGGGTCACCGTTACATCACTCCTCCTCTGCAGATGGGATTCCCGCAGTGTCTCAGTGGAGACAGGATGCGCTGCGCTGGACGTCGGAGAAGAGATCAGCCATCGCTGGACCCCAGAGCAGAGACCACCCATCACTGGATAGCAAGAGTGGATTACCACCGCTGGAATCTTTTTTTTTTTTTTAATAAAGGACTTTTCCCAATGGTGTCAGTGTGTTTTTTAACTATTTTTTACACTTTCTTTGTGAAATGGTAGGGGTACTTTTGTACCCCCTTACCATTTCAAACAGGGGGGGGCAGGATCTGGGGGTCCCCTTGTTAACCACTTGCTTACCAGGCACTAAAACCCCCCTCCCATCCAGACCAATTTTCAGCTTTCGGTGCTCTCATGCTTTGACTGACAATTACTCAGTCATGCAACACTGTACCCAAATAAATTTTTTGTCCTTTTTTTCCCACAAATAGAGCTTTCTTTTGGTGGTATTTGATCACCTCTGGGTTTTTTATTTTTTTGCGCTATAAATGAAAAAAAGACTGAAAATTTTAAAAAAAAAACACATTTTTCTTTGTTTCTGTGATACAATTTAGGAAATTATTAATTTTTCTTCATAAATTTTGCCCACAATGTATACTGCTACATATCTTTGGTAAAAATAACCCAAATTAGTGGAAATGATTTGGTCTTTGTGAAAGTTACAGACTCTACAAACTGTGGTGCGAATTATACAAAATTGATCACACCTGATGCACTGGTGACTGATCTCATTTCTTGCGACCCGAACAAGTCAGGAAAGGGCAAATACCCCCCAAATGACCCCTTTTTTGAAAGTAGACATTCCAAGGTATTTAGTAAGAGGCATGGTGAGCTTTTTGATGTTGTCATTTTTTCCCACAATTCTTTGCAAAATGAATTATTTTTTTATTTTTTATTTTTTTTCTACAAAATTGTCATTGTAATAGGTTATTTCTCTCACATGGCATGTGTATACCACAAATGACACCCCAAAATAAATTCTTCTACTCCTCCTGATTATTACGATACCACATATGTGGGACTTTTACCTAGCCTGGCCACATAGAGAGGCCCAACATGCAGGGAGCGCCATCACGTGTTCTAGGAGCATAAATTACACATCTAAATTGTTGACTACCTATTACACTTTTGAAGGCCCAGGAGCACCAGGACAATGACACGTGACACTGACGTGGCACTGATGACACGTGACACTGACGTGGCACTGATGACACGTGACACTGACGTGGCATTGATGACACATGACACTGACGTTGCACTGATGACAGATGGTACTAATACGGGGCACTGATTACACGTGACACTGATGAGAGATGGCACTAATATGTGGCACTGATGAGAGATGGCACTCATACATGGCACTGATATCACGTGGCACTAATATGTGGCACTGATGAGGGATGGCACTAATACGTGGCACTGATGACAGACGGCACTAATACGTGGCACTGATGACACATGAAACTGATGACAGATGGCACTGATACGTGGCATTGATGACAGGTGACACTGATAACAGATGGCACGTGACACTGACAGGTGGAACTGATGACAGATGGCACTAATACGTGACACTGATGGCAGATGGCACTAATATGTGGCACTGATGACAGATGGCACTATGTGGCACTGATGACAGATGGCACTAATGACAGGTGGCACTGATGACAGGTGGCACTGACTACAGGTGGCACTGACTACAGATGGCACTGGCAGATGGCACTGACTACAGATGGCACTGGCAGATGGCACTGGGCACAGATGGCACTGGGCACAGATGGCATTGGGGACAGATTGCAGTGGTGGCAGTGGGCACAGATGGCATTTCATTTTTTTTTTTTAAACTTACGGCGCTGCAGCCGTTCATCTCCCCCTCCTCACACGCTGTCTCTGTGTGAGGAGGGGGAGCGGCGCTGAGAGATGATCTCATATGTTTACATATGAGATCATCTCTCATTGGCCAGGGCGATCGCGCTGTAAACGGCCGCTGTGATTGGCCGTTTACAGCGATCTGTGATTGGCCGTGTCCGAGGGACACGGCCAACACAGAATTTCCCTGCTGCGCGCTCGTGAGGGAACGCACAGGGAATGAGGAAAGGGGAGGACGTCATATGACGTCCTCCCGGGATTTCACATCCGCGCTGTGGCCGTCATTCGGCTACGGCCGGATGTGAAGTGGTTAAAGGGTGCTTCCAGATTCTGATAAGCCCCCCGCCCGCAGACCCCCACAACCACCAGCCAGGGTTGTGGGGAAGAGACCCTTCTCCTCATCAACATGGGGACATGGTGCTTTGAGGGGTCACAGACCCCCAAAGCATCCTCCCAATGTTGAGGGCATGGGCCTGGTACGGTTCAGGAGGGGGGGGTGCTCTCTCGTCCCCCCTCTTTTCCTGCGGCCTGCCAGGTTGTGTGCTCAGATAAGGGTCTGGTATGGATTTTGAGGGGGACCCCCACGCCATTTTTTTTAAATATGGCGTGGATTTCCCCTTAAAATCCATGCCAGACCTGAAGGGTCTGGTATGGATATTTAGGGGGAACCCCACGCCTTTTTTTTTTAATTTTACCCAGGGTTCCCCTTAATATCCATACCAGACCTGAAGGGCCTGGTAATTGAATTTCGGGGGAACCCCACGCTTTTTTTTATATCAATGACTTTCAATGACTGTTCTCTGTATTACGGGAGCCGACAATTCATTATAGCCGCGAGTGATTTTAAATAGCTTTTTTTCCTGCAAAAATTACACTTTGTGCAGGGACAGTTCTAAGCACGGGAAACATGCGCCCCTTTACGTGCATACTATACACACCCCCCAGGTATGAAATTTAAAGGAATATTACACTTTTATTGTTTCACTTTAAGCATTATTAAAATCACTGCTCCTGAAAAAACGGCCACACCAGTGCATGAGAATGCTGACACATTTGATGTTTGTTTGAAACACACAGGAAAACAAAGCTTATGTACACAAGCCCTAAAACTGACAGTTAACAAAGCCTTTTCTTTGAGCACCTGCTGGATATGTTGTTGGTAGTGCTGTTTTTTCTTCTGAAAAGTAAATATTTACTCTGTTATTAAATTACATAAAAGTTCTTTAACCACTTCGCGCCCGCGCTATAGCCGACAGACGGCTTCAGCGCGGACGCTCCCTGCCGGGTGGACGTCCCTGGATGTCCTCCTGTTTACTTCCCTAATGCGCGCTCCTGAGAGCACGCATCGGGGAAGTTCTGTGCTGGCCGTGTCCATCGGACACAGCCAGTCACAGATCGCTGTAAACGGCCAATCACAGCGGCCGTTTACAGCGAGATCAACGTGTCCAATAAGAGATGTAAACATATGAGATCATCTCTCAGCGCCGCTCTCCCACCTCACACAGACAGCGTGTGAGGAGGGAGAGATGAACGGCTGCAGCGGCTGTAAGTAAAAAAAAAAAAAAAAAACGAAACGAAATGTGCGATCTGTCCCCGCTGCCATCTGTCCCCATTGCCATCTGTCCCCACTGCCACCTGTCCCCACTGCCACCTGTCCCCAGTACCATCTGCCAGTGCCACCTGTCCCCAGTGCCACTTGTCCCAGTGCCACTTGTCCCCAGTGCCATGTATAAGTGCCATCTGTCATCAGTGCCACGTCAGTGCCATCTGTCATCAGTGCCATATCAGTGTCACGTGTCATCAGTGCCACATATTAGTGCCATCTGTCATCAGTGCCACGTATCAGTGCCATCTGTCATCAGTGCCACATGTCAGTGTCACGTGCCATCTGTTAGTGTCACGTGTCATCAATGCCACGTATCAGTGCCATCTGTCATCAGTGTCACGTGTCATCAGTGCCACGTATCATGCCATCTGTCATCAGTGCCACGCATTAGTGCCATCTCTCATCAGTGCCAGGTATTAGTGCCACATGATATCAGTGCCACGTATAAGTGCCATCTGTCACCAGTGCCACATATTAGTGCCATCTGTCAGTGTCACGTGTCATCAGTGCCCCGTATTAGTGCCATCTGTCATCAGTGTCACATCAGTGTCACGTGTCATCAGTGCCACGTATCAGTGCCATCTGTCATCAGTGCCACATGTCAGTGTCACGTGCCATCTGTTATCAGTGTCACGTGTCATCAATGCCACGTATCAGTGCCATCTGTCATCAGTGTCACGTGTCATCAGTGCCACGTATCGTGCCATCTGTCATCAGTGCCACGTATTAGTGCCATCTCTTATCAGTGCCAGGTATTAGTGCCACATGATATCAGTGCCACGTATAAGTGCCATCTGTCACCAGTGCCACATATTAGTGCCATCTGTCAGTGTCACGTGTCATCAGTGCCCCGTATTAGTGCCATCTGTCATCAGTGTCACATCAGTGTCACGTGTCATCAGTGCCACGTATCAGTGCCACCTGTCATCAGTGTCATGTGTCATTGTCCTGGTGCTCCAGGGCCTTCAAAAGTGTAATAGGTAGTCAACAAGTTAGATGTGTAATTTATGCTCCTAGAACACGTGATGGTGCTCCCTGCATTTTGGGCCTCTCTAAATGGCCAGGCCAGTCCCACACATGTTGTATCGTAATACTCAGGAGGAGTAGCAGAATTTATTTTGGGGTGTCATTTGTGGTATACACATGCCATGTGAGAGAAATAACCTATTACAATGACAATTTTGTGGAAAAAAATAAAAAAATAATTAATTTTGCAAAGAATTGTGGGAAAAAATGACAACATCAAAAAGCTCACCATGCCTCTTACTAAATACCTTGAAATGTCTACTTTAAAAAAAGGGGTCATTTGGGGGGTATTTGTACTTTCCTGGCTTGTTCGGGTCACAAGAAAGGAGATAGGCCACCAGTACATCAGATGTGATCAATTTTGTATGATTCGCACCACAGATTGTAGAGTCTGTAACTTTCACAAAGACCAAATAATATCCACTAATTTGGGTTATTTTTACCAAAAATATGTAGCAGTACAAATTGTGGCCAAAATCTATGAAGAAAAATTAATAATTTGCTAAATTTTATCACAGAAAAAAAGAAAAATGTTTTTTTTTTCAAAATTTTCGGTCTTTTTTCATTTATAGCGCAAAAAATAAAAAACCCAGAGGTGATCAAATACCACCAAAAGAAAGCTCTATTTGTGGGGAAAAGGGACAAAAAATTCATTTGGGTACAGTGTTGCATGATTGAGTAATTGTCATTCAAAGTGTGAGAGCACCGAAAGCTGAAAATTGGTCTGGGCAGGAAGGGTGTTTAAGGCTGCATTCACACCTGAGCGTTTTGTCGCCCTAAGCTGCCCTACGCCTGAAGCTACAAAACGTTCGAGGGGATAAAATACATTATTCTCTATGGAGATGGTTCACATCTCCACTCCATGTCGCCTGAAGCCGAACGCCTGAAGCTCAAACAAGTTCCGGACCCTTTTTTGTCACGCGAATCGGGCAGATTTGGGCATTTGTATCCCCATAGAACATAGCAACAAATGATGACAGTGATGATAATTTTTCCTATTGGCTATCAAGAAAAACGCCGAAGTTGAAAAACGCCTGTTACGCCGTATGCAAATGTGCAAAAAACGACGGTATTCGCGCGACAAAACGTCGGTAAAACCGCTGGTAAAAACGCTCGTTCCACTACGCTCAGGTGTGAATGCAGCCTAAGTGCCCAGTAAGCAAGTGGTTAAAAAAAGAAGCTTTATTAGAAGAAAAAGAAAGCAGTATGATATAACAAACCAAATTGCCTGCCTTTTGAAAATAGAGTTGAGGTTTGCTGAAAATTGTATATTTCAGGAAAATTTGAGTAAAGCTTTTGTGAAAAGATCTTGGCCACATTTTTCCTAGGTCTGAAGGTGGTCTAGGATTTAATTATTCTTTTGCATTGCGAAAAAAACATCTGTATTATGCTGCAAACAATACAAAATTGTTGATGGGACTTTTAGACTCCATTTACATTAGTGCAACTTGTCATACAACTTTGGATACATAAAACATAAATTGTCAGTAGTGTTAATTTCATAAAGAAAAACGTTTGCGTCTACATTTTCGTCAACCGCATGTTTTCAGCGACGAAAACTAAAGGAAAAGTACACCACATTTTCATCCACTGGCGAAAACTATGACGAAAATGAATTCCTTTTCCATTAGCAAACGAAAACAAAACAAAAATGTGAGGCAGGGACGTTTACTCTCATTAACTAATTTCCGTTTCCACAGAGCCCCACCTGCTTCCGCTCCCAGCAAGTAAGCCACTGTGCAGCCAGCATTACAGGCCTCAGAGTCCTCAGACAACCATCCAGAACATCACTGTGCATTACAGGCCTCCTGAGTCTCAACGAGAGTCCCACACTCAACTCACGAGTAACAACGATGACCGTCCAGAGCAGAGAGCACCCACTGGGAGTGTGTACATTACAGTTACAGGCCTGATGCCTCCCCTCAGATCACCGTCTGTCCAGAGTAGGGATGAGCCCGGTGTTCAATTCAAGCCCATGTTTAAATCGAACATCGTCCATTCGTTCGTTCGACGAAACCAGAACTTTGTGGGGCGTTCGCATCAAATTTGTGTGATACGAACGGCCCACAATGCACTGCGCCAGTCGCAGTGCATTGCTGGCTGATGATTGGCCAAGCATGCACTGTGACCCTGCATTCTTGGCCAATCACAGCGCCGGCAGCGAGAAGAGCCATAATTGGCCACAGGCAGGATGCCTGTGGCCAATTATAGCTCAGGGGGTTTAGTACACGCCCCACACTATATAAGGCTGCCAGCGCAGCGGCCTTGTGTAGTGTGTTCCGGCGTGCAGGGAAAGAGCTAGATAGGCAGGGACAGTGTTCTTTTCTCAGGCATCTGCAGGAGTTAGTGTGTGTTGTGTGCCTCCAGCACAGCACAGTATACACCTGTATCTACCCTTATTTGCTGGTGTTCTCTAATACAGCCATCTGCAGGAGTTAGTGTGTGTTGTGTGCCTCCAGCACAGCACAGTATACACCTGTATCTACCCTTATTTGCTTGTGTTCTCTAATACAGCCATCTGCAGGAGTTAGTGTGTGTTGTGTGCCTCCCGCACAATATACACCTGTATCTACCCTTTATTGCTGGTGTGCTCTAATACAGGCATTTGCAGCCTTTACAGTGGGTGTTGTGTGCCTCCAGCACAATATACACTACCCAATTGCTTGTTTTCCCATCTCCCTGCAGGCCATTACAATGTCTGGAAGGCCAACAAGGAGAGGCAGACAGTCACGAGCCAATAAAAGAGGGCAAGCAGGCTCTGTGTTTAGAGACAACAGTGCTGGTCGTGGACACGGTGCATCGTCATCAGCACGTGGCCATGGGACATGCTTGTCCTTATTTTCGGCAGCTGGACGTGTTGAGCCGCATCATGCCGAAGACTTGGTAGAGTGGATGACCAAGCCCTCCTCATCCTCCTCATCCTCTCTCACCCAGGCTCAGGGTACTGGCAAAGCAGCTGCCAACGTGTCCTCTTGTTCAGCGGTGAGGTGCATATTACCGCTGACTCGTGGTCCAGCAGGCATGGGCAGGGGCATTACCTATCTTTCACGGCCCATTGGGTCACTCTTTTGGCAGCTGGGAAGAATGCAGGACAAGGTGCAGTAGTGTTGGAGGTTGTTCCGCCACCACGCCTCCAAAATTCTACTACTGGTTGTGACACACCTCTCTCCTCCACCCCCTCCTCTTCTTCTTCCTCCATGGCCTCTTCCTGTCCTTTGTCCTCGGAACCAGCGGTGCTCTGTAGGCGTTCAAGGGGCTACGCAAGTACGCAGGCAAAAAGATGCCATGCCGTACTTGTGCTGGTGTGTTTGGGGGACAGGAGCTAAAAAAAATGCAATATTTTTTACTTTTTGCTATAATAAATATCCCCAAAAAATATATAAAAAAACGTTTTTTCTCATCAGTTTAGGCCGATACATATTCTTCTACATATTTTTCCTAAAAAAAAAAAAAAAAATCGCAGTTAGCGATTATTGATTGGTTTGCGCAAAAGTTATAGCATTTACAAAATAGGGGATAGTTTTATTCGATTATTTCGATTTATTTTGTGACTGCGACATTATGGCGGACACAAATCGGACATTTTTGACACATTTTTGGGACCATTGTCATTTATACAGCAATCAGTGCTATTTAAATGCACTGATTCCTGTGTAAATGACACAGGAGTTAACCACTAGGGGCGAGGAGGGGTTAAGTGTGTGTGTGTGTTTTTTTTTTAACTGTAGGGGGGCGTGGCTTTGCGTCTGACGTCACTGATCGTCTATCCCTATGACAGGGAACAGACGATCAGTGACAGGCTCAGTAGGAAGCACGGGGAGAGGTTTGTTTACACAGACCTCTCCTCGTTCTTCAGCTCTGTGACCCGATCGCGGGACACCAGCGGCGATCGGGCCCGCTGGTCCCGCGGCCATGGTCACGGAGCTCAGGACCGGGTTGTGAGCGCGCCGCCGGCTGGGCTCTTAAAAAGACACATACAGGTATGTGATTGTGCCCAGCCGTGCCATTCTGCCGACGTATATCGGCGTGAGGCGGTCCTTAAGTGGTTAAGCCAGGAATGGTGGTTTGCGACAATGGCACCAACCTCCTCTCTGCCCTGCAACAGGGACAACTGACCCATGTGCCCTGTGTGGGTCACGTCCTTAACCTGGTGGTGCAGCGGTTCTTGGGCAGGTACCCAGGCTTACAGGATATCCTGAGTCAGGCCAGGAAAGTCTGTGTGCATTTCTGCCGATCATATAATGCCAGTGCTCGGCTGGCTGAGCTGCAAAAGGAGTTGAACCTGCCCAAGAACCGCCTTATATGTGACATGCCCACCAGGTGGAACTCAACGTTGGCCATGCTGCAGCGACTGCACACGCAGCAGAGGGCCATCAATGAGTACCTGTGTGACTACGGCACCAGGACAGGGTCAGGGGAGCTCAGGTTTTTTTCCCCACGCCAGTGGGGCATGATCAGGGATGCATGCACTGGCCTGTCACCATTTGAGGAGGCCATGAGGATGGTGAGCAGTGACAGTGCATGCATCAGTGACACTGTACCTCTTATCCACCTGTTGGAGCATACGCTGCGTGGAATAATGGACAGGGCACTTGAGGCAGAACAGAGGCAAGAAGAGGAGGACTTCCTTGCCTCTCAAGGCCCCGTTTATCCAGACAGTGTTCCTTGTGTCCCGCCCATCACACAGGAGGAGGAGGAGGAAGAGGATTTTGTCAGCATGGAGGGGGAGCCTGGCACTCAGCATCAGCAGCAGCAGTCTTTTAGGGATGATTTACAGTCCCAAGAAACCGGTGGACTTGTACGTGGCTGGGAGGAGGTGGCTGCGGATCATGTCGTCCTTAGTGACCCAGAGGACTCCGAACAGAATGCCTCAGCTAATCTACACTGCATGGCCTCCCTGATCCTGCAAAGCCTGTGGAAGGATCCTCATATTCTTCGGATCAAGGAGAGGGACCATTACTGGCTGGCCATCCTATCTTATCTTGCTGTCGCAGAGGGAGCAGAGGATGAGACATCTCCAGGAGGCCTTGCAGAAAGGTCTGTGCAACGCGTTCCCAGAGACTGGGAGGTTACAAAACTCCTGGTCCTGGACAACGAGTTGCTGAGTCTTCGGTCAGTAGGAGAAGGAGCAGTGGAGAAGGTGGCTGTCTGACCGATGCGTTCAGACAATTTTTTAGTCCGCAGCCCCAAGGTATGATCGGTTCCAGCAACCATCGCCAGCGTCTGATATACATGGCGCAGGAATACCTAGGGGCAAGGTCAGACTTGGACACCTTTCCCATCGAAAATCCTCTGGCTTACTGGGTCTTGAGGATGGATCACTGGCCAGAGCTTGCACAGTATGCAATTGAGCTACTGGCTTTGTCACCGATCACAGGGTGCACCTGTCCACCGACTCGGTTGATCGACTGACCTTTATAAAGATGAATCAGTCTTGGATCACCACCAGCTACCAGGCACCTGAAGCTGATGTAACAGAATAATTTATTTTGAAATGTCACATCCCTTCAAAAACTGGCTATGTTGATGCTGAATGACTGTCCTGTTATGTTGACTGACTATCCTCTTCCTCCTCAACGATCCTGATGATAGCTTGGCAGAACATTTTTGTTTCTGGGGGCCACCACCAGTGGCTAAGGCCCAATTTTTCAGCCCCTGTTTAACAGGGGCATGTAATTACAATTTTTTATGCAATGCTTTGCAGCAGGGCTCATTCCTGCACTCCAACTAGAGTATCTGGGAGAGGTTGCAGTGTCGTGGCACCAGCACCAGTGCCTAAGGCCTAATTTTTCAGCCCCTGTTCAACAGGGGCATGTAATTACAATTTTTGATGCAATACTTTGCAACAAGGCTCATTGCTGTGCTCCAAGTACAGTATATGTGAGGGGTTGCAGTGTTTTGGCACCAACACCAGTGCCTAAGGCCCAATTTTTCAGCCCCTGTTTAACAGGGGTGTGTAATTACAATTCTTGATCTAATAATTCACAGCAGGGCCCATTCCTGCACCCACCAAGAGTAACTGTGAGGGATTACAGTGTTGTGGCAACACCACCAAAGGCCCAATTTTTCTGCCCCTCTTCAACAGGGGCATGCAATTACAATTTTTGATCTAATAATTCACAGCAGGGCCCATTCATGCGCCCACCAAGAGTAACTGTGAGGGCTTACAGTGTTGTAGCACCAGTACCACCAAAGGCCCAATTTTTCCTACCACTGTTCAACAATGGCATGTAATTACAATTCCTGAAATAATAGTTCACAGCAGGGTGTTCCAGCGCCCACCAAGAGTAACTGTGAGGGCTTACAGTGTTGTGGCAACACCAACATCTAAGGGGCAAATTTCTGCAGAGTATATACGGCAGGCCCCTACTTTCAAACATCCAACTTACAAACGACTCCTACTTGCAAACGGAAGGAGACAACAGGAAGTGAGAGGAAATCTACCCCTAGGAAGGGAAATTCTATCCTGTAAGAGTTAATATGGGAAAAAGGTGTCTCCTCTCTACTGACGCTTTATCACCAATCCTTGTTTCAATAAAAAAAAAACACTTTTCCAAAAACTTTTGTCATGGGACGGAAAGTGAGGTGAAATGTTCTGAACAGTTGCACAGACAGCAAAACAAATGTTACAGGGATGATAACCCTTCCCTATGTTCTCCAAAAAGCTTAAAAATAGATTTTTTGGCTGCAGCTACACTTAAAAATGTACCTGTTCCAAATTACAAACAGATTCTACTTAAGAACAAACCTACAGTCCCTGTCTTGTTTGCACCGCCTGTATACTGCTGTTCAGAGTATATAGGGTTTTAGGTATAGAGTTTTATTTTGGGTGCAGGGTTCCCCTTAATATCAATACAAGACCCAAAGGGGCTGGTAATGGGCTGGGGTGGGGGGTGATGGGGTAGCCATGCCATTTTTCTCAAAGATTGTCATCCATATTGCCAGGACAAGACATGACATTAAAGCCGCAAGCAGTTTTAAATGGCTTCTTTTTTTCCTTTACAAATGTCATTTTGTGCAGGGACAGTTCTAAACACGGGAAACACATGCCACTTCACAGGCATACTTTAGACACCCCCCAGGTACGATATTTAAAGGAATATTTCACTTATTTTTTCACTTTAGGCATCATTAAAATGACTGCTCCAGAAAAAACTTCAGTTTTTAAAACTTTTTTTTGCATTGATACATGTCCACTGGGGCAGAACCCGGGTCCCCAAACCCTTTTTAGGACAATAACATGCATATTAGCCGTTATAATTAGCACTTTCGATTTCAAACGTTCGCGTCCATTGTATTTAATAGGGTTCTAACGTTTGCACAAACTTTCGGTCCGTTCGCAGGTTCTGGTGCGAACCGAACCTGGGGGTGTTCGGCTCATCCCTAGTCCAGAGCACTGTGTGTGCATTACACCTCTAACCACCGGCATTTAGGGCACTGTGCATTACAGGCCATCACTCAGACATGAGACCGCCCTTCCAGCACTGTGCAGCATTACACCTCTGACCACCGGAAACAAGAGCACTGTGCATTACAGGCCATCCCAGTCAGACCTGAGACCACCATCCAGCACTGTGCAGCATTACAGGCATCCTCTGACCACCGGCATCCAGAGCACTGCGCATTACAGGCCATCCTTCAGAGTGAGAAAAGTGCGTGTAAAGAAATTGGCGCTTAATGTGCTCAAATAGAAAGTCTATCAGTGAATCAAATGCAATTGAAATCTCCTTGTCGTCACCCGTGATAGTTGACATGCACAATCAATCCAAATCCAATGATAGGAGAATAACAAAATGAAAAAATGCAAACATAAGAAGCAGTGGCGGCTGGTGCTCAATATTTTTGGGGGGGCGCAAACAAACTGAAAAATTCAGACAAAAAACCCCATCAATTGCAGCCTCACTGTACCATCAATCACAGCCAGTGTGCCCATCAATTGCCACCACTGTGCCATCAAACGCAGCCACTGTGCCCATCAATTGCTGCCACTGTGCCATCAAACGCAGCCACTGTACCATCAAACACAGCCACAGTGCCATTAAACGCAGCCACAGTGCCATCAAATGCATCCACTGTGCCCATGAATTGCCGCCACTGTGCCATCAAACGCAGACACTGTACCATCAAACACAGCCACAGTGCCATTAAATGCAGCCACAGTGCCATCAAATGCAGCCACTGTGCCCATTAATTGCCGCCACTGCGCCATCAAACACAGCCACTGTACCATCAAACACAGCCACAGTGCCATTAAATGCAGCCACAGTGCCATCAAATGCAGCCACTGTGCCCATCAATTGCCGCCACTGTGCCATCAAACACAGCCACTGTACCATCAAACACAGCCACAGTGCCATTAAACGCAGCCGCAGTGCCATCAAATGCAGCCACTGTGCCCATCAATTGCCGCCACTGTGCCATCAAACGCAGCCACAGTGCCATCAATTGCTGCCACTGTGCCCATCAAACGCAGCCACTTTGCCCATCAAATGCAGCCACTTTGCCCATCAAACGTAGCCACTGTGCCCAAACGCAGCCACTGTGCCCATCAAACGCAGCCACTGTGCCCATCAAACGCAGCCACTGTGCTCTTCAAACGCAGCCACTGTGCCATATCAAATGCTCTTACTGTGCCATCAAATGCTGCCACTGTGTCCCATCAAATGCTCCCACTGTGCCCCATCAAACACAGCCACTGTGCCATATCAAATGCCCCCTGCCCGCCGTCTGCACTTACCCTGTCTCGCGGGACAGCTCCTCGATGCTCCTCAATGTCTTCTCCCGTCCTTTCTTCCCGTCCTCTGCTATGATTGGATGCCTGACAGGCATCCAATCACAGCTCCGGTCTTTTCAGCCAATCAGGTGATGGGTAAATGATCTGAACACCCGATTGGCGGAGAGGCAATTTAGTGTTAGTAAAGCCAATATTCATTAGCTTTTCTAACACAGCTGAGTGTCCTGTGAGCGCCCAGCATGACCTGAATAGGGGGTGGCAGCGACGGTCATAGATTCATGCATGCAATGCATGAATCTATCTATTGGTGCTAGAGGGGGTGGCCCTTATGGACGCACTCCCACTGATAAGAAGTCCAATGTGACAAAATCCCAACACCAAATAGTATGCTTCTATACGTGGGTATTTTCTATTATTTCCACCACGAGTGTTAAGAGGGAAGGTTGCAACTCACCGCAGGTGTTTGTCCCCTTTTTACAGGATGGTCAAAGAATGCATTTTGGAAAGCCAGATTGGTTCCACAGCTAGCTCCTCTCCTATGTTGTCTCAAGGTGGGACTAGGATGTGTGAAATTACTCCACAGGAGACACTATTAAAAGAACTTCATGTTGTAGTAAATATTATGAAAGTATAAAAGCAGGTAGTAAAAGGGTTGCACTCACATGTAACTGAGCCTAAATCCTGGCTAGGGATGAGCCGAACACCCCCGGGTTCGGTTCGCACCAGAACCTTCGAACGGACCGAAAGTTCGCGCGAATTTTCGAACCCTATACGTTATAATGGACGCGAACGTTCGAAATCAAAAGTGCTAATTACAACGGCCAATATGCATGTTAATGTCATAAAACAGGTTTGGGGACCCGGGTCCTGCCCCAGGGGACATATATCAATGCAAAAAGAACTTTTAAAAACTAACGTTTTTTCGGGAGCAGTCATTTTAATGATGCATAAAGTGAAAAAAAAAGTGAAATTTTCCTTTAAATATGGTCCCTGGGGGGTGTCTAAAGTATGCCTGTGAAGTGGCATGTGTTTCCCGTGTTTAGAACTGTCCTTGCACAAAATGACATTTGTAAAGGAAAAAAAGAAGCCATTTAAAACCACTTGCGGCTTTAGGTTTGTTCTTAAGTAGAATCTGAACAGGTACATTATGAAGTGTAGCTCCATCCCCAAAAAATCTATTTTTAAGCTTTTTGGAGAACATAGGGAGGGGTTATCACCCCTGTAACATTTGCTGTCTTTGCACATCTGTTCAGAACATGTCACCTCACTTTCCGTCCCAATGACAAATGTTTTTGGAAAAAGTGGGGTTTTAATTGAAACAAGGATTGGTGATAAAGTATCAGTAGAGAGGAGATACCTTTTTCCCAAATTAAATCTAACAGGATAGAATTTCCCTTCCTAGGGGTAGATTTCCTCTCACTTCCTGTTTTCTCTTTCCATTTGCAAGTAGGAGTCGTTTGTAAGTTGGATGTTTGAAAGTAGGGGCCTGGCGTATATACTCTGCAGAAATTTGCCCTATTAGATGTTGGTGTAGCCACAAGACTGGTGGGCACAGGAATGGGCCCTGCTGTGAGTTAATAGATCAAGATTTGTAATTGCATGCACCTGTTGAACAGGGCAGAAAAATTGGGGGGTGGTGGTGGTGGTGGTGGTGGACGGTGTTGCCACAAGACTGTAAGCTCTCACAGTTACTCTTGGTGGGCGCAGGAATGGGCCCTGCTGTGAGTTATTAGATCAAGATTTGTAATTGCAAGCACCTGATGAACAGGGCAGAAAAATTGGGCCTTTGGCGGTGGTGGTGGACGGTGTTGCCACAAGACTGTAAGCTCTCACAGTTACTCTTGGTGGGCGCAGGAATGGGCCCTGCTGTGAGTTATTAGATCAAGATTTGTAATTGCAAGCACCTGATGAACAGGGCAGAAAAATTGGGCCTTTGGCGGTGGTGGTGGACGGTGTTGCCACAAGACTGTAGGCCCTCATAGTTACTCTTGGTGGGCGCAGGAATGGGCCCTGCTGTGAACTATTAGATCAAGATTTGTAATTACCCGCCCCTGTTAAACAGGGGCTGAAAAATTGTGCCTTAGGCACTGGTGCTGGTGCCACAACACTGCAACCCCTCACAGATACTGTACTTGGAGCACAGCAGTCACACGTGTTGCGAAGCATTTTTTTTAAAAATTGTAATTACCCGCCCCTGTTAAACAGGGGCTGAAAAATTGTGCCTTAGGCACTGGTGCTGGTGCCACAACACTGCAACCCCTCACAGATACTGTACTTGGAGCACAGCAGTCACACGTGTTGCGAAGCATTTTTTTATAAAAATTGTATGTACACGCCCCTGTTAAACAGGGGCTGAAAAATTGTGCCTTAGGCACTGGTGCTGGTGCCACAACACTGCAACCCCTCACAGATACTGTACTTGGAGCACAGCAGTCACACGTGTTGCGAAGCATTTTTTTAAAAAATTGTAAGTACACGCCCCTGTTAAACAGGGGCTGAAAAATTGTGCCTTAGGCACTGGTGCTGGTGCCACAACACTGCAACCCCTCACAGATACTGTACTTGGAGCACAGCAGTCACACGTGTTGCGAAGCATTTTTTTAAAAAATTGTAATTACCCGCCACTGTTAAACAGGGGCTGAAAAATTGTGCCTTAGGCACTGGTGCTGGTGCCACAACACTGCAACCCCTCACAGATACTGTACTTGGAGCACAGCAGTCACACGTGTTGCGAAGCATTTTTTTATAAAAATTGTATGTACATGCCCCTGTTAAACAGGGGCTGAAAAATTGTGCCTTAGGCACTGGTGTGGTGGCATGGATCATTGAGGAGGAGGAAGAGGATAGTCAGTGAACATAAGAGGACAGTCACTCAGCATCAGCATAGGCAGTCTTGAAGGGATGTGACATTAAAAATTATTCGGTTATATCCGCCTCAGGTGCCTGGTAGCTGGTGGTGATCCAAGACTGATTCATTTTGATGAAGGTCAGTCGATCAACCGAGACGGTGGACAGGCGCACCCTATGATCGGTGACAAATCCTCCAGCAGCACTGAATGTGCGTTCGGAAAGAACGCTGGAGGCAGGACAGGCCAGTAGCTCAATTGCATACTGTGCAAGCTCTGGCCAGTGATCCATCCTCAGGACCCAGTAAGCCAGAGGATTTTCGGTGGGAAAGGTGTCCAAGTCTGACCTTGCCCCAAGGTATTCCTGCACCATGTATATCAGACGCTGGCGATGGTTGCTGGAACCGATCATACCTTGGGGCTGCGGACTAAAAAATTGTCTGAACGCATCGGTCAGACGTCCACCTTCCCCACCGCTCCTTCTGCTACTGACCGAAGCCTCAGCAACTCGTCACCCAGGACCAGGAGTTTGTAACCTCCCAGTTTCTGGGAACGCGTTGCACAGACCTTTCTGCAAGGCCTCCCTGAGATGTCTCATCCTCTGCTCCCTGCGACGGCAAGATAAGGTCCGCAAACCTTACCCTTGTACCGCGGATCAAGGAGAGTGGCCAGCCAGTAATGGTCCCTCTCCTTGATCCGAAGAACACGAGGATCCTTCCGCAGGCTTTGCAGGATCAGGGAGGCCATGCAGCGTAGGTTAGCTGAGGCATTCGGTCCGGAGTCTTCTGGGTCACTGAGGATGACATGATCGCCAGCCACCTCCTCCCAGCCACGTACAAGTCCACTGGTTTGTTGGGACTGTACATCATCCCTAAAAGACTGCTGCTGCTGATGCTGAGTGCCAGGCTCCACCTCCATGCTCACACAATCCTCCTCCTCCTCCTCCTCCTCATCCTCTTCCTGTGTGATGGGTGGGACAGAAGGAACACTGTCCGGATAAAGGGGGCCTTGAGAGGCAAGGAAGTCCTCCTCTTCCTGCCTCTGTTCTGCCTCAAGTGCCCTGTCCATTATCCCACGCAGCGTATGCTCCAACAGGTGGACAAGAGGGACAGTGTCACTGATGCATGCACTGTCACTGCTCACCATCCTCGTGGCCTCCTCAAATGGTGAGAGGACAGTGCATGCATCCCTGATCATGCTCCACTGACGTGGGGAAAAAAAACCAAGCTCCCCTGACCCTGTCCTGGTGCCGTAGTCGCAAAGGTACTCATTGATGGCCCTCTGCTGCGTGTGCAGTCGCTGCAGCATGGCCAACGTTGAGTTCCACCTGGTGGGCATGTCACATATTAGGCGGTTCTTGGGCAGGTTCAGCTCCTTTTGCAGCTCAGTCAGCCGAGCACTGGCATTATAAGATCGGCGGAAATGCACACAGACTTTCCTGGCCTGCCTCAGGACATCCTGTAAGCCTGGGAACCTGCCCAAGAACCGCTGCACCACCAGGTTGAGGACGTGAGCCATGCAGGGCACATGGGTGAGCTGCCCCTGTCGCAGGGCGGAGAGGAGGTTGGTGCCATTGTCAGAAACGACCATTCCTGGCTTAAGCTGACGTGGCGTCAACCACCTCTCGGCCTGCCCCTGCAGAGCTGCCAGAACCTCTGGCCCAGTGTGGCTCCTGTCCCCCAAACACACCAGCGCAAGCACGGCATGGCATCTTTTTGCCTGCGTACTTGCGTAGCCCCTTGTACGCCTACGGAGCACCGCTGGTTCCAAGGACAGAGCACTGGAGGAAGAAGAAGAGGAGGGGGTGGAGGAGAGAGGTGTGTCACAACCAGTAGCAGTAGTAGCGTTTTGGAGGCGTGGTGGCGGAACAACCTCCAACACTACTGCACCTTGTCCTGCATCCCTCCCAGCTGCCAATAGAGTGACCCAATGGGCCGTGAAAGAAAGGTACCGTCCCTGTCCATGCCTGCTGGACCATGAGTCAGCGGTAATATGCACCTTACCGCTGACCGCCCTGTCCAGCGAGGCATGGACATTGCCTTCCACATGCCGGTAGATAGACGGAATCGCCTTCCGTGAGAAAAAGTGGCGTTTGGGAACCTGCCACTGAGGAACCGCACATTGAACAAACTCACGGAAGGGGACCGAGTCTACCAACTGAAAAGGCAGCAGTTGAAGTGCTAGCAATTTAGCCAAGCTAGCATTCAACCGCTGGGCATGTGGATGGCTGGGAGTGTACTTCTTTCTACGGTCCAGCAGCTGGGGCAGGGAAATTTGCCTGCTGCAATCGGACGTCGGTGTACTGCAAGTACTTGGTTGTGACACACCTAATTCTACACCTTCAGTCCTCTCAGAGCAGCTTTCAGAGAGGACTGAAGGTGTAGTGGGGATGGAGATCCCAGCTGATGAGGAGCAAGGAGAGGTCCGCTTAGTTCTTTGGTGTGGGTCTTTTATGTGTGCCTGCCAACGAGCTGCATGGCAGGTCGACATATGTCTGGTCATGCTTGTGGTGCCCAAGCGGCTGATGTTTTGGCCACGCGAGATTCGCTTGAGACAAATATTGCAAATAGCAGTGGTGCGATCTGATGCACTCGTCTCAAAAAAGGCCCACACCAAAGAACTTTTCTGATAACGTGCAGAGGCAGCGCCCTGCACAGGCGGAGCTCTGCGGTGTTGTACAGTTGCTGTGCTGGCCTCTAGCTGGCCTCCAGGGGGCATCCTGCCTCGTTGGACATGTGACGCCGCATCCTCCTCCTCCTCGTCCTCCTCCTCATCCTCTCTCCCTTCAGGCACCCACGTGGAGTCAGTGACCTCATCATCCCCTCCCTCTTCACCACTAGAGCAAACCTGGCAGTAAGCTGCAGCTGGTGGAACAGTACTGCCAGATTCCTCAAGCTGGGTATCATCATCCGAGCCTTCGAATCGTTGGGCATCCTCCTGGAGCATGTACCCAACACTGTGCTCAAAGAGTTCGGGGGACTCCTCAGGAGGACATGGTGGGTCTAGGGAAGGGGTGGCTGATGATGCCATTGAGTACGCGTTGGCAGCTGCTCTGCCAGTACCCTGAGCCTGGGTGAGACAGGATGAGGAGGATGAGGAGGGCTTGGTCATCCATTCTACCAAGCCTTCAGCATGATGCGGCTCCACATGTCCAGCTGCCGAAAACAAAGACGCGCGTGTCCCATGGCCACGTGCTGATGACGATGCACGACCACGTCCACGGCCACGTCCACTAGAAACAGAGCCTGCCTGCCCTGTGTTCTTGGCTCTGCACGCTCTGCCTCCCCTTGGCGGTCTTCCAGCCATTGTAGTCGGTAGTCCTGTGGGTGCTGCTGAGAAGAAAATATAGGAGCTCTGTGTGATGCCACTAACACACTAGAAGTCCTATGGGTGCTTCTGCAAAGAAAATAGAGGAGCTCTGTGTGATGCCACTAACACACTAGAAGTCCTGTGGGTGCTGCTGAGAAGACAATATAGGAGCTCTGTGTGATGCCACTAACACACTAGAAGTCCTATGGGTGCTTCTGCAAAGAAAATAGAGGAGCTCTGTGTGATGCCACTAACACACTAGAAGTCCTGTGGGTGCTGCTGAGAAGACAATATAGGAGCTCTGTGTGATGCCACTAACACACTAGAAGTCCTATGGGTGCTTCTGCAAACAAAATAGAGGAGCTCTGTGTGATGCCACTAACACACAAGAAGTCCTGTTGGTGCTGCTGAGAAGACAATATAGGAGCTCTGTGTGATGCCACTAACACACTAGAAGTCCTATGGGTGCTTCTGCAAAGAAAATAGAGGAGCTCTGTGTGATGCCACTAACACACTAGAAGTCCTGTGGGTGCTGCTGAGAAGAAAATATAGGAGCTCTGTGTGATGCCACTAACACACTAGAAGTCCTATGGGTGCTTCTGCAAAGAAAATAGAGGAGCTCTGTGTGATGCCACTAACACACTAGAAGTCCTGTGGGTGCTGCTGAGAAGACAATATAGGAGCTCTGTCTGATGCCACTAACACACTAGAAGTCCTATGGGTGCTTCTGCAAAGAAAATAGAGGAGCTCTGTGTGATGCCACTAACACACTAGAAGTCCTGTGGGTGCTGCTGAGAAGACAATATAGGAGCTCTGTGTGATGCCACTAACACACTAGAAGTCCTATGGGTGCTTCTGCAAAGAAAATAGAGGAGCTCTGTGTGATGGGACTAACACACTTCAAGTCCTATAGGTGCTTCTGGGAACAAAATATAGGTCTGTGTGATGGGACTAACACACTTCAAGTCCTATAGGTGCTTCTGGGAAGAAAATATAGGATCTCTGTATGATGGGACTAACACACTTCAAGTCCTATAGGTGCTTCTGGGAACAAAATATAGGATCTCTGTGTGATGGGACTAACACACTTCAAGTCCTATGGGTGCTTCTGGGAAGAAAATATAGGTCTGTGTGATGAGACTAACACACTTCAAGTCCTATAGGTGCTTCTGGGAACAAAATATATGATCTCTGTGTGATGGGACTAACACACTTCAAGTCCTATAGGTGCTTCTGGGAAGAAAATGTAGGTCTGTGTGATGGGACTAACACACTTCAAGTCCTATGGGTGCTTCTGGGAAGAAAATATAGGTCTGTGTGATGGGACTAACACACTTCAAGTCCTATAGGTGCTTCTGGGAACAAAATATATGATCTCTGTGTGATGAGACTAACACACTTCAAGTCCTATAGGTGCTTCAGGGAAGAAAATGTAGGTCTGTGTGATGGGACTAACACACTTCAAGTCCTATAGGTGCTTCTGGGAACAAAATATATGATCTCTGTGTGATGGGACTAACACACTTCCAAGTCCTATAGGTGCTTCTGGGAAGAAAATATAGGATCTCTGTGTGATGGGACTAACACACTTCAAGTCCTATGGGTGCTTCTGGGAAGAAAATATAGGTCTCTGTGATGGGACTAACACACTTCAAGTCCTATAGGTGCTTCTGGGAACAAAATATATGATCTCTGTGTGATGGGACTAACACACTTCAAGTCCTATGGGTGCTTCTGGGAAGAAAATATAGGTCTGTGTGATGGGACTAACACACTTTAAGTCCTCTAGGTGCTTCTGGGAACAAAATATATGATCTCTGTGTGATGGGACTAACACACTTCAAGTCCTATGGGTGCTTCTGGGAAGAAAATATAGGTCTGTGTGATGGGACTAACACACTTCAAGTCCTATAGGTGCTTCTGGGAACAAAATATATGATCTCTGTGTGATGGGACTAACACACTTCAAGTCCTATAGGTGCTTCAGGGAAGAAAATGTAGGTCTGTGTGATGGGACTAACACACTTCAAGTCCTATAGGTGCTTCTGGGAACAAAATATATGATCTCTGTGTGATGGGACTAACACACTTCAAGTCCTATAGGTGCTTCTGGGAACAAAATATATGATCTCTGTGTGATGGGACTAACACACTTCAAGTCCTATGGGTGCTTCTGGGAAGAAAATATAGGTCTCTGTGATGGGACTAACACACTTCAAGTCCTATAGGTGCCTCTGGGAACAAAATATATGATCTCTGTGTGATGGGACTAACAAACTTCAAGTCCTATAGGTGCTTCTGGGAAGAAAATGTAGGTCTGTGTGATGGGACTAACACACTTCAAGTCCTATAGGTGCTTCTGGGAACAGAATATATGATCTCTGTGTGATGGGACTAACACACTTCAAGTCCTATAGGTGCTTCTGGGAAGAAAATATAGGTCTGTGTGATGGGACTAACACACTTCAAGTCCTATAGGTGCTTCTGGGAACAAAATATAGGAGCTCTGCCTGCCTGCCTGCCACGAACACACTACAAGTCCTATAGGTGCTTCTGGGAACAAAATATAGGAGCTCTGCCTGCCTGCCACGAACACACTACATGTCCTATAGGTGCTTCTGGGAACAAAATATAGGAGCTCTGCCTGCCTGCCACGAACACACTACAAGTCCTATAGGTGCTTCTGGGAACAAAATATAGGAGCTCTGCCTGCCTGCCACGAACACACTACAAGTCCTATAGGTGCTTCTGGGAACAAAATATAGGAGCTCTGCCTGCCTGCCACGAACACACTACAAGTCCTATAGGTGCTTCAGGGAACAAAATACAGGAGCTCTGTTTGCTGCCAGTGCCTGCCTGCCACGAACACACTACAAGCCCCTCTTTCTAAATCAATCTTTCTAAATGAATCTATCTAACTCAATCTCTCTAAGTAAATCTCTCTAACTAACTAAATCCAGCAGAGTGACACAGAACGATCCTGCTCTATCTACGCCGGAACAGCATGTGACCGGCGCAGACGGCGTGGCGGCCTTTTATAAGAGGGGGCGTGCACTAAAGCCCCTGAGCTGTAATTGGCTACAGGCGTCCTGCCTGTAGCCAATTATGGCTCTTCGAGTTTCCGGCGCTGTGATTGGCCAAGCATGCGGGGTCACAGTGCATGCTTGGCCAATCATCAGCCAGCAATGCACTGCGCCGGCCGCGCCGGCCGCAATGCATTGCGGGGCCGCTCGCATCACACGAATGTGATGCGAACGGCCCAAATAGTTCTGGGCTCGCCGATCGAGCGAACGCCCGGTGCTCGATGCGAACATGGGTTAGCATCGAGCACCGGGCCCATCCCTAATCCTGGCACTAAGGTGTTTACAGCATGTGCAAGTAGGCTGATTCCTCTGGCGCTTGCGTGAGATTTACATAAGTAGTGAGCAAGATGGGTTGATACATGGGACCCCGAAGTGACAAGTCCCCCACTCCACAGAACTCCGCCTGCTTCCACTCCCAGCAAGTAAGTAACTGTGCAGCCAGCATTAAAGGACTCACGAGTCATGACGATAACCGTCCAGAGCAGAGAGCACCTACTGTGAGTGTGTACATTACAATTACAGGCCTGAGGCCTCCCCTCAGACTAATGTCCATCCAGAGCACTGTGTGTGCATTACAGGCCATCCCTCAGACCTCAGACCACCATCCAGCACTTTGCAGCATTACAGGCCTCTCTGACCACCAGCATCCAGAGCACTTTGCATTACAGGCCATCCCAGTCAGACCTGAGACCACCATCCAGCACTGTGCAGCATTACAGGCCTCTTCTGACCTCCAGCATACAGAGCACTGTGCATTACAGGCCTCCCCTCAGTGACCACCATCTAGAGCACTGTGTGTGCATTACAGGCCTCCTCTGACCACCAGCATCCAGAGCACTGCAGCCTTAAAGGCCTCTCAGACCACCGTCCAGATCACTGTGCAGCATTACAGGCCTCTTCAGACCACTGTCCAGAGCACTCTGCAGCATTACAGGCCTCCTCAGACCACGGTCCAGAGCACTGTGTAGCATTACACCCATCGTTCAGAACACTGTGCAGCATTATAGGCCTCCTCACTGTCCACATCCAGACCTCACCAAGGCAAGTCAGATTCAGACTGACTCGCTCCTATTTTTCCATCTCCACTGTTGCACACACTATACAGGGAATGTCAACGTCTGTGACTGGTAGAAAGAAAGGAGAAGATCTTTGGATGTATTTTACTATACAGTACATTTGATGTAAAGGACAACAAGACCCTTTGCAAACCATGTGGAGGGACACTCGCGGGTAAAAATACAACAAACTTGAACTGTCATTTAACTCATCCCGAAAATTCATTCAAAGGTAAGCACAGCACACTTAACTCCACTTTTGTTGGGAACAGTCTTATCTATGTACATTGCAAGGATTTTTTTTAACAAACTTTGTTGCAATCAGATTTCATACCTTTTGTTATTGTGAAGTAATAGCTGTTTTTTTGTCTGTCCATGTTATGCACTTAGTCAGTGAATCTTAACGAGGAAGTAAACATCCTCTGCTGAAATTTACCTATAGGTAAGCCTATAATAACGAGTACCGTTTATAGGATATTTACATAACATGCAGCCAGTGACATCACTGGCGCATGCACGCTAAAGGAACGGCCACCGGTGCCATTCCTTCAGAGTCCTGTGCCGTGAACGGCGGCTCCCATGCATGAGTGGGAGTGACATCATTGCTGCTCCAGACAGTCACAGAGCCGAACGCAAGACAGGTGAAATCGGAAGTGGCTGCAGCACTGGAACAGCTGAGTTTTAAGGTATATTTCACATAATATGCTAGTATGTGATGCACCAAATTATTTATAAAAGTATGTGATCACTGGAGGGGGCACTGTCCATTTTCGCTCGGCACAGGGTGCCTAAAGGCCTAAGGCTGGCCCTGGAATGGGCCATACATGTAGTATATTATAGAGAGACAACTTGGAGCTGACTGTGTGGGGTGAGAGAGAATGTAAAATCAGAATAACTTGATTTTTTCCCTTTAATTCAACCCCAGAGATACAGAAAACCTCCAATGATGGGGCAATCAAGCCAGTGCACCACCACAGCAAACTATTTGCACTGCTCTTTTAGGTGCTTCAAAATACAAAATTGGCTCTAAGGAACAACAGGCCAGGGAGAAGGCCATAGCAAGATGGATTGGGTGTACCGTATTACCAGTCAGAATGATTGAAGATGAGGACTTTGTTAGCATGATGAAGACAGTAGAGAGGAAGCTGCCTGTTACAAAGAAAATTAAATAAGCAATCTGATTAACAAACAGTATGAGGATTAAAAACAAAAACTCAAAAAGAGACTGGCTGCTGCCTGGAGAGTATTTATTCGCAATGATTTGTGGAACAAAAAGGGAATCACGGCTTCATTCCTTGCTAGACGTTTGTGTTGAACAACATAAACCTGAACACACATTGTTGGTCCTTGAACAAGTAGCCCACCCACACACTGAACAGTCAATTAAATCATGTGTGGACAAATGCTTGCAAGAGTGAGAAATACCTAAGAGGAAGATCATTACAGTAATAACAAACAACAGGAGTAATATGGTGGCAGCCTGTAAACAAACTGCAGCAGCAGCAGAACAACCTAGATCTAGTGAGGAAAACTCCCCCATGACGGAAAGTGACTTTGAGTCTGAAATTGATGATCTGCGGTGAGCCATTTTTATTATTCTTTTACATGATGACACGGTTGACACCAGTTAGTTATCACATGGATATGAGATGATTGATATGCGGCACTATCTGCTCTACTCTACTGGTGCATCTTTGTTATTTGTCTACTTTATTTGTAATCTTGTGTAGAAGTATCCCCATAGGATGTTAAGTGTTAAAATAGAATGGAACAGTAACCTTTTCTATACTTTATGTTTTTTGGCTGTTTTCTGCTTGTTAGGTACCAACAGATCAACATAGACCGGACACCATGTTTTGTAAATACTTTACAATGTGTGGTCCACGTGATGCAGAAGGAGGCAAGTGTTAAAAGAATCCTGGATAAAGCAAGATCAATAGTGAACCTCTTCCGCAAGTCTTCCATTGCAACACAGAAGATATTGGAGCATTGTGACCTTACTCTTTTAAATGACTGCGCCACACGCTGGTCAAGTACATTCAACATGATCAAAAGACTCCTCAAGCTGAAAGATTCGGTCTGACAAATTGCAAACAACATGGCATGGGACAGCCTTCTCCCTAGTTAAGGGTAAAAGCTCACATCATTGCATGACCTACTGCTGCCTTTTGCAGAACATACTAAAACCCTCCAGAGTGACACCATGTCCATGTCACTGTCCTCTTTGATCTACTCAGCCACCTTGAGGACTTTAAAAAGAACACTAACTACCAAGACCTTGGCACAATTGCACAGAAAATGAAAGAGAGTGATCCAGCGTTTTGCTTCCTTCTTAGATCCAACTGATGAATTGTTCTTGCCACTTGCAGCAACTGCTTGTTTTGTCAACCCTACCGTCTGTGAAACCCTTGTTGATGTGGTGGATGAGAATATTCAGATACTGCTTAAAAAGACAGAGGAGTATGCCATAAGAAAATCCACATTGCCACACACACACACAAAATTGTCTGAAGATGATGTGGAACAGGAGCATATTGAAAAATCGCAGGAAGTGGAAGAAGCACCATCCACATCTAAGCAGACATTCTTTCAGTTTCTTTCTAAATGTCACAGAAGACCCAGGCAGAGGGTCTCACCAAACAGCATGGAGCAGCAGATCAGAAAATTTAAGGAAGAGCTTTTTCACCAAGTTGCCACCATCAGTGAGGACACCGGAACAGATTTTTTGGCTGTCAAAGAGTGACTTTTTATCACCAGCTAAAACCTTTTGCATTAGACCTGCTGGCTATGCCAGCTTCTCAAGCCTTTGCATAGAGGGTATTCACTGACACAGTTGACCTCTCTAGAGGCTGACAAAATAGAGCAAGGGTCATGTTGGCATGAAGTACTTTCCTTAACCACTTCCCGCCCGCCATATAGCAAAATGATGGCCGAAAAGTGGTTAAGTTATCCTGACAGGGCATCATATGACGTCCAGCAGGATAAGCCGATCGCGCGCGCTGACACACTGCATCTTCGATCTTGGTAAAGAGCCTATGACGCAAGCTCTTTACCGTGTGATCAGCTGTGTCCAATCACAGGTGGTCACATCGTAACCAGGAAGTGCTGTTTATTTGCTTTTCCTCTATTCGTGCTGACAAGGCACGGGTAGAGGAGAGCCGATCAGCGGCTCTCCTGACAGGTGGGGTCTGCGCTGATGATAAATAAATACCTTCTGGATATAGTGGTTGTGGTGGTTTCTCTTGTAGATTACTCTCCTATTAAATGACTTAAATAGGTTGATTTATTAAAAAAAATCACAACACTATACACCATCTCAATCTGCATGTTCAGTCATTCTGTGTGTATTTTAAAATTACAAATTTTCTTAAGTTTTCCTCTTCTGAATGAATGTTCTTTTATTATGGCCAGTAGTAAAATACTCCAATATGGCCATTAGTTGGAGCTGAGGAACACAGAAATTACACATGGCTCGTTTAACAAGAGATACAATGTAACAATTGTGGGGAATGCTAGAAAGAAATTAGCAAACACAAATTACCAAAAGTGCTAATTCTATTTAGTATTCTATGAAATTCTTAAATTGTACCTCTTTTCATAAATATGTATGTTTTTCCTCTGCTTCTCAGCTGAATCTAGTCACCATAATGCAGTGATCTACCAGTGCCCATAATGAAAGACTGTTTATTCAGAAGAGGAAATACTTGGAGAACATTTGTTTTCACCCCATAGTGTTTAAAAAAAAAACTCTCTTAAAAAGGACAAGAACGTCTGTAGATATTGAATGAAAAACTCCTGGCTTTTGAGACGGGAACTATGTTGAGATTTGAAAAAGTAAAAAAGTGGCGCTTGCAAGATGATTGAACAATATCAAAAGTAAGAGTTAAATTGCACTAAAATTAGATTAAATAAATAATTAAGATAATAATAAAAGTACCATGTATAAAATAGAGATTGAGCGCTTAGGACAATGAATAAAAAAGATCCTGATTAAAGTAATTCATAAAAGTTCTTAAAAAATGTGGCGCTTTTATCCAGGCCAAGAAACCAATCCTGAGGGGGAGGAGACTCCAAAGAATGGTTCCACAGAAGCGTCTAATTAATGATGTTAATAATCCAGTAAGTATAGCAGCAACGTATGAGACCGTGCTATAGCAATAATATATGAGATAATTCAAATAAATCAATCCAAGGTGAGGAAATAATACATGAATAGATTCGTGAAGTGAATAAATAAATTACATATAACAAGAAATGCTGAAATGTGGAAATAAATATAACGTGGTAAAAACACCCAGCAAGGTGCGTGTATCAATAAAAAATTAAAAATATTATGCAAATAGATTAAGTGCTGAAGAATGTGCAAAGTGCAATTAATGCAAATAATGCAAATAATGCAAAGGTTAATAAAAATGCAAAAACAGGGGGGGATTAATCCAATTGCTGCAAAAGGATGAAAAAATAAGAAAAAAAGGTGTGCAAAACAATAATTAGATTATTAATTAGACGCTTCTGTGGAACCATTCTTTGGAGTCTCCTCCCCCTCAGGATTGGTTTCTTGGCCTGGATAAAAGCGCCACAATTTTTAAGAACTTTTATGAATTACTTTAATCAGGATCTTTTTTATTCATTGTCCTAAGCGCTCAATCTCTATTTTATACATGATACTTTTATTATTATCTTAATTATTTATTTAATCTAAATTTAGTGCAATTTAACTCTTACTTTTGATATTGTTCAATCATCTTGCAAGCCCCACATTTTTTACTTTTTCATTTATTATTAGTGTGGGAACACTTTAATGGTGGCTGCGGCATTTCTATATATAATTTAATAATTATATATATTATTTTTTATGTAGACTTTACTGACCCCCCCCCCCCCCCCCCCCCCTTTGGTGGTTTGCGCATTTGGTCTCCCCCCTGTACGCATATGTTGAGATTTGCTGACGATAGTTTTTTTGGAACACTTGTAAAAAGTTTTTGTGAAAAAAAAAAGATATTGGTCATATTTTGCCATGATTTGAATGTGTTTTAGAGATGAATCATGTTTTTTCATTGTGATTACGTAAACATTTCTGAAATACACATTAATGCCCATTACATGTACTATTACATTGCAGCAGGGACGTTGCTAGGTCTGCAAAAGATCTGGGGCTAGAGCCCATAGCAGCAGTCACCACCCTTTTTGCAGGCGGGGGGACACCGTGGTAAGCAATTTTTTGCGGGCAAAAGCTGGTGTTAGCTATTATCTATTATCTATCTATATCTATATTATCTATACTATTATCATCATGGCACCATGGTTGATATGGTGTCAGGGTGATCAAAGCGCATTGTTTCTATTGTTACATTGTAATATATAATGAAGTGGTTCAACTCCCCATAATGCAGAATCACTTGCCACATCTCCTGCCACTAGAAGCAGCTTTTTAACTTGCCACTGTCACCTGCCACTGGATGTGGATTGTCACTTGCCACATCACATGCCACCATTTGCAGATTGCCACGTCACCTGCCACCATTTGCAGATTGTCACTTGCCACATTACCTAGTGATATGGGTGACCTTTGCGCTGTTAAAAACTAGAAAAAGTGCACTAAAACCAAAAATGTATGTTCAGTGTAATAATAATAGACTTAAAGTGGTAGACAGCTGGACTAAAAGGGAGTGGCCGGATTGGACAGATACCGGAAGTGTTGCGAGACTGGCGCTAGTTCGCCATTTTATGCTTTGAACTTTTTTATTGAATGTAAGGGTCCATTTTGTTTTATTAATAAATGTGTTGAGTATTATACATACTTGACTATTGGATACTATTTGTTTATCCTATCCCCACTATTGGCAAGGTTTTCTTTTCACTGCCGGACGGCGGCCGTCATTAAGTGTTATAGGGAGTCGGTGGGACACCTCCATAAAGAAACACCTAGCCTGTGGAGACAGCGGAGGAGAGGAGCCCACGCAGATCCAATCCAATTTCTTGATGCCAATTGAAAGGTGTCTTAAGGTGAGAGGCCTATGAGCACGGTTAAGGATTAGATCCCCTCACTCATCACCCCTTCTGTCTTAGAAGACCATAGATGTCACAGTTATCTCTTCAACTCTAAGAGACTGCTTTGCGATACACGGACTCCGTTTATTGTTTATCATTTGGTCTTTATCGGAGTGTGATATTTGGACTATATTACACTATCACCCATATGATATAGGATCCTTTGATCTCTCATATAGAGAGAGTAACCATATAGAGTTGTATCTCATCCACCAAGATCACTGTGTTAATATTTTTGCATGTATTAGCATATTGTGCACCTTATTTTACTTCCACCATTATTTCTAGCTGGTTTATCGACATTTACTCTTTATTACTATTATTATTTACTAGCACTTGTGCACTAATATAATAATATTTTTATTTTCTACATTTATTATTTATTATTGGTATTAATTTGGTGCTCATTTTAGCGCGAAATCATTATTGTTTTAATGTTTTTGCCACATTACCTGCCACCATTTGCAGATAGTCACTTTCCACCATTTGCAGGTTGTCACTTGCCACGTCACCTGCCACCTGATGCGGATTGTCACTTTCCATGTCACCTGCCATCATTTGCAGACTATCACTTGCTAAGTAACCTGCCACTAGATGTGGGTTGTCACTTGCCAACTGATGTAGATTGACACTTTCCGTGCCAGCCAGTGCCACCAAATGTGCATTGACTCTGCATTGGTGTCAGGCTGGCAGCACTGGTCCATTTAGTGAGGGTAGGAGTCAGTAGGGCAGAGGACAGTGTCAGTAGGGCAGAGGACGGTGTCAGTAGGGCAGTGGTTGGAGGTAGGCAAGTGTACACAGACAAAAATCCATTTACATGTGCCGCTCCATAGAAGTGAATGGAGGGTCCGATTGGGTCCACCTGAAAAACAGACAGGCGGACCCGATTGGACTGATCATATAAAAAGGGGCCTAAGGCTGCTTTCACACTGATGTATGGTGGTTGACACACACCATGTGTGCAGCGCATTGTACCTGTGGCTTTCCTGCAGGTTAGTTGCCATAGAATTCTATTATATACTGCAGGTGTGATAAATGCACTTTGTGAAAGCTCACCAAACCTGCAGGTATTAACAGAAGTCTATGGCTCAGTGCAGGCAACCCACAGCTGCACCTATGGATCAGTTTGAAAGCAGCCCAGTGTAGAAAACAGACATGTCCATTGCCGTTTGAATTTATGAAAAACTGACCTCAATCTTCATGGCTGCTACTGTCCTCCAGGGCGGGTATGGCTGGCGGTGGCGGATGCTGGTGTCCCCAGGGCAGGTAAGGCTGGTGGCTGCTGCTGTCCCCAGGGCGGGTATAGCTGGTGGCTGCTGCTGTCCCCAGGGTGGGTATGGCTGGCTTTGGCGGCTGCTGCTGTCCCCAGGGCAGGTAAGGTGGCGGCTGCTGCTGTCCCCAGGGTGGGTATGGCTGGCGGCTGCTGCTGTCCCCAGGGTGGGTATGGCTGGCGGCTGCTGCTGTCCCCAGGGCGGGTATGGCTGGCGGCGGCTGCTACTGCTGTCCCCCAGGCAGGTATGGCTGGTGGCTGCTGCTGTCCCCCAGGCGGGTATGGCTGGTGGCTGCTGCTGTCCCCAGGGTGGGTATGGCTGGCGGCTGCTGCTGTCCCCAGGGCGGGTATGGCTGGTGGCTGCTGCTGTCCCCAGGGCGGGTATGGCTGGCGGCTGCTGCTGTACCCAGGGCGGGTATGGATGTTGACTGCAGCTGTACCCAGGGCGGGTATGGCTAGCGGTGGCTGCTACTGCTGTCCCCCAGGCGGGTATGGCTATACCCACATGTGGCCCGCGGGCCAGCGGCTGAGCACCCCTGACATAATGTGACAGGGAGGTGGAACATGCCCCTGGAGCATGAGCCCGAGCCCAGCACTATGCCATTATGTCCACAGGGGTCCCGCTGCTGCCTGCACACTACAAGTCCCAGCATGTTCAAAACGTATCCCTTCCACATGCTGGCTCCTGTCACTCCAGGGGGAATCCAGGGAAGTCTCAGTCCTCCTCCCTTTTAATAGAAGCCCCCAGCCCTGTCAGTTTCCTGGACAGTAGAATGTACTCACCCCCATCCTCTCACCATAAACATGCTTGCTTGTAGGATCTACTGCACCCGCTTAGAGCACTTCCCCTGGCCAGACCCCCCCCCCATTACTGAGGACAGGTGGGGGGTGAGAGGGGAAAAAACAAGACCAGGAGAGATCAGCAGGGAATGAATTGGAGTGAAAGGTGATGGGAGGAGATCAGCGAGGAGAAGGCAGGACCAGCTTGCGGAGGGAGAGGGACCAGCTTGCGGAGGGGGCAGGACCAACTCGCGGAGAGGGTGTGGCAAACTCACGGGGGCGGGTCAACTTGCGGATGGGCGTGGTCAACTCACGGATGGGGCGGGGTCAACTCACGGAGCTGCATGGATAGGGGGGCAGGGGGTTGGGAGGCGGCGTCATTCTAAGCCAGAGAACAGCCCCTTAGCAGATGGCCCGCCTCCTCCACTCAGCAGCTTTCCCATGCCAATGTCCTATAACATACAGACCTCTCATGCGAGCCCTCTACCCACACACAGCAGTGACATGAAACCAAATGTAACAGGGAGCCACACAGCCCCCCTGAAGCATGGGCGGGATCACCCTTTGTCCCGGCCAGCAATGTATGAATGCCGGGTCTCCACTGGTTGGATGACAGAGGGGCGGGTCTGGGTAGCAGTCCCGCCCATACCCAACATCACAATCTCGATTTGACAGGTAAAATCTTCCTTCCTGACTGCACAGTGTACATCCAGCCAGCTTATCCACCAATCCCTGGCTGTGCTGGATGATCACACTGCTGCAGGTCCTACTGAGCCAGAACCTCACATAATCAACAAAATTATAGGAGACAATGCACCTGCAGGACAGAAACTCGGGGCTATCAGCTTCAGATTTGGGGCTCCAGCCTCCATAGCCACCCCCTGGCGATGCCTATGCATTGCAGTGCTATTCATTTAGAATGGCTCCTTAATGCAGTAAGGCAAAGTAGCTAAAATGCACAACTATTACAAAAGATAGCCTCTAGGTTTACCTATCTAAAGTACATTATTAATCCTCAATATATTTTAACATAGAAGTTAACTCCATCTAAACCCAATTTTCTGTTACAATTTGGTCAGAGGCAGAAAAGATTAGGACCCCTTTCAGGTATAAATTATTGTCTGTGCCACCACTGGGGTAATTATGCTTTCTATTTGCCCTAGTGACCATTGTCCCTGAATTGAAAGTAAGAAAAACTAGGAAAGTAGAAAAAAACAAAACTAAGAAAATAATCCTGACACTATTCTACCACATCCCGATAAAGTTTGAAAAACTACTGTGAATGGCCCCAAGGGATAGTGTGGGTAGAGAGAAAAAAGTGTCGGATAAGAGAAAAACAATGTATCAAAACTAGTATATATATGAAAAGTACAAAAGTTTTATTATTAAATACACAAAATAAATTTGTACACATCTACAAAAAATGAGCACATAAACAAAAAAGCATAGTATACCAACTACCAGAGAAAATATTGATTGAAACACACTAATAATCAGACAAAGGTCGGATATAGGTGTGAGTAAGAATGGAACCCAACATGTTTCATAAAATAAAGCCAAATGAGGCTAGATTGATGTATCCATATCCGTCTTCTGGGGTTTGATATTTTGGCGTGTTGGTATTAATTAGGACATAAAAACAAAGTAGTCATGGCGCACGGTGTGGATAGATGTTCCTTTTAGTCTCAGAATATCTGCTGTATAATTGCCATACATGGAAGCTAGAGCATTGAGTATAAGGATAATCTAATGCAATGATCCAATCTTTGCATTCATATGGATCATAAAAAAAGCAAAAATACAAAAAAGCAGCATAACGTCTCCCCCAAAGGTAAGCAGCAAGTCAGTTCATACAAGGACCGCCGAGGCACCAAGAACCAAAGGCAGTTTTCTTGAAGATGCAAGACCGCTCAGCACTCTCAAAGAGGAAGGACCTGTGTGCCGGCTGTGGCATTGCACAGCCAGGACACAGGTCCTTCCTCTTTGAGAGTGCTAAGTGGTCTTGCATCTTCAAGAAAACTGCCTTTGGTTCTTGGTGCCTCGGCGGTCCTTGTATGAACTGACTTGCTGCTTACCTTTGGGGGAGACGATATGCTGCTTTTTTGTATTTTTGCTTTTTTTATGATCCATATGAATGCAAAGATTGGATCATTGCATTAGATTATCCTTATACTCAATGCTCTAGCTTCCATGTATGGCAATTATACAGCAGATATTCTGAGACTAAAAGGAACATCTATCCACACCGTGCGCCATGACTACTTTGTTTTTATGTCCTAATTAATACCAACGCGCCAAAATATCAAACCCCAGAAGAAGGATATGGATACATCAATCTAGCCTCATTTGGCTTTATTTTCCGAAACATGTTGGGTTCCATTGTCACTCACACCTATATCCGACCTTTGTCTGATTATTAGTGTGTTTCAATCAATATTTTCTCTGGTAGTTGGTATACTATGCTTTTTTGTTTATGTGCTCATTTTTTGTAGATGTGTACAAATTTATTTTGTGTATTTAATAATAAAACTTTTGTACTTTTCATATATATACTAGTTTTGATACATTGTTTTTCTCTTATCCGACACTTTTTTCTCTCTACCCACACTATCCCTTGGGGCCATTCACAGTAGTTTTTCTGAATTGAAAGTAAGGGAGGAGCACAAATTTATAGTTATAACAAGAACAGGAATAAAAGGGAAACCTTCCAACTGGAACACTTATTTTGGCAACAATTTCCTAAGAGCTGATTTCCTTTAATTTGGAGAACTTCTCACTCATAACATGTTGATACACAAGACAGGAAGTAACGGGAAATCTCCCCAAACCAACACAAAAAGCCAAGAAAAAAAATTGACGTGAGAGAACAAACAATTTTTAGGAATGTCATGCTTTCACCCTTAGAAAGTAGATTACACCTTTGGTACTTTAGTGGTCACCTACAGCGTTGATATTATGACACATTTTTGAGTATAGCCTCATATAATAATAAATAATATAAAGTATGAAAGTACCATCATCCAAGTTGATATGTGAAAAATTGGGGAGGTGAGAATGTGGGGGCAGTTGCTGATGCTGACTAATGCACATGACCACCTGAAGTGATTAATGGACTATACAGAGATAGTCCATTAATCACTTCAGGTGGTAATGTGTATTGGTCAGCATCAGCAACTGCCCCCACATTCCCACCTCCCCAATTTTTCAGCGTTGATATTATAAAAGACTACTATGAACTGATTAAATTAACTCAAGAACTCTATGGGGGAAAAAAATGTTTCTTATGCCGTGTACACACGATCGCACTTTCCGACAACAAAATCCATGGGATTTTTTCCGACGGATGTTAGCTCAAACTTGTCTTGCATACACACGGTCACACAAAGTTGGTCGGAAATTCCGAACGTCAAGAACACAGTGACATACAACACGCACGATGAGCTGAGAAAAATTAAGTTCAATAGCCAGTGCTGCTCTTCTGCTTGATTCTGAGCATGCGTGGCACTTTTTGCGTCGGAATTGTCTACACACGATCGGAATTTACGCAAACGGATTTTGTTGTCGGAAAATTTGAGAACCAGATCTCAAATTTTGTGCAACGGAAATTCCAATGGAAACTGTCCGATGGAACCTACACACAGTCAGAATTTCCGACAACAAGCTCCGATCGCACATTTGCCATTGGAAAGTCTGACCATGTGCATGCAGCATTAGACTATTTTCTCTTTTAACCACTTAGGAAGGATTTGCCCCCTTAATGACCAGGCCATTTTTTTGTGATACGGCACTGCGTTGCTTTAACTGACAATTGCGCGGTCGAGCGAGGCTGTACCCAAACAAAATTGATGTCCTTTTTTCCCCACAAATATAGCTTTCTTTTGGTGGTATTTGATCACCTCTGCTGTTTTTATTTTTTGCGCTATAAACAAACAGAATGACAATTTTTAAAAAAAGACAAGTTCTTTTACTTTTTGCTATAATACACATCCCCAAAAATATATAAAAAAAATAATTTATTCAAAAGTTTAGGCCGATATATATTCTTCTACATATTTTTTTGGTAAAAAAAAATGCAATACGCGTATATAGATTGGTTTGCCCAAAAGTTATCGTGTCTACAAACTATGGGATAGATTTAGCAAGTTTTTTTGTTTTTAATTATTTTTACTGGTAATGGCGTTGATCTGCGGACAAATCTGACTCCAAATGACACTTTTTGGGGACCAGTGACATTATTACATTGATCAGTGCTATAAAAATGCACTGATCAATGTAAAAAAATGACACTGGCAGGGAAGAGATTAACACTAGAGGGCAATCAAGGGCTTAACTGTGTTCCCTAGGTGTGTTCTAAGTGTAGAGGGGATGGGCTGCCTGGGACATTAAAGAGATCACTGTTCCCAATCATTGGGAATAGTAGATCTCTGTCATGTCTCCTGTCAGAATGGGGATGCGCCTTGTTTACAAAGGCATATCCCCATTCTGCCTCTGTACTAGGTGATCGCGGGTCGCTGGCGGACATCGAGTCCACCCGACCCGCGGGCGTGCTCCCGCAGCTTGCAGCGGTTGTGAGATTGCGCCGGCGCGCGATTGCCCGTAATTGCGCGAGCCAACATATAATTACGGTGATTCGTGCAGGAAAGCCGACCTGCTGCAGTACAACAGCGGCGGGCGGTTGTTAACTGGTAATAAATATTATATTATTGCAGCCACTAGAAATGCCAGGAGGGACACTCTGCAGCTGGATGGCCCTGTGTGGAAGGGTCCTTAGTACTACAAAACAAATTTGTTTACATCTTTTCATTACTTCTCTTTTTGTGATCTATGTCCACATCTGTGCAATAAGCTGTCATGTAACGGAATAGAGTCCAGCAAAGAACAGAACAGAAATTGAAAAATCAATGTTGTTTTTTTATAAATTTAATTTACCTTTGATCAGTGAATGCATGAAATTTCTATAAATAGTTTGTTTACTTTTGTTCACATTTTAGTTAAATTGGACCCTGGCTATGTAGCAGTATTGGGATGAGAAGAATGGCAAAAAAAAAAAAAATGATTTACACATAAATTAATGAGTACCTGGACGTGTTGGTGGTTGTGTTGGTCTTTCTTCTGAAAAGTAACAAATTACTTAGTTAATAAATTACATAAAAGTTCTAATACTAAAAAAAACAACAAAAAATAGGAATAAGCTTTATAGAAAGAACAAAAAAGCATGAAGATATAACAACCGTTTTTGGAGTTTTGGAGTATTGCCTGTCTTTTGACAATGTATTTTGGAGCTTTGCTGAAAATTGTGTATTTCTGGGATGTCTAAGTAAAGCATTTATATGAAGATCTTGGCCAGATTTATTCTTAGGTCCGAATGTAGTTTAAGGATGAAACAAACTTGTGCATTGTGAAAACATCTGCATTATTTTGCAAATAATACAAAATTGCTGAATAAACTTTTAGGGTACACATGATTTCTAAGTCGTGTACCCACCAGGAACCCACCACTTGATCAGCCTGGAAAATAACTGGACTTTAAATGTTAAATTTAATTAACAATGAATGTAAAAATGCTAAAGGCTGAGCATAACCAGGGCATACTTTGAAGCTATAATTGTAATTGTAGAACTTACAGTATGTTTTGTGGTGTTATTATATTATTTCACCAACAGAGGCTTAAAAATAGCTTTTAAACAATCAAATTTCTTCATATATTTAAGCCAAAATGTATTCTGCTATATGCCTGCAGCGTTTTTGGGGACACCAGTATATTTCTGATCATGATCAAGATGCTGATCTGTACAGACATTATACTAGTAATGATGGTTATAGTGTGACTGTGATAGTGTGGTGGACAGTTTGGCATTAACTGGCACTAGCTGGGAGAGACACTAACCGACTAACTGTACTAATGGGTGACAGGTGTGATCAGGAGGGCAATCAAGGGGTCCAATGTGTGCCTAACAAGTGTATGCAAGTGTAGGTGTGCTGCTTTTACTCACAGATATAGCTGAGTCTCTCCTTGCTGTTAGTTCTGAAAGGTACCTAAAAGCAGGGAGAAATCCCACCAGAACCTGTGTGTTGTGTTTACCAACACACAGATCTCTGTGCTGTGATTGGCCACAGCCGACCAGCAAGTATACAGGCAAAGTCATTGGCTGTAACCTGCTGACAAACTCATGTTGTGTTTAACCACAGGACAAGAGACAGGAGGTCCGCACACCTGTAAACCCGGAAGTTCGACGCAATGTATAGGTATGTCGCTGAGCCCAGGGCAGCTGTCCGCCAGGAGTAAATGTACTGTTGGTGGGCGGCAAGTGGTTAATCATAGCTACAAACACAAATAACACACTTTATTAAATGGAAATTAAAGGTCCATCCATGATTCCAATGCAGGGGTTCTTTTATAGAAAATATAAAATAACAGAAATAGCTAAGCCATCTGGCTCTTAAGGCTCACTCAGCCTCGGTATTCAGTACCTCGCTACACTGGCTGATTCCTGACCACAAATAGGGTTCTCCAGCTCCTCCTGGGTTTGCTTACTCCTCAAGGGACTTCAAGACTTCCTCCAGCCCCCTGGACCCACTAGCAGCCTCAGCTTTTTCGGCCTCCCATACCCTCCTCTTGGTCTCCAGACCCACGTTGCTGTCCAAACTTACACAGTTATTGGGCAAGAAGTCCCCCCTCACCAGGGATATAGTCTCTGGCAGGAATAGCCAGCTCTGCTGGCAGGGCTCTGTCTCCGCATGACAGCAATTGCAACTGCTCCCCTGAGCTATTCTAAGATCTGTCTTATATTGATCCTACACATCTGTGCACTCACATAGTCCATACACTGGATTGAAGGTTCCGCACCGTCCAAGACACTTTGGAACCTTCAAGCTCCCAGCCCCAATCCAGAGCTGCCAAATACAAAGTAAATATAGAGCACATCATTCTCAGTCCATAAAAACATGCCAGAGCTTCTCAAAATGGATCTTTAAGAATATTGTGTCCCTTTTACACAAGTTTGCTAAATTTTCACCATGGTAGTGCCTCATACTGTAACAATATATATATAAAAGACAACAAAAGAACAGCACAAGGAGGGAAAGCACATAACCAGGTGGGGTTGTGCAGACAAATATTCTAATAAATGAAGAAATAAAAAATATGTGAAAAGAATAATAATGAATCAAAATGTAATCTCTAGCATGTGGAGCCTGCTGATCAGTCAGTGGAGGGTAGCTTTTCCTGCTAAAGAGGATTATTTGTATGTGAAAGGGCTACAACATCTGTCAGATTTTTATTGCTATCAGTGTCATTACTGATTAGATTACCCTCTCTGTTTGTCCTAGGGACTGCTATGTATTGTATAATCAGGACTGAACCTGAGGGAAAAGCTAATATTTTGAGTTATCAAACAAAATGTAGACATGTTTTGGTAACAACTGTCTAAGATAGGATTTCCCTTTCTTTGGAGAGCTCTCTTTCATCCTGTTGTGCCACGGAACAGAAAGTAAATGCACATTTCCTCAAATCAAAGCAAAAAAAAAGGAGTTTTAACCATTGTAGCACCCTCCTAGGTAGGTGCTAAGATTAGTGTATTATAGTTTTTGGTTGCTCTACTTAAGCCAGGTACACATGGGCTGAATGTTGGGAGACAAAGGGCAGTTAAAAAAAAAAATGTCCAAAATGTGTATGTTGGTCTGTGCGATAGAAGCCGGCTGGCTAGCATTTGTCGGACATGCTTGCTGGAAAACCAACATCCGGCTGACTCTCGATTAGAACTCTCAGCCAATGGCAGAGATCGCTGAATGAAGTGTTCTGGCGGGGGCCATCCCCCTGTCAGAACACAACAGCTCAGCGGGGGAGATCGCTGAACTAACCTCACATGGTTAGTACAGCAGCTCCGACAAGGGCTGAGAGTTTTTTTTAATTTAACCCGCGTGGTTGAACTAAAAAAAATGAATGGTGTGTACCCAGCTTTAACAGAGAGACAGCTGGGTCAATGCTTTTACTGTCTGCTTAACAGAGAACAGTAATCAGCTAATGTAGCCTGCTCAGTGTGCTCTGGTGGTGCTCCTCATGCTGTCTTGAAGTTTCACACTGTCCTAGCAGCTATTAAAAGTGCTGGACAGTAGGCAGAAACCAGCCAGATGGGAGCATGGATATGCATAAAGCCCTGGCCACTTACAAGGGGAGGTGCCCCTAGGCATGGTGGGCATCTTTATTTACATTTGAGGAGCACATGGGCTCTTGGTCATTCCTATCAGAGGGTTGCACCAGGCTGGGGGAGAGACATTGCCTCCCCGACACTTGTGGCCATAGGTGGGTGACCTGAGGGCCTGAAGTCTGTGTGGCTGACCCTGGTCCTACCATAGCTAACAGAAGGACAGTCAACAGTGCCAGTCAACAGTGCATCTGGTCTGGTATTACAGAGAGAAGAGGTTGCCGATGGTGCTTCAGGAGCCTTGTGAGTACAGACACTATAAGGATTGTTAGACAGTTAACCCCTCCTGTGCTCCAAGTCAGCTGAGGGTCCACACAAAGAGAACACTGGCTAGGGTTCTTAGAGCTTTGTCCAGAACTGTCCACTGCTTTACTAAGAGACATTGCTAAAAAAGGAAGGTGGAGGCCTCAGTGTGAATAGTTCAATTTGGAGTATCCTAGTATATCAGTTATTCTACTATATCCCTTATATCCAAGTTCTCCAATGAAACAACAGAAAAAACTCTAGACTGCTCATTGGAGACGAGCAGAAGTGAGTGTGTGCACCTGGCTGTGGGAATCTACCTTGTGCCTGGCTGCAAAGCAAAAGTGTGGAAGACCCGGGCAAAACACCAGTGGCTCCTGTGGGGGTAGCACTCCAACAAACCTAAACCTTTAAAGTCCACTCAAGGCTGAAAGTTTAAACAGGAAACAGTAAACAGAAGCAGACAAGAGGAGAAGAATAGGCAATAGCACCATGGAACCAACACTTAAGGTAAGTAAAAAAGAGCTTTTAGATTTTTTCCAGCACTTTCCATAGCTGCTAGGACAGTGTGCAACTTCAAGACAGCATGGGCAGCACCAGAGCACACTGAGCAGACTACATTAGCTGATTACTGCTCTCTGTTAAGCAGACAGAAAATACATTTACTTAGCTGTCTCTCTATTAAATATGGATACACACTATTCATTTTTTTTTAGTTCAACGTGTGTTAAATGAAAAAAAAAAAACGAGACCAGAGAACTTTATTCATAGCCTAAATAATACAATGCAGGAAAAAAAGATTTGTTTTCACATAAATGAATGAGTACCTTGTGCTGCTGCTTTTTCCACTGAAAATAAATAAATTACTCTGTCATTAAATGATATAAAGAGTTCTAGATAAAAAAACAACAAGACCTATGAATACGCTTAAAGAGGAAGTAAACTTCCTTTCCTGACTTTTACCTATAGATAAGCCTAAAATAAGGCTTACCTATAGGTAGTGTGAATATCTACTAAACGTGCACCGTTGAGAACAGTGGTTCTCAACCCTGCCCTCAAGTACCCCCAACAGGCCATGTTTTGGGAATTTCTCTTAGATAAAATAGCTGTCAAAAATACCAAGCCATTGACTCTGATTTAAAGCAAGATAAAAGAAAACCTGCAAACATGGCCTGTTGGGGGTGCTTGAGGACAGGGTTGAGAACCACTGGTTTAGAAGATATTTTCATTACATGCAGCCAGTGACATTACAGGTGCATGCTCTTAAGACCACTTTCACACTGAGGCGCTTTTCAGGCGCTTTCACACTAAAAACAGCACCTAAAAAGCTCACGAAAACTTATTTCCATTAAAATCAATGAACACTTTCACACTGGGGCAGTGTGCTGGCAGGGCTATGAAAAACTCCCCTCCCCATTGAAATGAATGGAAAGCTCTTCAAAAGCGCCTGAAAAGCTCTTCAAAAGCGCTCAGTGTTTTTACTGGCAGTTTAGAAGCGCTTCAGTGTAAAAGTGGCCTTAAAGGAACGGCCACCCGTACAGTTCCTTCTGAGCCCTGTGCTGTGAACGACAGCTCCCATGCACGGGACTGACGTCATTGCGGCTCCAGCCAGTCACAGAGCCGGAGCCTGCGAACCCAGAAGCAAGACTGGTGAAGATGGAAGTGGCTGCAGCGCTGACATCGCAGCACTGGAACAGCTTTGTTTTAAGGTAAGTTTCACATAATGTGCTAGTATGCGTTTATAAGTATACATTATGAATTTAGCTTGCAGGGGGGAAAAAAAAACATCCAGCAGTATACCACCGCTTTAAAGAACAATAAAGCATGAATATATGGAACTAAAAACTCCTGGCTTTTTACATAGGAACTGAGGTGAGACATGCTGAAAAGATCTTGCCCAGATTTTTCCTAGGTCTGAATGTGTTTTTAGGCTTGATTCACACTAATGCGTTTTTTGATGCATTTTGCAGAAATGTAGGGAATTTTTTTTAACATGGGTTCCTATGGAACATGTTCACATCAATGCTTTTTGTGCCTCTGCGTTTTTGGAAAGGGTAGGGGGCTTTTTTTCATGCAAAATGCAGCGTTTTGCATGTAAGGCTCGATTCACATCTATGCATGTTGCTTTTGAGCGTTTTTGCAGTGCTTTTTGCGGTGCTTGCCTCGTTTTTGGACATGCATTTTTATCGCGATTTTGCGTTTTTTTTTTACACTGCGGTTGCTTAGCAACCAGCTATATACAGTGTAAAAAAAAAAAAAAAATAGCAAAAACGCGGTAAAAACGCATTTTGCATGAAAAAAAGTCCCCGACCCTTTCCAAAAACGCAGAGGCACAAAAATGCATTGATGTGAACATGTTCCATAGGAACCCATGTTAAAAAATTTCCCTGCATTTCTGCAAAATGCATCAAAAAACGCATTAGTGTGAATCAAGCCTTATAGAAGTAAATGGACCTGCATCCAAAATGCAAGTACTGCGCTTTTAACGTGATTTTGCTGCGATTAGCGTTTTGCGTTTTTTTTTTTTTTTTTTTACACTGTATATAGCTGGTTGCTAAGCAACCACAGTGTCAAAAAAATTAATTAAAAAAATGCAAAACGCGTCAAAGTCACAGTAAAAACGCGTGTCCAAAAACGTGGCAAGCACCGCAAAAAGCACTGCAAAAAGGCTCAAAAGCAACATGCATAGACGTGAATCGAGCCTTAGGGTTGAATAGATTTTTGAATTGCAGCAATGTGTGTGTCACTGTAAGGCCTTATTTAGGCCTCTTTCACACGGGGGGGATCAGTGCTGATCCGTCCCGTGGATATCCGCTTGCTCACCGGGGATCGCCGGAGTGATCTCCGCTGAGCAGGAAGATGACAGGTCCGTCTCTGCACACTGCGCAGGGACTGACCTGTCAGAGCGCCGCTCTCCCCTATGGGAGATCGGGTGATGACGGACCGTAGAGTCCGTCGTCATCCGATCCGATGAAGGATGGAAAAATAGCTTTTTCCTCCGTCACACTTTTTCGGAGCGGGTCGGATGTCAGCGGACATGTCACCGCTGACATCCGACGCTCCATAGACCTCTATGGAGCATCCGTTCAGGACAGGCGGATCTGAACGGATCGCCGTGTGAAAGAGACCTTAGGCTGTAGACTGCCACATGCAGGCAGCCCATTTAAGTGTATAAGGATGCAGTGGCTGCACAGACACAGCTGCTTGTCCTAATGAGAGATATGCTGGTGGTAGAGATGAGAAGGCTCAACCACAGACAGCATACTGACAATTTGGGGATGCTCAGTCACACCAGCATGCCTGTCAAATTAGGAAGAGTGGCTTTGTCTGTGCAGCCACTGCATTTGCAAACACTTAGGGCTCTTTCACACGGACGGACCGTTTTTCATCCTTCCGTTTTCGGATGAAAAATGGATATACAGGTATCCCTATGGGATAGCGGGTGTCAGCGGATGCGCACCTCCTTGTCAGCGCTGAGGTGCTGACGTGTGGACGTGCTGTCAGCAGCTCCGTGAGAAGCTCCGGCTTCTGCAGGCCCCCTGCCTCCCCCCTTCCTCCCGGATCTCAGCAGCCCTTTTCGGGCTTTCAAGGCCCCCCTCCCCTCCCTCCCACCCTCGGGGACCAGGTCGAGTCCCCCCTCAGCCCCTGACATCCGAATTAGCCATCCCCCACCGCCGCCGTCACCTGCCGCCTTCCACCCGCCTTTCCGGGCAGGCGGTCTTAGGAAACTCCCCGGCTTCGGCCTAGTCCGGCCGGCGCCGGATCCCCGGCCCTACCAGCGTCAGGTCCCCCCCATCAGGCACCCACGCGGCCGGACACCCCTCTCACCGGTCCCCCCCACCACACCAGCACCTCCATCATCACCCAAGGGAGCTGAGACCAGGCAGGCCTGAGGCTCCGGCCTGCTCCGGCGGCCATCTTGGTACACCCTCTCCACCCAGCCACCACAGGACATCCCCAGGACCTCCAGGACCCCCCAGCAGACACCACAGGCACTCCGTCCACTCCATCCACCTCAGGTCAGTCCCCCAGGTGGGGCAACATCCGCAGCCGCCATCGCCAGGCTCTAGCTTCATAGACAAGGAAGGAACCGGCTGCGGATGAGACTCATCCCACCTCATCCCACCCCCCTGCTTATCCTTTCCTCCTTTCTGCAGGCCGGCGTGCCCACCCCCTTCAGCACACCCCTACCCAGCAACCGGACTTCATCGCAGAAGCATCAGGCAACACAGCAAGCGCTTCAGGGACTATCTCCAAACAGGTAAGCTCTCGGGATCCCCCCCTTCCCCCCCCCACCAGTAGTTGATCCAGGGCACTTTGTCCGACCGCCTCTCGGGGTCAGGAAGGAATTTTTTCCCCCCACTGAGTAATTGGCCAGCACAGTTAGGGGTTTTTTCGCCTTCCTCTGGATCAACGAGAGGGCGGTAGGTTCAACAGGCCCCCATCTCCCCCACAGGAACTACTCGCTTCAATTAAGCAACACACCGCAGCTGTCACCTGCAGCATTCTTCTGGTCCAGGATTCCTTGCGACAAGCAGAGGCAGCCGGAACAGCCAGGAAACTACTACTAAACCAAACCAAGTCCTCACACACAGGGCACACGATCAACTTGCTGGCTTTAGTCTACGCGGCGGCAAGTCTGATACCTAGACTTATAACTGGACAAACCCGGATCAGGATCAGCATCCTCACACATAGGGCACCACACGATCAACTTGCTGGCTTTAGTCTACGCGGCGGCAAGTCTGATACTTAGACTGATAACAAGACAAACCCGGATCTGGATCATCAGCTCAGTCATCCCGGACCATCAACTTCATCCTCTGGCCATGTGCTACCTTAAATATTCAGCTGAAGTCCTCCACAGACTAAGAAATACCACCGCAACATTGCCAGCTCCCATTCAAAAAATTCTACGAAAAGAACATCTATTAAAGACTGACCTACAATCAACCTGCAAAAACAGGAAGATACCTACCCAACCACAACAATTAGCATGCGCCATGATCAACACCAGATCTGCAGCCAAACACAGACTAGAAGTACACGACTTCATCACCCAAAACAATATAGACTGCCTCTTCATTACGGAAAGCTGGCTAACACCCGACTGCAACACCATCCTCACCGAATTGGTGCCGGAGAACTACAGGATCCTAACGGAACATCGGATAGGAAAAAAAGGAGGAGGCCTAGCAGTGATTTTTAAATCGCACTTGGCACTCACCAAACCAATCTTACAGAACCCAGTGCCTTTTATGGAGACACTGACGCTACATCTTCAATCAACACCCCATGAAACCACCCACATTCTACTTTGCTACAGACCACCAGGACCTAAGACCAATCTGCTTACACCCCTCACAGAGTTTATCTCAATACACACACTGAAATCCAAAAACCTGCTGGTACTTGGAGACTTCAACCTCTGGGCAAACTCTACCCAAGACCCAATCGCGACCGCCTGCATCAGCCAACTGGAAGAACTGGGTCTCCAGCAACTGATAAAGACCCCCACACACGGGTCAGGACATACTCTGGACCTCATCTTCAACCAAAATCTGGACATCAACACAGTAGACAACATACCACTACCATGGACGGACCACCACGCCATCAAATTCAAAATCTTCACCAACACCACCCGCCAAAAACAGAAACCTGCAACAACAACTCATTGGACCAGATCGCAGAAAAAACTGCACTCCGACTCCTTCAAAACCATCTTATCAAACAAAATAGCAACTCTGAATTTAACCCACTCATCGGAGCAAACTCTCAGCTCCCTAAACAATGCATTACTACAATCAGCAGACTCAGTGGCTCCAAAACGCAGAACTCTCATCAAGAGGAAAAAACGCAGGATGGTTCAATAGCTCGCTCACGCTACTCAAGCAAGAACGCAGAAGAGCCGAAAGAGCATGGAGAATAAATCCCACCAATGGAAATCACACAAAATACAAAGGACTCACACAGAATTATCAGAAGGCAATCTTCAAAGCAAAAAAAGACCATTTCTCAAATACCATCTCAGCGGCCTTAAATCGCCCCCGGGAACTTTTTAAAATAGTCGCTCAGTCGATGAACCCGGCATGCTTAGAGCCCCCCGCTAATGAAACCCAAGATTTCTGCAATGAATTATCAGATTTTTTCATCAATAAAATCGACAACATCAGGAAAACAATTGGTCAGAAAAAGACATCCGACGGCAGGCAGTCAGAGCAAAAAGTCGATATCGACACAAACATCCCACAACCACCAAAGTTTTCTCTGATCCCAATTACCACGGATACTACTAAAAACATCATCAAAAATCTCAGAGACAGCACATCCTCCATTGACATCATCCCCACAAAACTCCTGAAAGAATGCTCCGACATCCTGGCTCCCACCATAACGCACCTCATAAATCAATCGTTCAAAGAAGGGATTGTTCCAGGCGCCCTCAAACAAGGCATCATCAAACCCCTGCTAAAGAAACCCAACCTCGACCCACGGGACCCCAACCATCGCAGACCAATTACAAGCTTGAACAACATCTCCAAGATTATGGAGAAAGCGGTAGTACAACAGATACAACGCCACCTGGACACACACACACTCCTGGACCCGTTACAATCAGGATTCCGCCCAGGCCATGGGACAGAAACCGCACTCCTGAAGATATGGGACGATGCCCTCGAAGCAGCGGATGACGGAGATTCATGTCTCCTGGTACTATTGGATCTCAGTGCAGCGTTTGATACTGTGGACCACAATACTCTACTCATCCGCCTCACAGAAGTAGCAGGAGTCACTGGCTCAGATCTGCAATGGTTTGCATCCTTCCTAGGAAATCGTTCTCAGACAGTGAAACTAGGAGGTTTCACCTCTGAAACCCGGGCAATCTCCTGTGGAGTCCCTCAAGGATCACCCTTGTCGCCAGTCCTCTTCAATATATACATTCGCCCACTCCTCAAAATCATCAGAAGATCAGACCTCTGCTTCCACTCATACGCCGACGACACTCAATTATATTTTCGTATCACCGGACAAAAAGACCATCATCAGCAATTAGGAAAATGCCTCACTATGATAGACGACTGGATGACTGCCAGCTCCCTCAAACTTAATGAATCAAAAACAGAACTTCTTATTCTACATGCAAATCATAACCCCCGAACCAAGATCCCTTGGACACCTCCTACCATCTTTGGACAGACCATCGCCCCAAGGACCAAGGCTAAGAGTCTCGGAGTCATTTTTGACTCAGAAATGTCAATGGATGCCCAAATAGGAGCAGTGGTCAGTGGTTCTCACCATCTGCTCCGCCTGCTACGCAGACTCCTCCCCTTCATTCCAAAAGAGGACAAAGCAGTGGTAGTTGGAACGATCATCAATTCTCGACTCGACTATGCTAACTCCCTCTACATAGGGTTACCCCAATATCAACTTGCGCGCTTACAACTTATCCAAAACACAGCGGCAAGGCTGATAACAGGAAAAAAACCCTGGGAATCCATCTCCCCTTCCCTGAGGAACCTACATTGGCTAAATGTAAGGAGTCGGGTCGCATTCAAGACCCTCTGCCTCACCCACAAATGCGCACATGGAAACGCCCCGCAATACCTTCGCGAGAAAATAAAACACTACATACCGAATCGCAGTCTTCGATCGGCTAATCAAAATCTTCTCCTCATTCCCAAATCCCGCTACAAATCAAAGGGGGAACGGAGATTCGCTGTCCAAGGTCCACGGCTATGGAACGCTCTACCAACCGACATTCGCATGGAAGAAAACCATCAGGCCTTCAGGAAGAAACTCAAGACCCACCTCTTCTAGAAGCTCGACAACCAAATGTCAATACAGCGCCTTGAGGCGATTCAGTTCGCATTGTAGCGCTATACAAGCTATTCATTCATTCATTCATTCATTCATCCGCTGACACCCGCTCTCGTCCGTGCCCGCTCTGCTCCGTTTCTGCAGACGGAGGAAAACCCCCTTTTTTCATCCGTCTGCAGAGCGGATCGGGTGACGACGGACTCTACGGTCCGTTGTCACCCGATCTCCCATAGGGGAGAGCGGCGCTCTGACAGGTCCGTCCCTGCACGGAGTGCAGAGACGGACCTGTCATCTTCTGCTCAGCGGAGATCGCTCCGGCGATCCCCGCTGAGCAAGCGGCTATCCACGGGGCGGATCTGCACTGATCCGCCCCGTGTGAAAGAGCCCTTACATGGGTTGCCTGCATGCAGCACCTGACTGCTCAGGCTGCATAATCACATGGCTGATTCATGGCCTATGGGCTTCAGTGCCTGTGTAAATGAGGTCTAACACATGTTAACAATCATTGCATGTTGCAGTGACCCTTTTTTTTGAAAGGCCCCTCAAAGCACTAAGCCAAAGTATAATGTGTGGTATTGCATGACCGTGCATAACCTTGAACTGCATTGAAAAAAGTCTATATGTAAATTTTTTGTCCATTCTTGTACATTGGCAGTTCATTAAAAGATGAATGGGCTGCCTCAGGACAATGTACCACACTGTCATGATTATTACAGTTTTTCACATTGTAACAGGCTGGCAGTAATTAAACCTATTAAAATACATTTATCCCTTTCTCCTGTTTTTATTTAGGATAGTATATTAAGCATGATACAGCTGTATACAGCATCCTCATGCAATTATTAGATTCCAGAAAATGATGTGATATAGACCATATACAGTATTGTCATAACTTGTAAAGAAAAAGTCTGTGGATATATCTATATTATCATATTCTAATATATTTACATATAAAAATGAATTCCATCTAAAACAATTGTGGTTGCTGTTTTGACTGTTTTTTGGCTGTCTCTGCCATCACTGGTGAGATTAGCCCTCTTTTTGTTCTAGTGACCATTGTTATTGGGACTGAAAGTAATGAAAAAGCTAATAAGGAATAAAGGGGGAGTGGCGGACTTCCCACGGGGACACTTATTTTGGTTGACAACTGTTTAAGATATTTGCCTTAGTTTGGTAAAATCCTCCCTCACAGCTTTGCTACAAAACATGAAGTGAGGGTAAATCTCCCCAGACCAACACACACATAAAAAACAAAAAACAAAACTTAAACTCCTTAAACTGTATAGAGCAAGCAAACATAGTGGGGGAGATTTACTAAAACTGGTGCACATAGAATCTGGAGCAGCTGTGCATGGTAACCAATCAGCTTTTAACTTCAGCTTGTTCAATTAAGCTTTGACAATTAGCCCCCATTCACATTGGGCTGATTTGACATGTCAAATCACAGGGCACCATCCAAAAAAGTAGTTCCAGCAGAACCAACACAGATGTCTCTCAAATCGCCCCCAAATTAGGACTGAAATGCGGGTTCAAACCCGCATTCAGTGTGAACCTAAGCTTAAGGCCCATACACACTATTAGATTTTCTGCAGATTTTTGTCTTCGGATTTACTAAAATCATATAATATGAGGTCAAACCTTAAGAGTTTCAATTTGTATGCAATCAGGCAGGCCCTTGCACTACATGGTTTGGGTAATTCTGAAGACAAAAATCTGCAGAGAATCTAATAGTGTGTGTATGGGGTCTTAGACTCCTTTCACACTTGTGCAACTTTGGATCCGACTTGCGAAACCCCATGTCACAGGACATTTGAAATTCATTTTTTTTCTATCAGAGCCGTTCTTACTGAAACTACAGAAATCGCTGTGACTTCAGAAAAGGTTCCTGCACTACTTTGGTCCAACTTTTGATGCTACTTTGGTCCAGAGAATGTCAAGTCAGATCAAAGTTGCACCAAAAATCGCTCTGGAATTCAAGTGACTTTGGAGACACTCTAAAGTAAAAGGAGCCTAAAACCTAGAAGTTGATTAGTTACTATGCACAGCTGTGCAAGATGCAGTGTGCACCAGTTTTTGTAAATCTCCCCCAGTATCTTAAATATTAAGCCCTGGTTCACATTGCAACAATTTGGCATGCAATTTGACATGTCAAACTGCATGCCAAATTGGCGTTAATGGTACCGTCTGAATCGGTGCGACGCCGACTTTGCGGCGCCGCACCGATTACCAAAAGTATATCTGTACTACTTTTGGCAACTTTGGGGTGCGATTTCACTAGACATATGTGCAGAAACCCACACAGATGGCTCTGAAATCGCTCCCAAGTTGGGACTAGCATGTGGGAATGAAATTGTGGGAGTTCAGCTGAACTCGCACAATTTCGTTCCCATTGTCAGTGTCGGTGTGAACCTGGGCTACAGGACAACAATAATTACACGATAGCCTACAACATACAGTGCAGGAAAGCTTTAGAGAAGTTCATAGTATTCACTAATAATATCAACACTTCCGGTGACCACCAAAGATCAGAAGGTGCTATTTAGTGTTTATTTCTTAAATTCCTATGAATAGTTTACTGTAGCTCTTTCCTAAATCAGGCTCTGGCCATTTAGCAAAGTGAGGGAAGTGTATTACTTCTCACCTAATGCTACAAATGAAAAAAAATATTTATTTGCACATAAATGTACCTTTTGTTGGCTTTATTTCCACTTCCCCTGAAAAGAAATAAATTACCTTGTTATTAACTGGCAAAAACGATTATAGAAAAAAGCCCCAAGAATAAGTTATTACAAGGAAAGTAAAGTCTGAAGAAACATAAACTTCTGGCTTTTGAAAAGGAACTGAGTTGAGATTTGCTAAAAACTGGGATATTTGTGAAAGATTTATTTGGGGCAAAGCTCTGTACTTCGGGGTTTGGGGGGTGTTGTAAACTGGCATAGCACACTTCTGCACCTTGTACCTGGCTCAATCCTGAACTCTGCACTTTGTGCATAGCGATAGCCTAAATTCTGCACACTGTGGGTAGTGCACGCCTGAACTCTGCACTTTGTACCTGGTGCATGCATGAACTTTGGGGTGCGATTTCACTAGACATATGTGCAGAAACTCACACAGATGGCTCTGAAATCGCTCCCAAGTTGGGACTAGCATGTGGGAATGAAATTGTGGGAGTTCAGCTGAACTCGCACAATTTCGTTCCCATTGTCAGTGTCGGTGTGAACCTGGGCTACAGGACAACAATAATTACACGATAGCCTACAACATACAGTGCAGGAAAGCTTTAGAGAAGTTCATAGTATTCACTAATAATATCAACACTTCCGGTGACCACCAAAGATCAGAAGGTGCTATTTAGTGTTTATTTCTTAAATTCCTATGAATAGTTTACTGTAGCTCTTTCCTAAATCAGGCTCTGGCCATTTAGCAAAGTGAGGGAAGTGTATTACTTCTCACCTAATGCTACAAATGAAAAAAAATATTTATTTGCACATAAATGTACCTTTTGTTGGCTTTATTTCCACTTCCCCTGAAAAGAAATAAATTACCTTGTTATTAACTGGCAAAAACGATTATAGAAAAAAGCCCCAAGAATAAGTTATTACAAGGAAAGTAAAGTCTGAAGAAACATAAACTTCTGGCTTTTGAAAAGGAACTGAGTTGAGATTTGCTAAAAACTGGGATATTTGTGAAAGATTTATTTGGGGCAAAGCTCTGTACTTCGGGGTTTGGGGGGTGTTGTAAACTGGCATAGCACACTTCTGCACCTTGTACCTGGCTCAATCCTGAACTCTGCACTTTGTGCATAGCGATAGCCTAAATTCTGCACACTGTGGGTAGTGCACGCCTGAACTCTGCACTTTGTACCTGGTGCATGCATGAACTTTGCACGCATGGACTCTTCATCCTATACCTAGCTCAATCCTGATCTCTGCACTCTGTACATTGCACACTCCTGAACTCTGCACTCTGTGACTAGCACACTTATGAACTCTGCACTTTGTGCATAGCTCACTACTGAACTCTGCACCCTGTAACTAGCTCACGCTTGAACTCCCAATCCTGTATTTAGCTCACACCTGAACACTGCACCCTGTACCTAGCTCGCTTCTGAACTCTGCACCCTGTGTATAGCGCACGCCTGAACTCTGCACTTTGTACCTTGTACCTACCACACGCATGAATTCTGCCTACAATGTACAGTGCAGGAAAGCTTTAGAGAAATTTATAGTTCATAGTATTCACTAATAACATCAACACTTCTGGTGACCACCAAAGATCCAAAGGTGTCATTTAGTGTTTATTGGTAAATTCCTATGAATAGTTTACTGTAGCTCTTTCCTAAATCAGGCTCTGGCCATTTAGCAAAGTTAGGGAAGTGTATTACTTCTCGCCTAATGCTACAAATGAAAAAAACATTTATTTGCACATAAATGTACCTTTTGTTGGCTTTATTTTCACTTCCCCTGAAAAGAAATAAATTACCTTGTTATTAACTGGCAAAAACGATTATAGAAAAAAGCCCCAAGAATAAGTTATTACAAGGAAAGGAAAGTCTGAAGAAACATAAACTTCTGGCTTTTGAAAAGGAACTGAGTTGAGATTTGCTGAAAACTGGGATATATGTGAAAGATTTTTTTGGGGCAAAGCTCTGTTTGAGGGGTGTTGTAAACTGGCATAGCACACTTCTGCACCTTGTACCTGGCTCAATCCTGAACTCTGCACTTTGTGCATAGCGATAGCCTAAATTCTGCACACTGTGGGTAGTGCACGCCTGAACTCTGCACTTTGTACCTGGTGCATGCATGAACTTTGCACGCATGGACTCTTCATCCTATACCTAGCTCAATCCTGATCTCTGCACTCTGTACATTGCACACTCCTGAACTCTGCACTCTGTGACTAGCACACTTATGAACTCTGCACTTTGTGCATAGCTCACTACTGAACTCTGTACCCTGTAACTAGCTCACGCTTGAACTCCCAATCCTGTATTTAGCTCACACCTGAACACTGCACCCTGTACCTAGCTCGCTTCTGAACTCTGCACCCTGTGTATAGCGCACGCCTGAACTCTGCACTTTGTACCTTGTACCTACCACACGCATGAATTCTGCCTACAATGTACAGTGCAGGAAAGCTTTAGAGAAATTTATAGTTCATAGTATTCACTAATAACATCAACACTTCTGGTGACCACCAAAGATCCAAAGGTGTCATTTAGTGTTTATTGGTAAATTCCTATGAATAGTTTACTGTAGCTCTTTCCTAAATCAGGCTCTGGCCATTTAGCAAAGTTAGGGAAGTGTATTACTTATCGCCTAATGCTACAAATGAAAAAAACATTTATTTGCACATAAATGTACCTTTTGTTGGCTTTATTTTCACTTCCCCTGAAAAGAAATAAATTACCTTGTTATTAACTGGCAAAAACGATTATAGAAAAAAGCCCCAAGAATAAGTTATTACAAGGAAAGGAAAGTCTGAAGAAACATAAACTTCTGGCTTTTGAAAAGGAACTGAGTTGAGATTTGCTGAAAACTGGGATATATGTGAAAGATTTATTTGGGGCAAAGCTCTGTTTGAGGGGTGTTGTAAACTGGCATAGCACACTTCTGCACCTTGTACCTGGCTCAATCCTGAACTCTGCACTTTGTGCATAGCGATAGCCTAAATTCTGCACACTGTGGGTAGTGCACGCCTGAACTCTGCACTTTGTACCTGGTGCATGCATGAACTTTGCACGCATGGACTCTTCATCCTATACCTAGCTCAATCCTGATCTCTGCACTCTGTACATTGCACACTCCTGAACTCTGCACTCTGTGACTAGCACACTTATGAACTCTGCACTTTGTGCATAGCTCACTACTGAACTCTGTACCCTGTAACTAGCTCACGCTTGAACTCCCAATCCTGTATTTAGCTCACACCTGAACACTGCACCCTGTACCTAGCTCGCTTCTGAACTCTGCACCCTGTGTATAGCGCACGCCTGAACTCTGCACTTTGTACCTTGTACCTACCACACGCATGAATTCTGCCTACAATGTACAGTGCAGGAAAGCTTTAGAGAAATTTATAGTTCATAGTATTCACTAATAACATCAACACTTCTGGTGACCACCAAAGATCCAAAGGTGTCATTTAGTGTTTATTGGTAAATTCCTATGAATAGTTTACTGTAGCTCTTTCCTAAATCAGGCTCTGGCCATTTAGCAAAGTTAGGGAAGTGTATTACTTCTCGCCTAATGCTACAAATGAAAAAAACATTTATTTGCACATAAATGTACCTTTTGTTGGCTTTATTTTCACTTCCCCTGAAAAGAAATAAATTACCTTGTTATTAACTGGCAAAAACGATTATAGAAAAAAGCCCCAAGAATAAGTTATTACAAGGAAAGGAAAGTCTGAAGAAACATAAACTTCTGGCTTTTGAAAAGGAACTGAGTTGAGATTTGCTGAAAACTGGGATACAGTGGTGTGAAAAAGTGTTTGCCCCCTTCCTCATGTCCTGTTCCTTTGCATGTTTGTCACACTTAAGTGTTTCGGAACATCAAACCAATTTAAACAATAGTCAAGGACAACACAAGTAAACACAAAATGCAATTTGTAAATGAAGGTGTTTATTATTAAAGGTGAAAAAAAATCCAAACCATCATGGCCCTGTGTGAAAAAGTGATTGCCCCCTAAACCTAATAACTGGTTGGGCCACCCTTAGCAGCAACAACTGCAACCAAGCGTTTGCGATAACGTGCAATGAGGCTTTTACAGCGTCCTGGAGGAATTTTGGCCCACTCATCTTTGCAGAATTGTCCTAATTCAGTTACATTAGAGGGTTTTCGAGCATGAACGGCCTTTTTAAGGTCATACCACAACATCTCAATAGGATTCAGGTCAGGACTTTGGCTAGGCCACTCCAAAGTCTTCATTTTGTTTTTCTTCAGCCATTCGGTGGTGGACTTGCTGGTGTGTTTAGGATCATTGTCCTGCTGCAGAACCCAAGTTCGTTTCAGCTTGAGTACACGAACAGATGGTCGGACATTCTCCTTCAGGATCTCTTGGTAGACAGCAGAATTCATAGTTCCTTTTATCACGGCAAGTCTTCCAGGTCCTGAAGCAGCAAAACAGCCCCAGACCATCACACTACCACCACCATATTTTACTGTTGGTATAATGTTCTTTTTCTGAAATGCAGTGTTCCTTCTACGCCAGATATACTTGGACACACACCCTCCAAAGAGTTCCACTTTTGTCTCATCGGTCCACAGAATGTTGTCCCAAAAGTCTTGGGGATCATCAAGATGTGTTGTGGAGAAATTGAGACGAGCTTTGATGTTCTTTTTGCTCAGCAGTGGTTTTCTCCTTGGAACTCTGCCATGCAGGCCATTTTTGCCCAGTCTTTTCCTGATGGTGGAGGCATGAACGCTGACCTTAACTGAGGCAAGTGAGGCCTGCAGTTCCTTGGACGTTGTTGTGGGGTCTTTTGTGACCTCTTGGATGAGTCGTCGCTGCGCTCTTGGGGTAATTTTGGGCGGCCGGCCACTCCTGGGAAGGTTCACCACTGTTCCATGTCTTCGCCATTTGTGGATAATGGCTCTCACTGTGGTTCGCTGGATTCCCAAAGCTTTGGAAATGGCTTTATAACCCTTTCCAGACTGATAGATCTCAATTACTTTCTTTCTCAATTGTTCCTGAATTTCTTTGGGTCTCGGCATGATGTGTAGCTTTTAAGGATCTTCTGGTGGACCTTACTGTGTCAAGCAGCTCCTATTTAAGTGATGCCTTGATTGTGAACAGGTGTGGCAATAATCAGGCCTGGGTGTGGCTAGAGAAATTGAACTCAGGTGTGGACAACCACAGTTATAGTATGTTTTAACAAGGGGGGCAATCACTTTTTCACACAGGGCCATGATGGTTTGGATTTTTTTTCACCTTTAATAAGAAACACCTTCATTTACAAATTGCATTTTGTGTTTACTTGTGTTGTCCTTGACTATTGTTTAAATTGGTTTGATGTTCCGAAACACTTAAGTGTGACAAACATGCAAAGGAACAGGAAATGAGGAAGGGGGCAAACACTTTTTCACACCACTGTATATGTGAAAGATTTATTTGGGGCAAAGCTCTGTTTGAGGGGTGTTGTAAACTGGCATAGCACACTTCTGCACCTTGTACCTGGCTCAATCCTGAACTCTGCACTTTGTGCATAGCGATAGCCTAAATTCTGCACACTGTGGGTAGTGCACGCCTGAACTCTGCACTTTGTACCTGGTGCATGCATGAACTTTGCACGCATGGACTCTTCATCCTATACCTAGCTCAATCCTGATCTCTGCACTCTGTACATTGCACACTCCTGAACTCTGCACTCTGTGACTAGCACACTTATGAACTCTGCACTTTGTGCATAGCTCACTACTGAACTCTGTACCCTGTAACTAGCTCACGCTTGAACTCCCAATCCTGTATTTAGCTCACACCTGAACACTGCACCCTGTACCTAGCTCGCTTCTGAACTCTGCACCCTGTGTATAGCGCACGCCTGAACTCTGCACTTTGTACCTTGTACCTACCACACGCATGAATTCTGCCTACAATGTACAGTGCAGGAAAGCTTTAGAGAAATTTATAGTTCATAGTATTCACTAATAACATCAACACTTCTGGTGACCACCAAAGATCCAAAGGTGTCATTTAGTGTTTATTGGTAAATTCCTATGAATAGTTTACTGTAGCTCTTTCCTAAATCAGGCTCTGGCCATTTAGCAAAGTTAGGGAAGTGTATTACTTCTCGCCTAATGCTACAAATGAAAAAAACATTTATTTGCACATAAATGTACCTTTTGTTGGCTTTATTTTCACTTCCCCTGAAAAGAAATAAATTACCTTGTTATTAACTGGCAAAAACGATTATAGAAAAAAGCCCCAAGAATAAGTTATTACAAGGAAAGGAAAGTCTGAAGAAACATAAACTTCTGGCTTTTGAAAAGGAACTGAGTTGAGATTTGCTGAAAACTGGGATATATGTGAAAGATTTATTTGGGCCAAAGCTCTGTTTGAGGGGTGTTGTAAACTGGCATAGCACACTTCTGCACCTTGTACCTGGCTCAATCCTGAACTCTGCACTTTGTGCATAGCGATAGCCTAAATTCTGCACACTGTGGGTAGCGCACGCCTGAACTCTGCACTCTGTATCTAGCTCACTTCTAAACTCTGCATCCTGTACCTAGCTCGCTTCTGAACTCTGTACCCTGTGCGTAGCGCACGCCTGAACTCTGCAATTTGTACCTGGTGCATGCATGAACTCTGCACTCTGTGCATAGCGCACGCATGGACTCTTCATCCTATACCTAGGAACTCTGCACTCTGTACATTGCACACTCCTGAACTATGCACTCTGTGCCTAGCACACTTATGAACTCTGCACTTTGTGCATAGCTCACTACTGCACTCTGCACCCTGTAACTAGCTCACGCCTGAACTCTGCACCCTGTAACTAGCTCACGCTTGAACTCCCAATCCTGTACCTAGCTCGCTCCTGAACTCTGCACCCTGTGTATAGCACACGCCTGAACTCTGCACTTTGTACCTACCACACGTATGAATTCTGCACTCTGTGCATAGCATACGCAAGAACTCTGCAACCCATACCTAACTCTGTACCTAGCATATGCATGAGCTCTGCACTCTGTACGTAGCACACCCATGAACTCTGCACTTTGTTCATAGTGAATGAACTCTGCATCCTGTACCTAGCTCAATCCTGAACTCTGCACTCTGTACATAGCGCACGCATAAACTCTGCACTCTGTACCTAGCACATGCATGAACTCTTCACTTTGTGCATAGCACACGCATGAACTTTGCACCCTGTACTTGGCTCAATCCTGAAATATGTACTCTGTACATAGTGTATGTATGAACTCTGCACTCTGTACCTAGCGAATGCATGAACTCTTCACTTTTTGCATAGCACACGCATGAACTTTGCACTATGTGCATAGCTCACTCCTGAACTCTGAACCCTGTGCGTAGTGCACACCTGAACTCTGCACTCTGTACATAGCACATGCCTGAACTCTGCACCCTGTACCTAGCTTAATCCTGAACTTTGTACATAGCGCACGCATTAACTCTGCATCCTGTACCTTGCTCAATCATGAACTCTGCACTCTGTATCTAGTGCGTACATGAACTCTGCACCCTGTACTTGGCTCAATCCTGAACTCTGCACTCTGTATGTAGTGCATGCATGCACTCTGTGCATAGAATGTAGTGGGGTATTCCTGCGCTACCGTGGAAGGGGGAGGTAAGGGCGGGTGGTGGGGACTGACTGTGGGGGGACTGCTGCAGGCACCTGGTGTAGGTCAAACCGTACCTACCAAACTAGATATATAGAAGTGGGGGTGGTGCTGCGCTGTTCCCCAGGGAGGTGGCCAAATCTACCACAAGGTGGCAGTAATGGGATAAAGACGTAAACCCTTTAAGTGTAGCAATCATATGAGACAATAATAGTTGATGATGCGACTATTAAGTCGAAGTAATGCGAGTTGAGATAGATAATTCCCTTACTATACAAGATAAGGGGTATGGTGTGACCAATACAGGTTAATAAAAATTGCTATTGGTGAACCCAGGTAAAAATATATATAATAATAGAATTGTAAATAGTACTAAGGTGCGAGAGTGTAAATTGAACTAATAGCACCTAAATAAAACTACTAATAAAACACCATAAGCAGGTAATAAAAAAATCAGATATACATATAAAATCATATAAGTGAACATATGGTAAAAATGCGTCTATAGATAAATAATTCCAAAGTGCATAGTAGATGGTGAACAAAATATAAAATCCTTAAAGTGCTAGTGCAAGTGTGCACAGGCTAAAAATGCGACTGAGTGATTGAGTGATGGATAAAACGATAAATATAATCGCATTGGAGATATGTGATGAGTAGAGGTATGTGCAGAAAAGTTGCACTGGAGTGAACAGTAGAACAATAAATATAAAGTTATATAAAGAAAGGAAGCTGCGCCAAAAACAGGGTAGGAGGGCACGCTGTGACGCCACCATACGACTGAGAGGAGGACGGGCTCCTATATTTGCCGGCCGGCATTTTTTACATGCACCATAACATTTGAATAAATGTAAGTGCTTCTTACTTTGTTTTAATAAATTGTTTTATCGGATTCACACTATGGGCTCCTTTCTTTCCTCTACTTCCCATATGGACCCCATGTGAACAAGTGTCTCCTTATACCCATGCTATTTGGAGTATCGATTGTCGCCCTAAAGTAACAGGAAGAACCGCATCCTTTGGTCGTCCAACTTATTAGCTGAGCCTTCTTACCTCGGCTTTTCGGTAAGCAGCCACTTTATAAGGGTGTCGGGCACTGTGTTCAACACCATCGCCATTTACAAGTCACCGGGTGCCTCTTCTGCTTACTCTAGAACATCAGGATCATCTCCTCCATTGTTATTTCTTTGTCTTCTCCCGTACATTGGGGAATAGTTTGCCTTTGTCCCTATCTCTACGCCTAGGACTTTGTGCTACTAGAGACTGTCAACCTAAGGGGACTTTGGTGTTTCTGTGGATAGTACAAGTCTTTATTGTTTAGGACAATATCTTGTATATTATTTCATACTGAGCATATGGTGATTAATGTATGCTTCCTGTTTTTGGCGCAGCTTCCTTTCTTTATATAACTTTGTGTGTGTATCCCACCTTGAGCAGCAGCCTTATTTGTTTTATTATTGATTATTAGGTATAGCGCGTTTTTTATTTATTTTATTTAATAAATATAAAGTGCAAAGTATGCGAGCATACAAAATTATGTATAAGCTGGATGAAACTAGTCAGCGTGACTATAGATGAAAAATCCCTGGCAAAATATAAAGCTACCAGTAAACAAAGTGCAGTAGAATAAAGTTTGAAATATAAAATATAACAAAATGCTAGGTGCAGACGCAAAGTGCACACACAGATATTCTATAGGTAAAATCGCATAATGCTGGATGCGTAAAAAATAGTCATATGCGACTAAAATCGCATAGTCATATGCGACTAAAATCTCATAGTGCAGGATGCGTATAAAATAGTCATCTGTGACTATGTTGCATGCATATAAGTCCGTGATAAATAAGTCAATCCTCAATAGTTTATAAGTATATAATCATTTCTTGTGGTAAGAAGGTGAGGGTAGTGATGTGATCCTTGGGTCAAAGGGGATATCCGTGCAGTGGCGTGTTTTTAGCAGTGGGGGTCACTCCTCTTCGTGTGGGGTACACTAAAGTGAGCAATGGACCCCTACCTTGCGGCAAAGGGTTAACCGCATATAAATGTAAAGGGGTCTGCTTTCTTCTCCTTCCCTCACGGTGGTCTGCCTGGGTAGGTGATTATTCCTTTTCCCTGGTTCCAGGTATATCTAGCCTTTGTAGCTCACGGCAGATGCCGGAGTGATAGGTAAAAGATGAGGGGGGGACCGTATAGTGTAGTATGTTTAAAATGTATTTGCTCAATAAAAATAGTTTAATATAGTACCTAGTACTCGCAATAGAACTCACAGAATAACAATAAATATTTTTCTATCTTAGACGAGCGCCGAGCTCGTTCCCTCTGCTTCCTTGTTTGTATTGAATGCCTCTCCTGTCCCTACGCATGGCGTCATGTGACTTCATCAGGGGATGAAGTCACCTGAAGTTCCCCTGATGAAGTCACATGACGCCACGCACAAACACATGCATAAACTCTGCACCCTGTACTCAGCTCAATCCTGAACTCTGCACCCTGTGCATAACGCACAGCTGAACTCTGCACCCTGTGCAGCGCACACACCTGAACTCTGCACCCTGTGCATTGCACACACCTGAACTCTGCACCCTGTGCATAGCGCACTCCTGAACCCTGCACTTTGTACGTAGTGCTTCCTGAACTATGCACTCTGTGCATAGTGCACTTCTGAGCCCTACACACTGTATGTAACACACTCAACTCTCTACTCTGTATGTAGCACACTCCTCAACCCTAAACCCTGTGCCTAATGCATCGATGGTATTTAACAATGCCTCTTTAAGACCCTCCCACACAGTTAGTGGAGTTTGGCCACACCTATCATTTGATGTGACATGCTGTCTTCCTGTGGAAGGGGACTGGAGATGTTGATTGTGATTGGTGCTTTGGGAGCGTTGTTGAGTTCCTACACCTATTCTCTAACAAACGAATCCCTGGTGTGTGAAGTTATCTCTGTTCCAGTACAAGCAAAGTCCTGGCCAGGAAAGAGGGACACGGGAGCCTGTGATCATGTACTATAAGTAATCACAATGGGGGAGAGGGCTGTGCTTGGGGAAAGGGTTAAGGGGTTAAGGGGGAGTGGGGTATGGGGTTAAATGTAAAAAAGTGTGGTGCTCTTAAATGAGTCAAGATAAGTGATAAACGTTTATCTTAAAGTGATGTAAAATATTTAGTGTATGCACATATTGAAGACATATAATTATATTATTAAAATACATGTATCATATGTACTGTAGTGTAAAACAAAATGACTAGTGATCTAATTATATATCACCATGTATAATAGAGCCCATCACATAATGACTATAATATGACAAAAACCACGATGGTCATATGTGTTAAAATAAATAAATACAATACAATTGCTATATTGCAAATAATTATCATAAATGTTAAAATAAATAAATACAATACAATTGTTATATTGCAAAACCAAAAAAAGGTCATAAATGTGTATCTCTATTCCAAACATCATTAACCCTCCAGTTCGACCCTCTTTCTTTCACAACTTGAAGGGTTATTACCCTTGTAAGAAATGCGGCGTATGCCGTTACAACTTAGTAGGATGGTCCAAGAGTGTCCAATTTTTTTCCACAATCACAAAACGCACATATCAGATCAAGGGATTTCATACCTGTTCCTCTCGATATGTCGTTTATTTAATCACCTGTCCTTGTGGAAAACAATATATTGGACGTACTACACGTACTTTTTCTATTAGAGTTGGAGAACATCTTCAAAAATGAAAAGTGGGGACGTTAAACACATGGTCCCTAGACATTACAGGGAATGTCATGATCGTAATCCTGAAGGTACCACTTTTCTTGTGAACGATTTTTGAGTTACAAACATACCAGCCATGGGGCTTAAATGTCGAATGGGACATCAACTCTTTCCTTAACAAAGCATGATTTATTTTCTTTTCTTTTCTATCTGTGTGGGGGCAAACTAATAAATCTAACAGGCCAAAATTTAGTTATTGACTGTATTTATTTGCGATTATTCTTATGTTTCCAACCTCTCCAATAGTATATAAAGAATATAAGTATGATTTTTTGTAATCATGTATATGTATATGGTTCCTGCATCATGCAATAATTTTCTTTTAAACTTTAAATTTATTTTTATTGATTATATACGTTGTTATAGGAGATACTTACATGAGGTCAGTTCCCTATCACAGCACTTTGGCCATCGAGCCAAATAGATATTTTAACCACTATTTTATTTATCATATACCGCACGGTATTAGTACCTGCATGCACAGGTCTAATGCTATCGTCCAGGCATTATTCCTCTTCTTTTATATTTATTATTTCATATAATATATTAAAGTATAATGGCGATGCTTTTCAATGCATTAGTGGAGGTTTAATCTATAAAATGTGCACAGTTTGTTTGACATTCCTTCCTGTTCACACATTGACGTCTATAATAGCTGTCAGTGACAATTAGGCTCTCCTTATTGTTTTATATATACTTCTATTTTCATTTATTTAAATTCCATCCAAATTCGAGGCTTGGACACAAGCGCTGCCCATTTGGTTTAGTTAATACCATTCCGTGAGGACGTAGACACGCCATTTTCGGTCTCATATCGAGGCTTGGATAGCAGAGCGTTTCAACTCCCAGTCTTTCCGCTCTAATAGCGAAAGTCACGCTACTTCCACTTTTGGCACCATTTTCCAGGAGCCCAGCGCCATATCTTCATGCCACGAGTGCGGACGATGTTATTTTCCGTCTTGCTACGTCTATAAAAAGATTTACTATGCTCATTTTAGTACATCTTTTTCACTATATTTATGTGACATATCACAGACAAGACTTTTCTTTTACTATAAACAAAGGATGTTTTTTTTGCATTACGGTCACCTTACATCCAAAACGAGGCTTGGCACACAAGCCACAAGCACCATTTTTCATGATACCGGAAGTGTTTTCGTTTAGGAATGTGCGGCGATGGCAGGCTCACCTCATTGCAAGTACCCCCATTCTTATAAATAAGCAGTGGCCCCAGTGAGCCAGCACCCCCAGATGATGCCTTGTTGAGGCGAAACGCATCAGGACACGGTTTGCTGATGCCACTGCACTGCCAGAATCTCATTATATGCCTTTTTACCATTTTGTACATGTGAGTACCCATTTTTCATGAGATTTTAATACATTTTATTTTGATGTTATTACACTATATGGTTTCATTCTTTCATTGTCGGTAAACACTATTTTGGATGAACCATATTGTACACCATCTACCATCCCTTACTTGAGCTCCTCTGAGATAATCCAGTGAAAGATCCTGGCCATGGCTGTTGTGCGTTTGGGCTGAGAGTTGCTGTTTCCATCAGTGTATTGACACCATCAAGTCCACAATAGTTGGTAAGCCTTCTTCCATGTGGTGGCAGATACCTTCAGACAACCTGCACAAGCCGGAAAAAATGTATTTGTGGTGCCCGGATCTACCGGATTTAATTGATGTGTATTATTTTAACCATATATAGTGAATTTGCAACTGGATTTCAGACTCAACCGAGTCTGAAAACAAGACCCTCTCCGTTCCTAGGGCAAAATATAGAACATCAGGGAGAGTTCCTAAAGAGATAGGGAATCCCCCCAAAAGAAGGACATGGAGGGTCTGCTGCTAGATTTTTATAACAAACTTTATTAATATTCAAAAAATAAAAGTAAACAAAAAAAACCAAAAAGACCACTTACCTTATCGTATAGTGGAAATTTGGAGATCACAGTGAAAATTCCCAAGAATTTAAAAAGTGACAACGTTGTCTATTAAAAACAGGGGGGTATTGGCCACAGCACACAGCATTCATACCCTAGCATACATCCATATCTAGAAGTACTGGTTAGGTAACATAAATTTCCATAGTAGTAATTCCCAACCAAAGAATACAAGTCAAACTTATACACTTAAAGTCCTGATATGAGTCGCTAGACCATGCGTTTTTATAAGAACTGGTTTCACCGTGAGCTTCAGGAGTTCAAGAGTAGTTGATTATACGTATATCCTTATACCTTCCACGGTCATATGACTTATGTTTCAAGTAAAGAAAAGAAAACAGTTCATATACAGCAGATCAGAAGCAGCAAAATTATTTTTGACAAGCGTATGCGTTTTCAGACATTGAATCAGCATTCAATCTTCAATAGTGTCCATATGCAGGTTATTTAGTAAGAGATTGAACAACCGAAGAGGATCACATAAATAGTTCCAATTTTTCTGCTGACAGTTTTAGTCCTTTAAGCAGGTTATATTGCGCGGTTTGGAAAAAAGCAGCTAAGCACAATGCAGCATATAGCAGACCTGTAGCTTAAATCATGAGTAGAGATAAGATGGCAGCATAGGGTAAGAGGAAGCAAGCAAGCACAGCTTTAGCAGGGGGAATGCAAAAGTCACAGAGGTTGTCAATCATAGCCTAATACAGGCTGTACTTGGACATACAGATGCATCAGCCTCTCTAGGCTGCTTACCCACTCTTGCTGTGGAATCCACCGTCCCAGGCTTGCTGATGGGTTCACTTTGAAGGTTGTTGATCCCTTTTGCTGCTCTGCTCTCCTGTTTGTGTGCCGCTGGCCGCTATTCGTTTTTAAAAGTCCCGCTTATACCGCTCCAATAGCTGCTTGGAAGATCGCTCAGATAGAGCTGCAGATCACATGAGTGCTGTGGGTGGGCCAGTACCCCCGAGATGACGCGCTGACGTCACCACCGCTGACGCGTTTCGTTAGCCAATCACCGCTAACTTCTTCAGAGCAAGGAGGAGCTACACAGTTCCAGTTTATATAGTGGTGGCCGTATCATTGGAATAATACAATCAAGTGTAGTACTACCATTCATCCACAAGATGGCAGCAGTGTGCTCATTCACTCTCATGGCAATTTAACAGCGCTAGCAGGTGCAGGTCATAGCCTTTCGAAGTATATATTTGAGCAATTTTAACCCATTGATAGACACTAAGAGGAAACAACCTAGGTTTGTACACAGATTATCATAGAAATAGACTCCTCTTATGGATTGAATTTAATCAGAGTATTTATCTGTACTTATAACAAACAATTTATTGGAAGTAGTTTATTTGAACGTGTGCACTCAGAGAGAAAGGCCCAACCTCACTTTGATCGTGGGAAAGGCATCTCTCTCAGAGTGCACAGGTACTTTTTACTTAGTTCTTCAGTATAAAACTACACTGACCCTCATTGCATGTCAAAAGAATGGGTGGACAAACATATGCCCATATCTATATATTTTGGACAATCTTAACAGTGCTACTTAGATCAGGTAAGGTCCCATTCATCAAGAAAAGGGGGGGGGGGGGAGAGAAAAAAGGATGTCTTCACCTAGTGAATATATAGTTCATACAAAGACAGGAGAGAAACCGAAAAGGGAGGAATGAACAATTATTTTATCTGGAAATTTGTTAGCTTTTCAAAAATGGTTGCATTGTGCATTCAGTGTTGAGGCCAAAGGGGACCATAGAGTTCAAATAATACGTCCACATTTTCTCCTTTTGTAATAAAATATTATCGAAATCACCCCTCCTGGGGGGTAGGTTAAGTGCATAGATGCCTTTCACTGTCAGACCCTTTGGATTACTGTTGTGAAATTGAGCAAAGTGTAGCGGGATTGGTCGATCATCATCTTTTTTCTTTATGCTGCTAATGTGCTCACTTATTCTAATCCGAAGTTCACGTTTTGTCTTGCCCACATATATTTTATTGCAGGGACAGGTCAAAGCGTAGACTATCCGCGTGGAAGAACAATTAATGAAGCTTCTTATCTTGAAATCATTACCGCCTCTAGGGTTGGGGAACGTTTTAGTTTTGTGTACATATCTGCAGATATTACAATGGCCACATGGAAACATGCCTACTGTTGGTTTGGAATCTGAGAGCCAGTTTTTAATTGTTTTTGACTTCCTATATTCTGATTGGACTAGGATATCATTTAAATTACGTGCTCTTCTGGCTGTAATTAGAGGTCTGGGTCCTACTATGTCTGATTTCAAAGGAGTGGATTTAACCTCTTCGCGCCCGCGCTATACCCGAAAGACGGCTGCAGCGCGGACGCTCCCTGCAGGGAGGACGTCCCTGGACGTCCTGTTGTTTACTTCCCTAATGCGCGCTCCTGAGAGCGCGCATCGGGGAAGTTCTGTGCTGGCCGTGTCCGTCGGACACGGCCGGTCACAGATCGCTGTAAACGGCCAATTACAGCGGCCGTTTACAGTGAGATCGGCGTGTCCAATGAGAGATGATCTCATATGGAAACATATGAGATCATCTGTCAGCGCCGCTCTCTCTCCTCACACAGACAGCGTGTGGGGAGAGAGAGAACAACGGCTGCAGCGCCGTAAGTAAGAAAAAAAAAAAAAAAAAAAACGAAATGTGCGATCTGTGTCCCCATTCACCTGCCGCCATCCACCTGTCCCCATCCACCTGTCACCATCCACCTGCCACCATCCACCTGCCACCATCCGCCTGTCACCATCCACCTGTCACCATCCACTTGTCTCCACCTGTCACCATCCACCTGTCACCATCCACTTGTCTCCACCTGTCACCATCCACCTGTCCCCATCCACCTGTCACCATCCACCCGTCCCCATCCACCCGTCCCCATCCACCCGTCCCCATCCACCCGTCCCCATCCACCCGTCACCATCCACCCGTCACCATCCACCCGTCACCATCCACCCGTCCCCATCCACCCGTCCCCATCCACCTGTCCCCATCCACCTGTCACCATCCACCTGTCACCATCCACCTGTCCCCATCCACCCGTCACCATACACCCGTCACCATCCACCCCATCCACCTGTCCCCATCCACCTGTCTCCACCTGTCCCCATCCACCTGTCACCATCCACCTGTCCCCATCCACCTGTCACCATCCACCCGTCACCATCCACCCCATCCACCTGTCCCCATCCACCCCATCCACCTGTCCCCATCCACCTGTACCCATCCACCCCATCCACCATCCACCTGTCACCATCCACCTGTCACCATCCACCCCATCCACCTGTCCCCATCCACCCGTCACCATCCACCTGTCCCCATCCAACTGTCCCCATCCACCCGTCCCCATCCACCCGTCCCCATCCACCCGTCACCATCCACCCGTCACCATCCACCCGTCCCCATCCACCCGTCCCCATCCACCTGTCCCCATCCACCTGTCCCCATCCGTGTCCCCAGTGCACCTGTCCCCAGTGCCACGTGTCATCAGTGCCACGTCAGTGCCATCTGTCATCAGTGCCATATTAGTGTCACGTGTCATCAGTGCCACATATTAGTGCCATCTGTCATCAGTGCCATCTGTCATTAGTGTCACGTGTCATCATTGCCACGTGTCAGTGCCATCTGTCATCAGTGCCGCATATTAGTGCCATCTCTCATCAGTGCCACGTATTAGTGCCACATGATAGTGCCACGTATTAGTGCCATCTGTCATCAGTGCCATCTGTCAGTGTCACATGTCATCAGTGCCCCGTATTAGTGCCATCTGTCATCAGTGTCACGTGTCATCAGTGCCCCATACTAGTGCCATCTGTCACCAGTGCCACATCAGTGTCACATGTCATCAGTGCCACGTATCAGTGCCACCTGTCATCAGTGCCACGTCAGTGTCACGTGTCATTGTCCTGGTGCTCTAGGGCCTTCAAAAGTGTAATAGGTAGTCAACAAGTTAGATGTGTAATTTATGCTCCTAGAACACGTGATGGCGCTCCCTGCATTTTGGGCCTCTCTATGTGGCCAGGCTGTGTAAAAGTCCCACACATGTGGTATCATAATACTCAGGAGGAGTAGCAGAATTTATTTTGGGGTGTCATTTGTGGTATACACATTCCATGTGAGAGAAATAACCTATTACAATGACAATTTTGTGAAAAAAAATAAAAAATAAAAAAATAATTAATTTTGCAAAGAATTGTGGGAAAAAAATGACAACATCAAAAAGCTCACCATGCCTCTTACTAAATACCTTGGAATGTCTACTTTCAAAAAAGGGGTCATTTGGGGGGTATTTGTACTTTCCTGGCATGTTCGGGTCACAAGAAATGAGATCGGCCACCAGTACATCAGATGTGATCAATTTTGTATAATTCGCACCACAGTTTGTAGAGTCTGTAACTTTCACAAAGACCAAATAATATCCACTAATTTGGGTTATTTTTACCAAAGATATGTGGCAGTATAAATTGCGGCCAAAATTTATGAAGAAAAATTAATAATTTGCCAAATTTTATCACAGAAACAAAGAAAATGCGTTTTTTTTTCTAAATTTTCGGTCTTTTTTCATTTATAGCGCAAAAAATAAAAAACCCAGAGGTGATCAAATACCACCAAAAGAAAGCTCTATTTGTGGGAAAAAAAGGACAAAAAATTCATTTGGGTTCAGTATTGCATGGCTGAGTAATTGTCATTCAAAGTGTGAGAGCACCGAAAGCTGAAAATTGGTCTGGGCAGGAAGGGTGTTTAAGTGCCCAGTAAGCAAGTGGTTAAGGACATGCCAGTGTTCTTCCAGAATTTCCTTTACCTTGGACCACTGAGAGCCAAACCTCGTGATGATTCTAGGGTGGCTATCAGAGGTACACCGCAGAGGTTTCTTACTACTATCTAGCAAAGAGGTTCTACTGCATTTTATTGCCCTAGATTTGGCCCTCCTAAGTGATCGACGGGAGTAGCCTCTTTCTTTAAATCTGGTAAACAGGTCAATTGCTTCTTCAAGGAAATGCTCGTTTTCAGAGCAGTTTTTTTTTATCCTAAGGAACTGACCAATCGGTATACCGTTGATCAAGGACCTTGGATGATGGCTTTGAGCTTGAAGGAGGGTTATCCCTGCTGTCGCTTTTCTGAATGTCCTTGTGATCACTTTTTGATCTTCAATTATCAACTGAAGATCAAGAAATGCAAGAGTGGTGGCATGGTGAAAGGAACCTTAGGCTGACCTTTGTTTACCATGCCACCACTCTTGCATTTCTTGATCTTCAGTTGATAATTGAAGATCAAAAAGTGATCACAAGGACATTCAGAAAAGCGACAGCAGGGAATACCCTCCTTCAAGCTCAAAGCCATCATCCAAGGTCCTTGATCAACGGTATACCGATTGGTCAGTTCCTTAGGATAAAAAGAAACTGCTCTGAAAACGAGCATTTCCTTGAAGAAGCAAATGACCTGTTTACCAGATTTAAAGAAAGAGGCTACTCCCGTCGATCACTTAGGAGGGCCAAATCTAGGGCAATAAAATGCAGTAGAACCTCTTTGCTAGATAGTAGTAAGAAACCTCTGTGGTGTACCTCTGATAGCCACCCTATAATCATCACGAGGTTTGGCTCTCAGTGGTCCAAGGTAAAGGAAATTCTGGAAGAACACTGGCATGTCCTTAATTCCATTCCTTTGATAGCAGACATAGTAGGACCCAGACCTCTAATTACAGCCAGAAGAGCACGTAATTTAAACGATATCCTAGTCCAATCAGAATATAGGAAGTCAAAAACAATTAAAAACTGGCTCTCAGATTCCAAACCAACAGTAGGCATGTTTCCATGTGGCCATTGTAATATCTGCAGATATGTACACAAAACTAAAATGTTCCCCAACCCTAGAGGCGGTAATGATTTCAAGATAAGAAGCTTCATTAATTGTTCTTCCACGCGGATAGTCTACGCTTTGACCTGTCCCTGCAATAAAATATATGTGGGCAAGACAAAACGTGAACTTCGGATTAGAATAAGTGAGCACATTAGCAGCATAAAGAAAAAAGATGATGATCGACCAATCCCGCTACACTTTGCTCAATTTCACAACAGTAATCCAAAGGGTCTGACAGTGAAAGGCATCTATGCACTTAACCTACCCCCCAGGAGGGGTGATTTCGATAATATTTTATTACAAAAGGAGAAAATGTGGACGTATTATTTGAACTCTATGGTCCCCTTTGGCCTCAACACTGAATGCACAATGCAACCATTTTTGAAAAGCTAACAAATTTCCAGATAAAATAATTGTTCATTCCTCCCTTTTCGGTTTCTCTCCTGTCTTTGTATGAACTATATATTCACTAGGTGAAGACATCCTTTTTTCTCTCCCCCCCCCCCCCTTTTCTTGATGAATGGGACCTTACCTGATCTAAGTAGCACTGTTAAGATTGTCCAAAATATATAGATATGGGCATATGTTTGTCCACCCATTCTTTTGACATGCAATGAGGGTCAGTGTAGTTTTATACTGAAGAACTAAGTAAAAAGTACCTGTGCACTCTGAGAGAGATGCCTTTCCCACGATCAAAGTGAGGTTGGGCCTTTCTCTCTGAGTGCACACGTTCAAATAAACTACTTCCAATAAATTGTTTGTTATAAGTACAGATAAATACTCCGATTAAATTCAATCCGTAAGAGGAGTCTATTTCTATGATAATCTGTGTACAAACCTAGGTTGTTTCCTCTTAGTGTCTATCAATGGGTTAAAATTGCTCAAATATATACTTCGAAAGGCTATGACCTGCACCTGCTAGCGCTGTTAAATTGCCATGAGAGTGAATGAGCACACTGCTGCCATCTTGTGGATGAATGGTAGTACTACACTTGATTGTATTATTCCAATGATACGGCCACCACTATATAAACTGGAACTTTGTAGCTCCTCCTTGCTCTGAAGAAGTTAGCGGTGATTGGCTAACGAAACGCGTCAGCGGTGGTGACGTCAGCGCGTCATCTCGGGGGTACTGGCCCACCCACAGCACTCATGTGATCTGCAGCTCTATCTGAGCGATCTTCCAAGCAGCTATTGGAGCGGTATAAGCGGGACTTTTAAAAACGAATAGCGGCCAGCGGCACACAAACAGGAGAGCAGAGCAGCAAAAGGGATCAACAACCTTCAAAGTGAACCCGTCAGCAAGCCTGGGACGGTGGATTCCACAGCAGGAGTGGGTAAGCAGCCTAGAGAGGCTGATGCATCTGTATGTCTAAGTACAGCCTGTATTAGGCTATGATTGACAACCTCTGTGACTTTTGCATTCCCCCTGCTAAAGCTGTGCTTGCTTGCTTCCTCTTACCCTATGCTGCCATCTTATCTCTACTCATGATTTAAGCTACAGGTCTGCTATATGCTGCATTGTGCTTAGCTGCTTTTTTCCAAACCGCGCAATATAACCTGCTTAAAGGACTAAAACTGTCAGCAGAAAAATTGGAACTATTTATGTGATCCTCTTCGGTTGTTCAATCTCTTACTAAATAACCTGCATATGGACACTATTGAAGATTGAATGCTGATTCAATGTCTGAAAACGCATATGCTTGTCAAAAATAATTTTGCTGCTTCTGATCTGCTGTATATGAACTGTTTTCTTTTCTTTACTTGAAACATAAGTCACATGACCGTGGAAGGTATAAGGATATACGTATAATCAACTACTCTTGAACTCCTGAAGCTCACGGTGAAACCAGTTCTTATAAAAACGCATGGTCAATCGACTCATATCAGGACTTTAAGTGTATAAGTTTGACTTGTATTCTTTGGTTGGAAATTACTACTATGGAAATGTATGTTACCTAACCAGTACTTCTAGATATGGATGTATGCTAGGGTATGAATGCTGTGTGCTGTGGCCAATACCCCCCTGTTTTTAATAGACAACGTTGTCACTTTTTAAATTCTTGGGAATTTTCACTGTGATCTCCAAATTTCCACTATACGATAAGGTAAGTGGTCTTTTTGGGTTTTTTTGTTTACTTTTATTTTTTGAATATTACTAAAGTTTGTTATAAAAATCTAGCAGCAGACCCTCCATGTCCTTCTTTCGGGGGGATTCCCTATCTCTTTAGGAACTCTCCCTGATGTTCTATAACCTGCACAAGCCACTTATGTCTTCATAGCACTTATTTATGTCACATGTTTGGTGTCATTTTATGCCTAGAGATTTACTCTGAGGAATATAGTTACCAATATCACTTATCATCTATGTGTATTAATATAAATAGAGATACACATTTATGACCTGTTTTTGGTTTTGCAATATAGCAATTGTATTGTATTTATTTATTTTAACACATATGACCATTGTGGTTTTTGTCATATTATAGTCATTATGTGATGGGCTCCATTATACATGGTGATATATAATTGGATCACTAGTCATTTTGTTTTACACTACAGCACATATGATACATGTATTTTAATAATATAAGTATATGTCTTCAATATATGCATATACTAAATATTCTACATCACTTTAAGATAAACGTTTATCACTTATCTTGACTTGAAGAGCGCCGCACTTTTTTACATTTACTTTACTTTTACATTTACTTTTTGGTCATTTATCACAGATTTTCTGTTGTGCAGGCTGCTAACATCTTTAGATAGCGCGGTTTCCTTTCACCCTTTTTTCCGCGGGGTATGGGGTTAACTTTCACTGCCACTCACCCACCCCCCCCCCTGTATTTGTGGTTATGGTAGTGAAATTTTAACCCATTATCCCCCTTCTGCTTTTGTGGTCATGGCAAAGGTTAATCCCCCTTACCCTGACACACACACTCTTTGCTGCCATCTCTGTGGTAGGGAACCCAGTGTAATACTTTGCCCATGACGCTTTTGGGACCACCCTGGTTCTGTGTGCCGGCAGGGAGATGTGAAAGATCTCTTACTGAGCAGCTCATAAATCTATATACTGGGTGTATATATAATTAATTATACAGTGAGGGAAAATATATTAATTCCCCTGCTGATTTTGTAAGTTTGCCCCTGAAAAAGAGATTAGTCTATAATTTTAATGGTAGGTTTATTTTAACATTAAGAGACAGAATAACAACAAAAAAAATGTATTTCATAAAGTTATAAATTGATTTGCATTTTAATAAGTGAAATAAGTATTTGACCCCTTTGCAAAACAAGACTTAGTACTTGGTGGCAAAACCCCTGTTGGCAATCACAGAGGTCAGATGTTTCTTATATTTGGCCACCAGGTTTGCACACATCTTAGGAGGGATTTTGTCCCACTCCTCTTTGCAGATCCTCCAAGTCATTAAGATTTTGAGTCCATATCCAGTCCATATAAGTATAGATATCCAGCATGATATTTTTACCATTGAGATCTGTCACACACACACACATATATATATATATATATATACATATGCACACATGTGTGTTTGAACTTTGGGGTGCACACCCTAATGCAATAGGCTGCGCACAGGTATGGTTAGCATGTTGTGGTGCCATTTATTCTAAGGCACTAAGATAAAGTAGCTACAAGGCACATGTACTGCAGTGCTCCACAACACGCTGTAATATACTACCATATGTTGCTCTGTACTGCATTTAAAATATATTTAGAATTAATTGGCTCTTTCGATGGTTCACCAACCACCCCAACTCTGACAACGACTGAAGAAGAATCTCTCTGTGGGCTATAAGCTGGTTCGAGTTGTTTGACAAAAAGAGGATGTCGACCAGATTGTGGTAAATTCTTAATCCCCTCTCTCTCAGAGGGGCCAAGACAGATATCAACACTCTTGTGAACACTCGAGGTTGAAATACGTGTGAGGAGGCTGTTGAGAGAAAGTCCAGAAGTGACCGTACCGGATCGTTGATAGGACCCATGGGTCTTGACACTTGGAGGCCCAGATGGGTGGAAAAAAAGTTTTAGTCGGGCTCCTACTGGGAGACTTTGTCCCCTCCTGGGGAGTGTTGAGGGACTTGTTCTTTCTGGCTCCCAAAAAAGAAGTCTGGGTGCCTCTTCATGATTTTCTGTTGTCCCTAAAGGGGCGAGACTGCCTAAAGTCTCTAGAATTTGATTTCCGGAATCGGGATAAATAGGCCTTTGTTCTCCGGACCTTCCTGTCCTGAGGAAGAAAGCCAGATTTGCCCCTGTTACTCTGGAGATTGCTTTCTCGAGTTTCTCGCCAAACAAAGATTTTCCATCAAAGGGAATCTTGCACCAATTCTGCTTTGACGCTAGATCGGCTGTTCAAGGTTTTTGCCATAAGGCCTGTTTTGCCATAACCGATTGCAGTATTGAATTGGCCGAATAACAGATTGTGTCAATTGCAGCTTCTGCTACGAAATCTGTCGCCAACTTAAGCTCCTCCAGACCTTTGATTATGTTATCTTTAGAAACGTCTTGGTGCAGGGCTGTCTCAACATTTTCCATCCAGGACCTGATGGCATTGGAAACAGATGTCAGCGCAATGGCTGGTCTACAAGCCGCCCCTGCTGCTAGATAGGTCCTTTTGTGGTCTAGATCAATACATCTATCTAGGGGATCCTTGAAAGACGTTGAATCCTCCATTGGCAACGTTCAATTTTTTGCCAGACGCACTACAGCCGCATCAACCACAGTCATTGAACTTAAGGACTGAGTATCCGAATCTGCCAGTGGATGCAGTTTGGATAAACGTGCTAGAGAGAACTTTTTTATCAGTTTTGTTCCACTCATCCTCTAAGATCTCCCATATCTCCCCCATTAATGGGAAGAAGATTTTCTTTCTCTTGAAGAATGAGAAATTGGTTTTTGGTTTAGATTTTTGAGGAGGCTCCTCTGGTCTTCCCAGGCAATGGCGCTCATCACCGCTTGTACAAGGGTTGAACCAGGGAGAAATTGAAACCAGATGGTTCAGTATCATCTGAGGACTCCTCGGATAAATCTACCAGTGGGATTTGTTTAGCTGTTTTTCCTGATGGAGGCAAAGGAGTACTAACAGCTGATGGACCCGGAATGTCGGGGTCTAAATCCAACACCTGAGCAGCTTGAGAAACCGGGTGAGCGGGAATCATGGCCGTCAGTTCAGAAAGAGAGTCTTTCATGGTTTGTTTGAGTGGGTCAACCACCTGTTGGCCTTCTAATTCCCGGTTAGCTGCATAGTCCCTGAGACAGTCTTTGCAGACGAGCTTATCAGGGAGTGAAACCACGCCACAGGCCCAGCATTTTTTCCTTGATGCCCACGGTGGAGGCGAAGGCGAATGACGACGTCTATGAGATCCTGATCTTCTAGAAGATTTATGGTGAGAAGAGTGTGACCTCCGCTCAGGACTATCTTCATTGTCATAGCGCCTTGAGGACTTTCTGGACCGCTTTGAAGGAACAGGGCTGAAACAAACAAAGTTTGTTTGTCAGTGGCGCACTCATGTACAGGTGGTCCACATACCTATTGGATACCAGAGGATCTTGGCTTTGCGACGAATGGCTCATGGTAAATAATGGGCAGGAGGATCAGCTATAGGAAGGCAAAGTAAGAAAGCAAAAAGAAATAGAGTCTATTTGCACAACAAATTTTTAAACAAAGTCACCGCAATAGGAGTGAGATAAAAGTATAACACATACCTGTAATGCTGAAGTAATTTGGACTGCAGGGCATACACCTGATATGCAGAGCAGTTATTACTGGCAAAAAAAAATACACTTTCTAAGCATTTTTCCCTACACCAAGATAGCCACCGAAGCCTCACCGCCTAATGTGCGTATGCCCACACACGCGCACTAGCGATTGGAGGAGGTAATTGAAAATACAGTCTCAGTTGTAATCATAGCAGGCACACTGAGCCGCCGCATATAACATTACACAGGGAGGAAGTCACCGCCTCCTCTCCGCCACTCAGCTCCGCTAATCCCCCCTCTCCTTGCCAGCATGCTGAATCGGGGAGAGGGAAAGAAACTAAACCAAGGCTATGGCAAGAGAGTGAGAACCCTGAAGGGTAGAACAAAAAAGCTAGAGAAAAAACATCAGAAATAGCAAGGAAACGCCCGTTCTGCACATGTGCGGACCGGGAATAAATGTCTTAACCACTTGCCAACCTCCGCACGACGATGTACGTCGTCAGAATGGCACGGGCAGGCATGAGGGCGTATATATAAGTCCCTACCTGCCCACGGGTGGGGGGCCCCCCGATGCCTGCGGCGGTCGGCATCGTTGGGGGAGCGATCGGAGATGAGGGGGAGGCCACTCATTCGTGGCCACCCCCTCGCGATCGCTCCCGGCCAATCAAACACTTCCTCTAGCCCTGTCATGTAAACAGGGCTAGAGGAAGTGATGTCATCCCTAACGGCCGCGGATGGGGGGCCCGATCGGGCTCGCCCCCGTGCCTGTGAATGTCCGGGTCATTGGGGGAGGGATCGGAGATGAGGGGGGGCCACTCATTCGTGGCCACCCCCTCGCGATCGCTCCCGGCCAATGAAATGCTTCCTCGGGCTCTGTATTGTGAACAGAGCTAGAGGAAGTGATGTCATCTCTCCTCGTGGCGGGCTTTTCGAAGCGACACAGAGGAGAGAAGACACGTGAGTTACACAACACAACACTACACTACACTACACTAACAGTAGAACACTCTAGGCACACTTTTCACCCCCCAGCCCCCCCGATCACCCCCCTGCACCCCCTGTCACAGTGACACCAAAGCAGTTTTTTTTTTTTTTTTTTACTGTTTACTGCATTTGTGCATTGTGACTGTAATAACTGTTAGGGCAGTTAGATTTAGCCCCCTTTAGGTCTAGGAACCCCCCCTAATAAAGGTTTAACCCCGGTGATCACCCCCCGTCACCAGTGTCACTAAGCAATCGTTTTTTTGATCGCAGTATTAGTGTCACAGTTGACGCTAGTTAGGGAGGTAGGTATTTAGGCTCGCCGCAGCGTTTTATAGCATCAGGGACCCCCCATATATTACCTACTAAAGGTTTTAACCCCCCGATTGCCACCTAGTTAACCCTTTCACCAGTGATCACCATATAACTGTTACGGGTGACGCTGGTCAGTTAGTTTATTTTTTTATAGTTTCAGGGCACCCGCCGTTTATTACCTAATAAAGGTTTAACCCCCTGATCGCCCGGCGGGTGATATAAGTAAGGTTTTAGAGTCAAATAGGGTCTGCGTCGCCCCAGGCAGCGTTGGGTTAGTGCCAGTACCGCTAACACCCACGCACGCAGCATACACCTCCCTTAGTGGTATAGTATCTGAACATTGTTAGCGGGATCAGCCCAGATACCTGCTAGCACCTGCGTTTATACCCTCCGCCGAGTCCAGCCCACCCAAGTGCAGTATCGATCGATCACTGTCACTTACAAAACACTAAGCACACATAACTGCAGCGTTTGCAGAGTCAGGCCTGATCCCTGCGATCGCTAACAGTTTTTTGGTAGTGTTTTGATTCAGTCGCAAACAGCCTAGGAGCTTTTTTTTCCTGTGAGTCTCACTAGTGTACTACTAAATTTAGAGCCCAAAATGGCAAATCGAAAGTACACTAGTGAAGAGGCCTACACGTTTCTGAGCCAGACAGATAGTGAAGAGGAGGTCACTCATCTGTCAGAATCAGGCTCAGAATACGATCTAGTAGACGACAGCGGCTCCATGACAGATAGCTCTGACAGCAGAGTTGTGGTCCCTGCTAAGGTCAGGCGTACCAGACCCCAAACTCCTTCTTCTGTTGTTGAGGTGCAAGAACCGCAGGTCGCTCGTAGGAAGCAGAGACGTACTAGAGCCGCTATTCCTTCTGGTGAACTGGCAAGCACCAGCGGCCTAGTACACCCTGGACGTACATCCAGCACTGCAGTATCACGTGGTGACGTGGCGAGTCCCATAAGTGCAGTTCAAGCTGGCGAGGTGGCAAGCACAAGTAGTGTCCCACTGCCGCCAAGAAGAAGACAAAGACAGGCCCGTCGTGCCCATAGTGCCCGTCCTGCAGAATTCGCCAATCCTGATTGGGTGCCCACCACTTCTGCAGAACCCGTACTTCCCCCATTCACTGGCCATCCCGGTATTCAGGTGGAAACAGTTGATTTTACGTCACTTGATTTTTTTTCGCTGTTTTTCACCGAAGATCTCTATAGATCTATTGTGGACCAAAGCAATTTGTACGCTGGTCAACACATCGCCGCTAATCCCCAGTCCTCCCTTGCCAGAGATTGGAGACCAATTACGGTCCTCGAATTTAGATCTTTCTGGGCCTTTCCCTCATCATGGGTGTAGTTAAAATGGGTACGTTGCGTTCATATTGGTCCACTGAGCCAATGTACCATATGCCCGTGTTCTCTGCTTCAATGTCCAGGGCACGATACGAGATGATTTTGCGGTTCATGCACTTCAACGACAATGAACTCTGTCGTCCACGTGGAGACCCTGCATATGATCGGCTCTACCAAATTTGGCCCATCATAAACCATTTCAACCAACGTTTTGCAGACTTGTTTACTCCCCATTAAGTTGTCTGCGTTGATGAGTCCCTGATTACGTTTTCTGGCCGCTTGTCATTCAAACAATACCTTCCCAGCAAGCGTGCCAGATACGGGGTCAAGATGTATAAGCTCTGTGACAGGGCCACAGGCTATACATGTAGTTTTATGGTTTATGAGGGCAAAGATAGCCACGTAGAGCCGACAAACTGCCCTCACTACATAGGGAGCGCTGGCAAGATTGTGTGGGACTTGGTGTCACCCTTATTCGGAAAGGGGTACCACTTGTACGTGGACAATTATTACACGAGCGTGCCACTGTTTAGTCATTTGTTTGATCAGCAGATTGGCCTGTGGCACCGTGTGACCTAATCGCCGAGGCTTTCCCCAGCGCCTTGTAGATTCCCGTCTTAGGCTGGGGGAGAGAGCCTCGTTCTTACCTCCTTTCATGCAGACACGACGGTCCAAATTACTACGGCGACTGGTGTTGTGACGAAACCCCTCTGTGTCCACGAGTATAACCAAAATATGGGAGGGGTGGACCTCAACGACCAGTCGCTGGTACAAAAAAGTGTCTATTTACTTATTCCAATTGGCTTTGCTGAACGCTCATGTGCTATACGGAGCTTCAGGACGTACTGGATCCTTCCTTAAATTCCAGGAAGAGATCATCGGAGCCCTTCTGTTTCCAGACGGTGCTCCACCTCACCTTCCCAATCCAAATGCAGTAAGCCGGCTGCATGAGCGGCATTATATTTATGTCCTCCTGAGTACCCCTACCCAACGAGCCCCCCAAAGAAAATGTTGTGTCTGCAGAAAGTGCGGATTTAGGCGTGACACCCGCTATTATTGTCCCCGCTGTCCTGACAATCCTGGTCTTTGCATCGGTGAATGTTTGGAACGCTACCATTCACTAGTTGAGTATTAGCGTAGGGTACAGCATTGCACAGACTAGGCACACGTTCTCAAGAATGCCATCGCATTTTGAGACCAAAACCGCTGGAACCGTTACAACAGTTCCGTTAGAACTGTTACAGTTACAAAAAAAAGTGTAAAAAAAAAAAGTAAAAAATAAATATAAAAAATAAATAAAAAATAGTTGTCGTTTTATTGTTCTCTTTCTCTCTATTCTCTCTCTATTGTTCTTCTCTTTTTTACTGTATTCTATTCTGCAATGTTTTATTGTTAACCATTTTTTTGTTTTCAGGTACGCCATTCAGTTGCAGCGTGGATTTATCTATCTTGACAGCAACAACGTTTGCTCCCACGATACATAAAGCCGTGACTCCAACGCTGTAGGAGGTGATTTCACCACCACAGTTTAAAAAAAGAGCATATATGCCGAAGCATGGGGGCAGCAGGGGCGGAGGAGCGATTTGCTCCTAATGCCGCCTACATACGGTCGAAATTCCGAGGGAGGCTTGCCCGTGGAAAAGTCCGACCGTGTGTACGCGGCATAACTTTTTTGCGGGAGGATGCCCCCATGCTTCGGCGTATATATATTTTAGGCATAGTTTGCGGTAAAAAAAAAATTATTTTTTACTATGTTTTTTTTGTACTTGCTTTGCAGGTATGGTAAATCTTACTGTTATACTGTAATGTTACTTTGTTGTATTGTTAACCATAATTTGCTTAGCAGGTACGCCATTCAGCTGCAGCGCGGATTTATTTATCTTGACAGCAACAGCATTTGCTCCCACGATACATAAATCCGTGACTCCAGCGCTGTTGGAGGTGATTTCACCACCACAGTTAAAAACAAAATGGTGCATGTATGCCCATCATTAGAAGTGGGTGGATGAAAGGAGGTATTCTAATGGTGGGCATACCCACCTATCAATCTTTTTTTTTCGTTCAGCCCACAGGCTGCATAGAAAAAAAAGATTACAATATATTCCAAACAAGGGCCAGCAACGTACTGGTATGTTGCTGGACTTTGAGTGGTTATACCAGAATGATGCCTGAGGGTTTAGGTATTATCTTGGTATCATTCTTTTCAGCCAGCGGTCGGCTTTCATGTAAAAGCAATCCTAGTGGCTAATTAGTCTCTAGACTGCTTTTACAAACAGTGGGAGGGAATACCCCCCCACCGTCTTCCATGGTTTTATCTGTCTCTGTCCCAACAGGGAACCTGAGAATGCAGCCGGTGGTTCCGCCAGCTGACCATAGAGCTGATCAGAGACCAGAATGGCTCCAATCATCTCTATGGCCTAAGAAACTGGAAGCTACGAGCATTTCATGACTTATATTTTGCCGGATATAAACAGCGCCATTGGGAAATTGGGAAAGTATTTTATCACACCGATCTTGGTGTGGTCAGATGCTTTGAGGGCAGAGGACAGATCTAGGGTCTAATGGACCCCAATTTTTTCAAAAAAGAGTACCTGTCACTACCTATTGCTATCATAGGGGATATTTACATTCCCTGAGATAACAATAAAAATGATAAAAAAAATATATATAAATGAAAGGAACAGTTGAAAAATAAAATAAAAAAGCAAAATAAATAATAATAATAAAAAAAAAGCACCCCTGTCCCCCCTGCTCTCGCGCAAAGGCGAACGCAAGCGTCGGTCTGGCGTCATATGTAAACAGAAATTACACCATGCATGTGAGGTATCACTGCGAAGGTCAGATCGAGGGCAGTAATTTTAGCAGTAGACCTCCTCCGTAAATCTAAAGTGGTAACCTGTAAAGGCGTTTAAATGCTTTTAAAAATGTATGTAGTTTGTCACCGCTGCACGTTTCTGCGCAATTTAAAAGCATGTCATGTTTGGTATCCATGTACTCAGCCTAGAATCTTCTTTTTTATTTCATCAAATATTTGGGCAAGATAGTGTGCATTAAAATTTAAAAAAGTGTGTTTTTTCCAAAAAAAATGCGTTTGAAAAATCGCTGCGCAAATACTGAAAAAGTGAGTGAAAAAAAAATAATGAAACACCCACCATTTTAATCTGTAGGCCCTTTGCTTTAAAAAATATATATTGTTTGGGGGTTCAACGTAATTTTCTTGCAAAAAAATTATTTTCTCATGTAAACAAAAAGTGTCAGAAAGGGCTTTGTCTTCAAGTGGTTAGAAGAGTGGGTAATGTGTGACATAAGCGTCTAAATGTTGTGCATAAAATGGCAGGACAGTTTAAAACCCCTCCAAATTACCCCATTTTGGAAAATAGACACCCCAAGCTTTTTTCTGAGAGGCATGTCGAGTCCATGGAATATTTTATATTTTGACACAAGTTGCGGGAAAAATAATTATGCTTCTCACCATACCTCTCAGCAAATAGCTTGGGGTGTCTACTTTCCAAAATGGGGTCATTTGGGGGTATTTTGTGCCATCTGGGCATTCCATGGCCTCCAAAACTGTGATAGGCAGTGAGGAGTGAAATCAAAAATGTATTTTGGGGTGTAATTCCACATATGCCCATGGCATGTGTGAGCAATATATCATTTAGTGACAACTTTGGGCAAAAAAATAAATAAAAATAAAAGTTTGTAATTTTTCCCGCAACTTGTGGCAAAATATTAAATATTCCATGGACTCAACATGCCTCTCAGCAAATAGCTTGGGGTGTCTACTTTCCAAAATGGGTGTCCGGGTCCCGGACCCGAACTATTGACTGTATGTTCGGGTTCGGGTCCGGTGTTCGGCGATGTATTGGCGCCTTTTACAAGCTGCAGGGCAGCCAATCCACGCTAGTTTCACTAGTGTGCCCTTAAAAGCCATCACAGCCATGCCTACTAATGGCATGGCTGTGATTGGCCAGTGCAGCATGTGACCCAGCCTCTATATAAGGTACAGGCACACAGCACAGCACCTCACTCTGCTATAGACAGTTTCCTGTGCTGCTAAGAGAGGATTTCATTAGCAGTTAGTCTGATACAGTCAGTCATTTTTAAATTTTCTTCAAATTAGTTATATCAGTGAGCGATCTACATAGCTAGAGTAGAGACTAGAGAGTGTCTCTATTAAGGAAAAGAAAGAGGCAGAGAGAATTATTCAAGAGATTCCTAAATCAATTGTACCCTGGCTGGGGTGCAGTGCACAGTCTTTTAACAGTGCCATGAGGCCAGTGCCAGACAAAATATAACTTTTACCTGCAAGCTCAGTGCAGCATCACTGCACTGCATATTTTACTAAGAGATACACCATACTCTGTGTGTATTCTGCTATTGCAAAAACATTGCAAAAAAATTTAATTTTGCTGTGATTTGTGCATGTTTTTTTTTTTTCCAATAGCATTTTCTGCATGTTCATACACGCTTTAGACACTGTGCGTGTATTCTGCTATTGCCAAAAAATAAAATCTTTTAGTGCTTTGTGCATGTGTGCAGGAGTGTGACATACATTCGATCGATATTTCTTCTATTGTGCTATCCCCAAAAAAAAATTGTAGCGACATTTTTTTTTTCCAATAGCATTTTCTGCATGTTCATACATGCTTTAGACACTGTGCGTGTATTCTGCTATTGCCAAAAAATAAAATCTTTCAGTGCTTTGTGCATGTGTGCAGAAGTGTGACATACAATCGATCAATATTTCTTCTATTGTGCTATCCCCAAAAAAAATTGTAGCGACATTTTTTTTTCCAATAGCATTTTCTGCATGTTCATACACGCTTTAGACACTGTGCGTGTATTCTGCTATTGCCAAAAAATAAAATATTTCAGTGCTTTGTGCATGTGTGCAGGAGTGTGACATACAATCGATCAATATTTCTTCTATTGTGCTATCCCCAAAAAAAAATTGTAGTGACATTTTTTTCCCCAATAGCATTTTCTGCAGTTTAGCAGTTTTTGAGATACACGCTTTACATACTGTGGGTGTATTCTGCTATTGCAAAAACACCCATTTAGGGCGAGATCATAAATTTTGAAAATATGAGGAGATCATCAAAAAGGGGATGTGGCCCCGGTCGTGGTGCTGGTGGAGCTCCTGTTGCAGGGAGAGGACGTGGTCGATCTGTGCCAGCTACACGCACTAGTGAAACACCTTCCTCAGGTGCGAGTAGGCGACAGAGCCTGCAGCGGTATTTCGGCGCGCCTAATGAGGCTGTACGAATGTTGAGGCCAGGACAAGTACAGGCGATAGTAGATTGGGTTGCTGACAGTGCCTCCGGTTCCTTCACATTGTCTCCCACCCAGTCTCCTGATGAAAATTCAGAGTTGGCACCTGCAGTCGATGTACATCAGTCTTTCACCTCCCCCCCTTGCAAATCAGCCAAGCAGTCTGAGCCCCAAATCTTGCAACAGTTTCTTCTGCTTTTTGATAAGCCCTGCCCCAGAAGTGGAAGAGATTGTGTGCACCGATGCCCAACCGCTTATGTTTCATGATGAGTACATGGGAGGACCATCGCAGCACGTATTGAAAGATGACGAAACACAGGTGCCAACTGCTGCTGCTTTCGCCATTGTGCAGACCGACAAGGAGGGCAGGGGTGAAGACTGGGTGGAAGATGATGTGGAGGACGATGAGGTCCTTGACCCCACATGGAATCAACCTCATGCAGGTGACCAGTGTAGTTCGGAGGAAGAGGCGGTGGTGCACAGAGCCACCAGCACAGCAAAAGAGGGAGCAGGGTGCAAAAGCGGAGCGTCTGTCCCCTAGACAGTACATCTGCTACTGCCCAACGCAGCAAGGGACTGAGCACACCCAAGCCAGGTCCAAGGAGTTCCCTAGCGTGGCAGTTCTTCAGACAATGTGCTGATGACAAGACACGAGTGGTTTGCACGCTGTGCAATCAGAGCCTGAAGCGAGGCATAAACGTTCTCAACCTGAGCACAACCTGCATGACCAGGCATCTAAGTGCAAAGCACGAGATGCAGTGGAGTAGACACCTCAAAAAACAAGAAAGGTCTCTGGCTCCTCCTGCTTGCTCTTCTGCTGCAGTCTCTGCCTCTTCATCCACCTCTGTAGTGACAGTGGCACCTGCCAACCCGCAAACAGAGGATCTGCCAGCAACACTACCACCTGGGTCACCAACCATCTCCACAATGTCCCATGGAAGCGTTCAGCTCTCTATTTCCCAAACACTGGAGCGGAAGAGGAAGTACCCCCCTAGCCACCCGCGATCCCTGGCCCTGAATGGCAGCATTTCAAAATTCCTCTCCTTTAAAATGCTGTCATTCCGTCTGGTGGAGAAGCAGAGTTTTAAAAGGCTGATGTCATTGGCTGTCCCACAGTACGTCGTGCCCAGCCGCCACTACTTTTCCAGACGAGCTATCCCTTCCCTGCACAACCAAGTGGGGGACAAAATCAGGTGTGCACTGCGCAACGCCATCTGTGGCAAGGTCCACCTAACTACGGATGCCTGGACCAGTAAGCACGGTCAGGGACGTTATATCTCCCTAACAGCACACTGGGTAAATGTAGTGGCGGCTGGGCCTGAGGCGGATAGCAGTTTGGCGCATGTCCTTCCACCACCGAGGATTGCAGGGCACTTCAGTTTGCCTCCTGTTGCTAACTCCTCCTACTCCGCCTCCTCATCCTCTACCGCCTCCTCATCCGGTCAGCGTAACACCTTCACCACCAACTTCAGCACAGCCAGGGCTAAACGACAGCAGGCAGTTTTAAAACTTTCCTGTTTGGGGGAAAAAAACCCACACCGCGCAGGAGTTGTGGAGGGACATGGAACAACAGACCGATGAGTGGTTGGTGGCAGTGAGCCTCGTAGCAGCTCTGGGCCTTGCCGGTTTGACGCACATCCCTTGCCTGGCGCATGTGCTGAACTTGGTGGTCCAGAGGTTCCTGAACAATTACCTCGATATGCCAGAGCTGCTGCAGAAAGTGCGGGCCGTCTGTGCGCACTTTCGGCGTTCTCACCCTGCTGCTGCTCGCCTGTCAGCGCTGCAGCGTAACTTTGGCCTTCCCGCTCACCGTCTCATATGTGACGTGCCCACAAGGTGGAACTCCACCTTGCACATGCTTGCCAGACTGTGCGAGCAGCAGCAGGCGATAGTGGAGTTTCAGCTGCAGCACGCACGCGTGAGTCGCTCTGCGGAACAGCACCACTTCACCGCCAATAACTGGGCCTCCATGCGAGACCTGTGTGCCTTGTTGCGCGTGTTTCGAGTACTCCACCAACATGGCCAGTGCCGATGACGCCGTTCTCAGCGTTACTATCCCAGTTCTATGCCTCCTTGAAAAAACTCTTAAGGCGATGATGGCCAGAATTGGTAGTGTTATTGCATTATTTCACCAAATAGCCATCTGGAGGCTTACAAATAAGGTTTTTTTTTAAGGATTAAGAGGTCAATTCTAAATAACTAAAATAAAAGTACAAAGATTTTATTTACTTTTTTGTGTTAGAAAACTATAGTGGCACTTTCCACTAGTCCCATCAACAATGTTGTATTTTTTGTAGTTTGATGTAGCATAAGGGATGTTGTGCATCATTGTGCATTTTCTCCATGATTGTAAGTTGGTAAATTTGGAATTACGTTAAAGTGCTAGTAAACTCAGATTTAAAGTTTTTACCTACAGGTGAACTTACAGTAAGTCCTACCCATAGATATGGTTAATTTCTCAGAAATTTGTGCCATTTAGAAGATATTCAAATTGGCTCTAGCGGATGACATCACTGCACATGAAATGTACTTTTGAATGCTGAAAGCATTCAATTCCTACAAATAGTTTGTTCCCTTCTTCGTTATATTGGACCCTGGCCATTTAAAAGAATGATGAAAGTTTAATTCTCCTTGTCCAATGCCAAAATAAACTTTTATGCACATAAATAAATACCGTCTTCTTGTCCAGATGTTTTCTTTTCTTCCTCTGCAAAGAAATAAATTATTCTGCTATTAAATGACATAAAAGGGTCGATTCGATAACAAAAATTTACAACGCGATACATCATCTCAATCTGCATGTTCATTCTTTCTGTGTGAATTTGAGAAATGCTAATTTTCTTAAGTTTATTTTCTCTTCTCAATCAATGTCCTTTTATTACAGCAGTAGTAAAATACCACATTATGGCCACTAGTTGGAGCTGAGGAAACACAGAAAATACACATGGCTTTTTTAACAAGAGATACAATGTAACAATTGTAGGGAATACTAGACAAAATTAGCAAATTAATGTTACCAATATTGCTAATTCCCTTTAGTATTCTCTGAAATCCATACATTGTACCTCTTATTAGAAACATGTATGTTTTTCTTATTCTCCTCAGCTGAATCAAGTGGCCATAATGCTGTGATCAGCAATAATTGGTGTCCGTATTGAAAGACTATTCGTTCAGAAGAGAAAACCCATAGAAAACACTTGTTTTAACCCCATAAAGTTTAAAAAGGAATAACTATTAGAAGAAGAAGAAAGTCTGAAGATGAAGAACGAAAAACTCCTGTCTTTTGACAAGGAAACTACGTTACGATTTGCTACAATTTGTTTTTGTGGGAAGATATGTAAAAACCTTTGTGATGAAATAAAACATGATCTTGACCATATTTGCCCTAGGTCTGAATGTGTTTTGGACATCAATCAAGCTTTTGCATTGTGGCTACGTGCACATTTCTCCAATGCACACTAACGACCATTACATGTACTAGTACGTTGCAGAGCTCTTCATTTAGAATGGCACCTCAATGCAGTAAGGAAAAGTAGCTACAATGCACAACGATTGCAGAATATGGCCTATATGTTTATATTTCTACAGTATTTTATCAATAATCAATATATTTTAACATATGTTAACTCCATGTAGACCCAGTTTACTTTTTCAATTTAGTCAGAGTTAGAAAAGATTACACCTCTTTGAGGTTTATATTATCGTCTAGGTCACCAGTGGGGAGATTACCCTTTCTGTCCGTCCTAGTGACCATGGTCTCTGGATTGAAAGTAAGGGAGGAGCTCACATTTATAGTTATAACTAGAACAGGAATAAAAAGGAAATCTTCCAAGGGGAGGGGACACTTATTTTGGCAACAACTTGCTAAGATCGGATTTCCCTCACTTTGGAGAAATTCTCACTCATATCATGTTGATACACAAGATAGGATAGTAAAGGGAAATCTAACCAGATAAACACAGAAAGCTAAGAAAATAATTGTCAGGAGAGGACAAACAATTTTAGGAATATCATTCTATCACCCTTAAATGGAAACGACACCTTTTGTACTTTAATGATCACCTACAGCGTTGATATTATAAGGGACAACTATACCCTGGTTAAGTTAACTCAGAACTCTATAGGAACAAAAACAGATGTTTCTTATGCCGCGTACACACGAAGGGACTTTTCCCGCCGGACCTAGTCCGGCGGACAATCCGCCGGACTTTCCAGCTGGCTTCGGCGGACTAAAAAGCGAACGGACTTGACCACACACGTTCACGCTAAAAGTCCGGCGGTTCACGCGATGACGTACAGCACGTATGACGGGACTAGAAAAAGAAAAATACTAGAAAAATACTTGCTACTGAGCATGCATCCTTTTTGGTCCGCCGGACCATACTACAGACGGCCGTATTGTCCGCCGGACTGCCAAGTCCAGCGGATAATTTTAAAACAAAACTTAAAACTTTAGTCCGCCGGATTTTTTGAAAAAAAGTCAGTCGGAGGCCCACACACGAGGGGATTATCTGGTGGACTTGGTCCAGCGGACAATCCCGCGGGATAATCCCTTCGTGTGTATGCGGCATTAGGCTATTTCACTTTTGAATAAATATTGTATTATTGTGGCCACTAGAAATGCCAGAAGGGATATTCTGCAGCTGGATAGCCATGTGTGCATGGGGCCTCAGCATTCTAAAAACACATTTATTTACATTTGCTTCGCTTTTTCTGATCTGTGTTCACACCTGTGCAATAAGTTGTCATAGAATTGAATGAAGTTCAGTAAAGAATGGAACAGAAAATTTGAAAATGAATGTCATTTACCCATTAATGGTGAAGACATGAATTTTCTATAAACAGCTTGTTCACTTTTTAGCTAAACTGGACCCTCTCCATGTAGCAGAATGAAGATGGTATGAATGGCAATAAAATAAAGATTTCTTTGTGCATAAATGATTGAGTACCTGATTCAGATGAACTTGATAATCCTTTGTTTGAAAAGTAAAAAAATTGCTTTGTTAATAAATGTCATAAAAGGTTTCAAAAATCAAAAACAACAAAAAATAAGAATAAGCTTTATTGGAAGAACATGAAAGCAAGACGTTACAACAAGCAAACTTACTTTTGACAATGGATCTTTGGAGTTGAGTTTTTCTGAAGATTTTATATTTCTGGTACGTCTGAGTAAAACTTTACTATGAAGATTTTGGCAGATGTATTTCTAGGTCTAAATGTGGTTTAGGGCTAAGGAAAACTTGTGCATGTGAAAGCCTCTGCATTGTGGTGCAAATGATAAAAATTGCTGATCGAACTTTAAGGTATACGCTATTTCTATGCCGTGTAGCTGTAAGGACTCCCCCGCTTGATAAGCTTGCAACATAACTGGGCTTTATATTTTAAAGTTCAATAGCAATGAATTTAAAATGGTTTAGGGTAACCAAGGCATACTGTGAAGTTTTAATTGTATGTGTTGTAAAACCTACAGTAGAATTGGTAGTGTTATTGCATTATTTTACCAAATAGCCACCTGGAGGCTTACAAATAAGGTTTTTTTTAAGGATTAAGAGGTCAATTCTAAATAACTAAAATAAAAGTACAAAGATTTTATATACTTTTTTGTGTTAGAAAACTATAGTGGCACTTTCCACTAGTCCCATCAACAATGTTGTATTTTTTGTAGTTTGATATAGCATAAGGGATGTTGTGCATCATTGTGCATTTTCTCCATGATTGTAAGTTGGTAAATTTGGAATTACGTTAAAGTGCTAGTAAACTCAGATTTAAAGTTTTTACCTACAGGTGAATTTACAGTAATGCGGCGTACACACGAAGGGACAATCCCGCGGGATTATCCGCTGGACTGAAGTCCAGCGGATAATCCCCTCGTGTGTGGGCGCCGGCGGACTTTTTGGCGCCAAAGTCCGGCGGACTTTTTGGCGCCAAAGTTTTAAGTTTGGTTTTAAAATTATCCGCTGGACTTGGCAGTCCGGCGGACAATCCCGCCGTTAGTAGGCAAGTCCGCGGGACTTTTGAAATGAACGGACTTGCCGCTCACCGGCAAGTCCGTTCATTTAGCACGTGACTTCAGGTTACGTAGCTAGCGTAGGCAGTACATGCCGCCGCGCTAGCTCCGTGACCTGGCATGGATTTAAAGGGACTCCCCACGCCGAAAAAACGGCGTGTGGGTTCCCCCCAAATCCATGTCAGACCCTCATCCGAGCGCGCAGCCTGGCAGGCCAGGAAAGGGGTGGGGACGAGCGAGCGCCCCCCCTCCTGAGCCGTACCAGGCCGCGTGCCCTCAACATGGGGGGTGCCCTGGGGAAAGGGGGGCCGTGCGGCCCCCCACCCCAAAGCACCTTGTCCCCATGTTGATGAGGACAAGGGCCTCTTCCCGACAACCCTGGCCATTGGTTGTCGGGGTCTGCGGGCGGGGGGCTTATCGGAATCTGGGAGCCCCCTTTTATAAGGGGGCCCCCAGATCCCGGCCCCCCACCCTATGTGAATGAGTATGGGGTACGATGTACCCCTACCCATTCACCTAAGGTGTAAAATGTAAAGTACAAAAACACACACACTTTTGAAAAAATATTTTATTGCACTGCTCCGGGGGTCTTCTTCCGTCTTGGGGGTCTTCTCGCCGGACTCCTCCGCTCTCTTCTGCTCTTTTACCTAGCTCTTTCACGAGCGGAGGAGTCCGGCTACCTTCTTCGTCGTCGCCGCCGTCGTCGTCTGGGGGTCTCGATCCGCCTTCGGGGGTCTTCCGGGGGTCTCTTCTGTTCTTGCGGCGGTCGTCGTCTTCCGCGCCGCCGGCGCCTTCTTCTTATTCTTATCCTTCTTCTTGTTCTTCTTCTTCTTCCGATGTTGACCCGATGCTCTCTCTGCCCGGAATGGCAGAGCCGCGCTGCCCTGGGACTTATATAGGGACATGGGAAAGGGTCACATGCTCATGTCACATGGTGACCCCGCTCCCTTGTGTTGTCACAGTCCCGGAGGATGCTGGGACTGTGACATCGCAAGGGGGCGGGGTCACCATGTGACATGAACATGTGACCCTGTCCCCATGCCCCTATATATGTCCCAGCGCAGCGCGGCACAGGCATTCCAGGCAGAGAGAGCATCGGGTCAACATCGGAAGAAGAACAAGAACAAGAACAAGAAGAAGGACAAGAAGAAGAAGGCGGCGCCGGCGGCGCAGAAGACCACGGCCGCCGCAAGAACAGAAGAGACCCCCGGAAGACCCCCGAAGGCGGATCGAGACCCCCAGACGACGGCGGCGATGATGAAGAAGGTAGCCGGGATTCCCCCGCTCGGTAAAAGAGCTTGGTAAATGGCGGGGGAGTCCGGCGAGAAGACCCCCAAGACGGAAGAAGACAACCGGAGCAGTGCAATAAAATATTTTTTCAAAAGTGTGGGTGTTTTTTTAACTTTACATATTACACCTTAGGTGAATGGGTAGGGGTACATCGTACCCCATACTCATTCACATAGGGTGGGGGGCCGGGATCTGAGGGCCCCCTTATAAAAGGGGGCTCTCAGATTCCGATAAGCCCCCGCCCGCAGACCCCGACAACCAACGGCCAGGGTTGTCGGGAAGAGGCCCTTGTCCTCATCAACATGGGGACAAGGTGCTTTGGGGTGGGGGGGGCCGCACGGCCCCCATTTCCCCAGGGCACCCCCCATGTTGAGGGCACCCCTGGTACGGCTCAGGAGGGGGGGCGCTCGTTCGTCCCCACCCCTTCCTGGCCTGCCAGGCTGCATGCTCGGATGAGGGTCTGACATGGATTTGGGGGGAACCCCCACGCCGTTTTTTCGGCGTGGGGAGTCCCTTTAAATCCATGCCAGGTCACGGAGCTAGCGCGGCGGCATTTACTGCCTACGCTAGCTACGTAACCTGAAGTTACGTTCTAAATGAACGGACTGCTCCGTGTGTGGGCAAGTCCGTTCATTTTCAAAAGTCCCGCGGACTCGGAAAGTCCAGCGGACCCAGCTGGAAAGTCCGGCGGGATTGTCCGCTGGACTAAGTCCGCACGTGTGTACGAGGCATTTGTCCTACCCATAGATATGGTTAATTTCTCCGAAATTTGTGCCATTTAGAAGATATTCAAATTGGCTCTAGCTGATGACATCACTGCACATGAAATGTACTTTTGAATGCTGAAAGCATTCAATTCCTACAAATAGTTTGTTCCCTTCTTCGTTTTATAGGACCCTGGCCATTTAAAAAAATGATGAAAGTTTAATTCTCCTTGTCCAATGCCAAAATAAACTTTTATGCACATAAATAAATACCGTCTTCTTGTCCAGATGTTTTCTTTTCTTCCTCTGCAAATAAATAAATTATTCTGCTATTAAATGACATAAAAGGGTCGATTCGATAACAAAAATTTACAACGCGATACATCATCTCAATCTGCATGTTCATTCTTTCTGTGTGAATTTGAGAAATGCTAATTTTCTTAAGTTTATTTTCTCTTCTCAATCAATGTCCTTTTATTACAGTAGTAGTAAAATACCACATTATGGCCACTAGTTGGAGCTGAGGAAACACAGAAAATACACATGGCTTTTTTAACAAGAGATACAATGTAACAATTGTAGGGAATACTAGACAAAATTAGCAAATTAATGTTACCAATAGTGCTAATTCCCTTTAGTATTCTCTGAAATCCATACATTGTACCTCTTATTAGAAACATGTATGTTTTTCTTATTCTCCTCAGCTGAATCAAGTGGCCATAATGCTGTGATCAGCAATAATTGGTGTCCGTATTGAAAGACTATTCGTTCAGAAGAGAAAACCCATAGAAAACACTTGTTTTAACCCCATAAAGTTTAAAAAGGATTAACTATTAGAAGAAGAAAGCCTGAAGATGTAGAACGAAAAACTCCTGTCTTTTGACAAGGAAACTACGTTACGATTTGCTACAATTTGTTTTTGTGGGAAGATATGTAAAAACCTTTGTGAAGAAATAAAACATGATCTTGACCATATTTGCCCTAGGTCTGAATGTGTTTTGGACATCAATCAAGCTTTTGCATTGTGGCTACGTGCACATTTCTCCAATGCACACTAACGACCATTACATGTACTAGTAGGTTGCAGAGCTCTTCATTTAGAATGGCACCTCAATGCAGTAAGGAAAAGTAGCTACAATGCACAACGATTGCAGAATATGGCCTATATGTTTATCTTTCTACAGTATTTTATCAATAATCAATATATTTTAACATATGTTAACTCTATCTAGACCCAGTTTTCTTTTTCAATTTAGTCAGAGTTAGAAAGGATTACACCTCTTTGAGGTTTATATTATCGTCTAGGTCACCAGTGGGGAGATTACCCTTTCTGTCCGTCCTAGTGACCATGGTCTCTGGATTGAAAGTAAGGGAGGAGCTCACATTTATAGTTATAACTAGAACAGGAATAAAAAGGAAATCTTCCAAGGGGAGGGGACACTTATTTTGGCAACAACTTGCTAAGATCGGATTTCCCTCACTTTGGAGAAATTCTCACTCATATCATGTTGATACACAAGATAGGATAGTAAAGGGAAATCTAACCAGATAAACACAGAAAGCTAAGAAAATAATTGTCAGGAGAGGACAAACAATTTTAGGAATATCATTCTATCACCCTTAAATGGAAACGACCCCTTTTGTACTTTAATGATCACCTACAGCGTTGATATTATAAGGGACAACTATACCCTGGTTAAGTTAACTCAGAACTCTATAGGAACAAAAACAGATGTTTCTTAGGCTATTTCACTTTTGAATAAATATTGTATTATTGTGGCCACTAGAAATGCCAGAAGGGATATTCTGCAGCTGGATAGCCATGTGTGCATGGGGCCTCAGCATTCTAAAAACACATTTGTTTACATCTGCTTCGCTTTTTCTGATCTGTGTTCACACCTGTGCAATAAGTTGTCATAGAATTGAATGAAGTTCAGTAAAGAATGGAACAGAAAATTTGAAAATGAATGTCATTTACCCACTAATGGTGAAGACATGAACTTTCTATAAACAGCTTGTTCACTTTTTAGCTAAACTGGACCCTCTCCATGTAGCAGAATGAAGATGGTATGAATGGCAATAAAATAAAGATTTCTTTGTGCATAAATGATTGAGTACCTGATTCAGATGAACTTGATAATCCTTTGTTTGAAAAGTAAAAAAATTGCTTTGTTAATAAATGTCATAAAAGGTTTCAAAAATCAAAAACAACAAAAAATAAGAATAAGCTTTATTGGAAGAACATGAAAGCAAGACGTTACAACAAGCAAACTTACTTTTGACAATGGATCTTTGGAGTTGAGTTTTTCTGAAGATTTTATATTTCTGGTACGTCTGAGTAAAACTTTACTATGAAGATTTTGGCAGATGTATTTCTAGGTCTAAATGTGGTTTAGGGCTAACGAAAACTTGTGCATTTGAAAGCCTCTGCATTGTGGTGCAAATGATAAAAATTGCTGATCGAACTTTAGGCTGCATTCACACCTGGGCCTTTTGTAGCTTGAAGCCTGAAGCTACAAAAGCTAGAGGGGAAAAAATACATTATTCTCTATGGAGATGGTTCACATCTCCACTCCAAAACGCCTGAAGCCCTACGCCTGAAGCTCAAACAAGTTCCGGACCCTTTTTTGTCGCGCGAATCGGGCAGATTTGGACGTTTTTATTCTTTTTACATTGGTGACCTTTTGCTCTGCACAAAATTCGCGGCAAAACGCAGTAAAAAACGCCGCGAATTGTGGTAAAAAAACGCCGCAAATCGCGGTAAAAAACGCCGCGAAAAAACGCCGCAATTCGTGCGATTTTCTGCCTGAAAGGTGTGAATGCAGCCTTAAGGTACACGCTATTTCTATGCCGTGTAGCTGTAAGGACTCCCCCGCTTGATAAGCTTGCAACATAACTGGGCTTTATATTTTAAAGTTCAATAGCAATGAATTTAAAATGGTTTAGGGTAACCAAGGCATACTGTGAAGTTTTAATTGTATGTGTTGTAAAACCTACAGTAGAATTGGTAGTGTTATTGCATTATTTTACCAAATAGCCATCTGGAGGCTTACAAATAAGGTTTTTTTTAAGGATTAAGAGGTCAATTCTAAATAACTAAAATAAAAGTACAAAGATTTTATATACTTTTTTGTGTTAGAAAACTATAGTGGCACTTTCCACTAGTCCCATCAACAATGTTGTATTTTTTGTAGTTTGATATAGCATAAGGGATGTTGTGCATCATTGTGCATTTTCTCCATGATTGTAAGTTGGTAAATTTGGAATTACGTTAAAGTGCTAGTAAACTCAGATTTAAAGTTTTTACCTACAGGTGAACTTACAGTAAGTCCTACCCATAGATATGGTTAATTTCTCCGAAATTTGTGCCATGTAGAAGATATTCAAATTGGCTCTAGCTGATGACATCACTGCACATGAAATGTACTTTTGAATGCTGAAAGCATTCAATTCCTACAAATAGTTTGTTCCCTTCTTCGTTATATTGGACCCTGGCCATTTAAAAGAATGATGAAAGTTTAATTCTCCTTGTCCAATGCCAAAATAAACTTTTATGCACATAAATAAATACCGTCTTCATGTCCAGATGTTTTCTTTTCTTCCTCTGCAAATAAATAAATTATTCTGCTATTAAATGACATAAAAGGGTCGATTCGATAACAAAAATTTACAACGCGATACATCATCTCAATCTGCATGTTCATTCTTTCTGTGTGAATTTGAGAAATGCTCATTTTCTTAAGCTTATTTTCTCTTGATGAATCTCAATGAATGTTCTTTTATTATGGCAGTAGTAAAATACCACATTATGGCCACTAGTTGGAGCTGAGGAAACACAGAAAATACATATGGCTTTTTTAACAAGAGATGCAATGTAACAATTGTAGGGAATAGAGATGGCCTTGCGGTTCGGCCGGCAGTCGGTACGCGGCAAACTTTGCTCGTTCGCGATTCGCCGCACCGGCGGACATATGGCGCTGTTTGCAGGGGCCATATTCTTTAACATTGTGAAGAACTTTGACCCATGGGGTACAGGACAGCCAATTGAGACATTTCAGCACATGGACATACCCCCTACCTTATAAATAGACCTCATCTGGCTGCCATTTTACATTCTCTCTTTTGTCAGTGTAGGGAGAGAGTTTGCTGTTTGGAGCAGGGACAGTCTGTAATCACTAGCTATTAGGTCCACAAAAGTCCTTTTAAGGACTAATATAGCTGTACAGTATATAGGGGTGTAATACATTTATAATATACTTTCAAATATAGAAAGCATATTATAGTGCATTTCTACTGTGCAGCATTGTGACTTCTGAGTGGTTCTGAAGCTCTTTTGTCAGTGTAGGGAGAGGTTGCTGTGTGTCGCAGGGACAGACTGTAGCGACACAAATCGCTAACGAATATAGGTCCACAAAAGTCTTTTTAAGGACTGGTATATGTGTACTATTTGGTGTGCAGTATATAGGGGTGTAATACACGTATAAAATACTTTCAAATATAGAAAGCATAGTGTAGTACATTTCTACTGTGCGGCATTGTGACTGCGGCATTTGTCACACAAAGAGTGACAAACACAATTAGAACAAACTATTATAACTGGTGTGATAGACCAGTGGCCCCCCAAAACGACAGATTGAAGCAGGGTGTTATATACCTTCTTCCACATATACTGCACTTCTCTAGAGACTTTTGTCACAGGGTCATTTAAAAATGACAGGCAGAGGAAGAGGCAGGCCCTTCCGCAGGGGTGGTAGGGGTAGGGCAGGAGCACCAGGCTTGAGCCAAAGTGTGAAGTTGCAGAAGGTGCGTTCGATTACATCAAAGGACGCACCAGACTTGGTTGAGTGGCTCACTCAGCCTTACTCTTCTGCACCCTCCTCATCCTCTCTATCTGCACCCTCTTCACTGTCTGCTGTGTGCACCCCCAAAGACACTACCACCAACACCACCACCATATACCCTCCGCTTGAGTCACAGGAATTATTTTCTGATCCATCACAAGACATTTCTGATGTGCAGCCATTCTTGGCATTGGATCAGGAAGAGGAGGTAGCAACAACCGCCACTCAGCAGTCTGACAACAGTACCCAGATCAGCCCAAGGAGGTTGGTCCCCGCTGTTGCTGCCTACTCCGAGATCTCAAATTATAGTGGTGGGGAAGGTGATGTTGAATATGATGTGTCTAGGGACGTCACATGGGTGCCCACAAGAGAGGAAGAGGAGGGGAGTTCAGAGGGAGAGATGGACCAGCAGATAGGGAGGAGAAGCAGGCGGAACTTACATTGCACAGGAGGGACAAACCAGAATGTTAATGTATCAGGAGCGAGCCATCAACCATGTACGGTCACATCTGGCGCTCCCAGGACTCCGGCACATGGCTCCGCAGTGTGGGCTTTTTTAAATGTGTCCGCTGCTGACAATAGTGTTGCCATCTGCAGCCTTTGCAGTCAACGCATAAGTTGCGGTAAGCCCAACACTCACCTAGGGATGACAGCCTTAAGAAGGTAAATGAACTGCCATCACGAGCCCAGTGGGAGTAACGCCGTCAGAACCCACAAAGCCACACTCCAGGCTCTCATCGTCCAGCCTCTTCTACTTCTCCTCTCTCCTCAGAATTGTCCTCCACTCCACCTTCCATCATGCCGTCCTCACATTTTTCTGGAAAAAGGCAGGCTTCCATGGGCCAAATGTTGGAGCGTAAAAAAAAATTATGACGCCGGATAACCCTCTTGCCAAACGGTTGACCGCTGGCTTGTCAGAACTGATAGCCCGCCAACTACTGCCATATAAACTGGTGGACTCGGAGGCCTTTCGAAAATTTGTGGCCATTGGAACACCACAATGGAAGGTCCCAGGAAGTAAGTATTTCTCACAGAAGGGCATCCCAGAGCTATATGGCCATGTTCAGCGGCAAGTGAATGTATCTCTGGCACACAGTGTCGGTGCCAAGATACATCTGACCACAGACACGTGGTCTAGCAAACACGGGCAGGGAAGATATATAACTTTTACTGCCCACTGGGTGAACCTTCTGATGGCTGTCAAGCATGTAACCCGTGGCACCTGTGTAGATTTGGTTTTACCGCCACGGATTGCATGCAGGCCTGCCTCTTCTGTTCCTCCTCCTACTCCATCCTCCCTCTCCTCCTCGGCTAACTCCTCCTTTTCCGCTGCTACCGTCTCTTTTCCGCTGCGCCGCCCAAGATCCCCAGAACCTATTCGACATGACAGGTGAGACGTTGCCATCCTGTGCTGCGTCTGTTGGGCCTGGAAGCCAGGCACTATTGTGCACTATTTTCAGCTTTGCGTTCACAGGCAGATCAGTGGCTAACACCGCTCAATTTGACAGTTGGTAAAGTGGTGTGCGACAACGGTGCCAATCTGCTAAACGCGTTGAAACAGGGCAAAATTACACATGTGCCATGCATGGCACACATCTTAAATTTGGTCGTGCAGTGATTCGTTGTCAAATCAAATACCCTGGGGTCCAGGACATCTTGCGCCAGGCAAGGGAAATCTCTGCCCATTTCAGAAGATCTTACACGGCCATGGCTCGCCTTGCTGACATTTAGCGGCGACACAATCTGCCGGTCAGACGTCTTATTTGTGATTGCTCGACGCGATGGAACACAACCTTGTATATGCTTGATAGGCTGCTACAGCAGAAACGTGCAGTTAACGACTACCTGTATGAAATCTGCGGCAGAACAGGTTCTGGGGAGCTTGTTTTTTTTCACTGCGCCAGTGGCTGCTCATGCGCGACGCATGCAGACCTCTGCGGCCATTTGATGAGCTCACCAAACTGGTCAGTCGCAGCCATGGCGCCATCAGTGACCTCGTACCTTACACCTTTTTTATGGAGCGTGCATTGCGTCGTGTCATTGATCAAGCCATCGAGGAGCAGGAGCAGGACAATGAGGAAGTCACAATGCTGGATGAATTCCGAGGGGGGGCTACTCTATCTGAGACAAGTCAACAACAGGAGTCTGAAGAGGAGTCAGAGGAGGATGGTGCCGGGGCAGATGAGGAGGAGCAAGAAGAGCATGCTTTAAACCTTTCTGGGATCCCTGTTGTTGTCCGTGGATGGGGGGAGGAGAACGAAGATGACAACGTTTTCCTGGATGATGAGCAGGAGCCAGGCCACCACATCGCTTCCAGTTTAGTGTAAATGGAGGCCTTCATGCTCCAGTGTTTTAAGAGGGACCCCCGTATAAAAAGCATAAAGGTCAAGGACCAGTACTGGGTGGCAACGTACTTAGACCCCCGGTACAAAAAAAAATGGCAGAAATGTTACCACCATCACAGAGGGCTGTCAGAATAGAGCACTTCCAGGCCTTGCTTAGAGAAATCCTGCATTCTGCTTTTGCATGCGCTGGCAGAGGAATTTCCACTCCCAGAGAAAGAGTTCCGGGTACCAATCCAACAGCGCCTGCAAGACGAGGGCAGTTTGAAGATGTGTTGGTCACTTCTGATATGAGATCATTCTTTCAGCCGACCCATCGACAGTTGTCATCCGGATCCAGCATCAGGGAACGCCTAGACCGACAGGTGTCCGACTACATCGGGTTAACGCCCGATGTGGACGCTCTGAGAAGTGATGAACCCTTGGACTACTGGGTGGGCAGGCTTGACCTCTGGCCAGAGCTTGCACAATTTGCAATGGAACTGTTGCATTGCCCCTCGTCCAGTGTCCTGTCCGAAAGGACGTTCAGCGCAGCAGGGGGGATCATGACCAATAAGCGCACTCGCCTAGCTCATGACAGTGTTGACTACCTCACATTTATAAAAATGAATGAGGCATGGATCTCGGAGGAATTCAACGCATGTGACCAGTAGACCATGTATATGCATAACTGTATAAACAATTTATATAATCTTGCACACAGACCTTTTTTCTACCTTTGGCTCACTTGTAGAAAAAAAGCACACCATACTATATGCCCGTACCCTCCTGTTTGAAGAGGTTGAGCGGTGTCATATTTTTGGGTCCCGCAGCGAGTTGCTGGTGTCAGTGCTGGTGTCAGTGCTCTCTATCTCGGTGCTGGTGTCAGTGCTCTCTATCTTGGTGCTGGTGTCAGTGCTCTCTATCTCGGTGCTGGTGTCAGTGCTCCCTATCACGGTGCTGGTGTCAGTGCTCCCTATCACGGGGCTGGTGTCAGTGCTCTCTATCTCAGTGCTGGTGTCAGTGCGTTCTATCTTGGTGCTGGTGTCAGTGCTCTCTATCTCGGTGCTGGTGTCAGTGCTCTCTATCGCAGTGCTGGTGTCAGTGTTCTATCTCAGTGCTGGTGACAGTGAGGGAGATAGCAGCGGAAAAGCCAATCAGCAGGCAGTGCCAGCACCATGGCAGAGGATCAGCACTGGACTGGCATAGGTGGGGGTAAAGGCCAGGCAGAGGGAGGGGTCAGGGGCTCAAGCACAGGTTGGCACACTGGGACACTGGCACAGGACTGCATTGCCCTGACTGTGGAACTGATCATCTCCTGCACCCCCTTCATAGCCTGGCCTGACCTTGCCTCTCCTCCATGGCCTTCATGCGCTCCTGAATTTACAAAATTTCACAGCTGATTTCTCAGCTAATTTAAGTGGCCATAATGCTTTGATCAGCAATAATTGGTGTCCGTATTGAAAGACTATTCGTTCAGAAGAGAAAACACTGAGAAAACATTTGTTTTAACCCCATAAAGTTTAAAAAGGAAAAACTTTATAAGAAAGCCTTTTTCAATTTAGTCAGAGTTAAAAAAGATTATAACATCGTTCATGTCTATATTATTGTCTATAGTATTGTGGGGAGATTACCCTTTCTATTTGTCCTAGTGACCATTGTCCCTGGATTGAAAGTAAGGGAGGAGCTCACATTTATAGTTATAACTAGAACAGGAATAAAAAGGAAATCTTCCAAGGGAAGGGGACACTTATTTTGGCAATAACTTGCTAAGATAGGATTTCCCTCACTTTGGAGAAATTCTCACTCATATCATGTTGATACACAAGACAGGAAAGTAAAGGGAACTCTACCCAGACAAACACAAAAAGCTAAGAAAATGATTGTCAGGAGAGGATAAACTTTTTTTTAGGAATATCATGCTATCACCCTTAAATGGAAATGACACCTTCTGTACTTTAATGATCACCTACAGTGTTGATATTATAAGGGACAACTATACCCTGGTTAAGTTAACTCAGAACTCTATGGGAACAAAAATGAATGTTTCTTAGGCTATTTCCCTTTAGAATAAATATTGTATTATTGTGGCCACTAGAAATCCACAAGGGACATTCTGAAGCTGGATGGCTCTGTGTGCATGGGGCCTCAGTATTCTAAAAACACATTTGTTTACATCTGCTTCGCTTTTTCTGATCTGTGTTCACACCTGTGCAATAAGTTGTCATAGAATTGAATGGAGTTCAGTAAAGAATGGAACAGAATTTTTGAAAATAAATGTCATTTACCTTTTAATGGTGAAAGCATGAACTTTCTATAAACAGCCTGTTTACCCTTCAGCTAAACTGGACCCTCTCTATGTAGCAGAATGAAAGGTCTTAGCAATATGCTGGACCACCATGGGATAGCCCAAAGGGAAGCATATGTTCTCTCCCTGTTTTTATATGTTCACAGGTGCTATTGGAACGGTATCCCTGGGCATCCATAAGGCCAGGGGATTGGTGTGCAGTAGAAAACAGCTGATTGGTCTATTTTGGCGGTTGCAAGCCCGCGCTATGGAAGCTTATAAAAGGACCTAGAGCGGTCCTCTCACAGACCGCTCTGACTAGAGCTGCAGCGCTGACGTCCTGCAGCATGAAGCCCCATTCCCCGAGTGACCGCGAGTCCCTCCTATGCCGCCTTCTAGAGAGGGGCAGAGAGAGAAGGCGGTGAGGAATGGCTAATGAGATGCCTGGAGGAGGAGAGTGTCTCTCCTCCGCCTCCAATTACTCCCACTGAGGCAGAGGAAAGGCCGGCCCCAGGCGGGGGCGGTACAAGGCAGCAGGCTGGAAGAAAGAAAAAACGCCAGAGAACAGCTGCTTCTCCCAGCGTGGCAAGCAGGGAGAGAGCTGGCAGTGTAATATCACAGAGTGCATCCTATCTAAAGGAGAGCAGCGCTACTCAGCCTTCACCTGTGGAGTCGAGTGAGCAGCAAACAGTTTGCAATGATGGTGAGAAATGTTCAGTGTCTCATAATGTTGGAATTTCAGGCTTGGTGGAGTCTTTATCTAAGGTGTTACAACAATTTAAAGGGGCACATGTCAATGGTGCTGATGTTCATGCTGGTAATACTGATATTATGAGAATTCAAGGAGCACAGATATCTGGTGCAAATAATATTAATAATAATAATAAGGTTTTAAAGGCAAAGAGAGTTAATATGGGTGAATTTTCAGGAGCACAATTTATTGGTGCTGAACACACTATGCAGCAGCATGGTTCTGCTTCCCAAGGAATTCAGAGAGCACAGGCAACTGGTGCGCACAATGATAATAAGAATAACTTGGTTTATAATGACACTGATAATATATAAACAGGGGCACATTTTTATGGTGCAATGGATAAGGTGCAATGTTCTGAATATATGAATGAAGCTGGTGCAGTTTGGCAGAATGTGGGTAAGCCTGCCTTACAGGAGGAGAATAAAGAAATGCTATCATACCCTAAGGTTTTGAACCCTGCATTGTTTAACCCTCAATTGCCTCTCAGATCATCAGCTATGATGGTAAGAGAGTCTTCTTTCAGAGAACCCCTGCCATGCGTTTTGTCACTGCTGGGCTTTCATCTGCCTAAGGCAGTTAAGGATAAAACTTGGAGGGGCGAATTCATTGACATTTTGTTGCTGCTACCTGCTTCAAAATAATTTTTTTCTAAAATGGAAAAACAATTGGGGGATAGGTCTGAAGAGGATAGGAGAAGGGCTATCCCCAGAACTTTTCAAAATTGGTTGCAGGCTTTTTGCATATATGCAGCAGTCATGGGGGAACGGTTCCCAGGTAAACGTTCGGGTTTATTTCAGCATTTGGATATCATTTCGGAGGCCTTTCGCCATTTTGGGGGATCCACATGGTATACATACGATGAAAATTTTCGCCAGAAGCTGGCAGTGCACCCCTCATTGCACTGGGGGTCGAAGGACGTTGGCCTATGGCTAAATCTTATGCTGCCAATAAGACCCCAATTTAATCCAAGATTGTCACCTAATGTGCAATCTACATTTTGCAAAGGTTTATGTTTTGCGTTTAATGAAGGGCAATGCAAATTCCTAGCGAATTGCCGGTACAGTCATGAGTGCTTACACTGTAATGGGAACCATTCAGCTAGCAGATGCTTTTCAATCACTTCCCAAGGACACTCATGGGAAAAGCAACGATGCCGGTGATTCTGGCAAGAATGCTCCCTTGGTTAGAACGCTATAATAATAATAATACCCAGACCACAGGATGGCAGCTCTATTAATTAAAGGATTCAGGGATGTTTTTTTAGTGCCATCATTTATGGGTTCGGGATGTAAGCTAGTTCAAAACCTAAAATCTGCTAACACATACGCTTCAGTGGTTCGGGACAAGATATCCAAAGAACTGGCAGAAGGCAAAATTTCTGGCCCATTTTCTACTCCTCCATTCCCGAATTTTCGCCTTTCACCACTAGGGATAGTCCCTAAGAAAGAAAACTGCATTTATCGTATGATTCACCACTAGAGTTGAGCGGACACCTGGATGTTCGGGTTTGGCGGGTTCGGCCGAACTTCGGAAAAAAGTCCGGGTTCGGGACCGAACTTGACCCGAACTTGACCCCGAACTCCGAACCCCATTGAAGTCAATGGGGACCCGGACTTTTGAACACTAAAATGGCTGTAAAAAGGTCATGGAAAGGGCTAGAGGGCTGCAAATGGCAACAAAATGTTGTTAAGAGCATGGCAAGTGATCTGCAAACAAATGTGGATAGGGAAATAACTTAAAATAACATAAAAAAAATAAAAAAAAATGCTGGAGGCCCCCTTCTCAGCAGAAGAGGTACAGGAAGTCATTAAGAACCTCAGAAACTCAACGGCACGATGCCGCACATATGGTGGGAATACCCCAGAATACGCACTTTCTGGAAAAAATTATTCAATTTAATGGATAAGATAGTGGGAAAATAAAATACTTGGAAATTAAAAAAAAATGAAAAAATTATAATCTTGACCTAGGAGGACGAAATTCAAATAGAGTTGGAGGTTGAGGTGGCGGTGGATGTGGCGGTGTAGGTGGAAGCGGCGGTGGAGGACGAGGTAGCCAACACTGGTTCAAAAATACAACAATGGCTGGGTAAGGCTAGTGGTGAATGATGTGTCGAATTCTGTCCCCCGTCGCATAGTGTCCGCCCTGTACTGCGCTTGCTCAGTACGTAGGACAAGGGGATTTTGAAACTCTCCGAAGACGATGCGCGGTGACTCCAGGTTCAAGCCACATCATCCGAGGTTGAAGCCTAGCCAAGCGAGCCCGTGAGGGGCCCTGTTACTATGTGCTACCGTATGTCCACTTGGATTGTCGGGCTTGAACCTGCACTCACTGCGCAGGCGACGTTCATCTTTGGAGATTTTGTGAATCTCCTTGTCCTCCATACTGCGCAAGCACTGCACCTGCGCAGTAAGTGGCCGGACACTATCCGATAGCAAGACAGTTTTCGTCAGAACACCGATATATGTGTCTATTCTGCACAAGGTACGGACAAGTCCTGTGGGATCCATGCCTGGTTCATTTTAATGAACGTGAGCTTGTCCACATTGGCTCTGGACAGGCGGCTGCGCTTGTCTGTGATGACGCCCCCTGCCGTGCTAAATACACGTTCAGATAATACACTGGCGGCAGGGCAGGCCAGCACCTCCAAGGCGTAAAGGGCAAGCTCAGGCCATGTGCCCAATTTGGAGACCCAGAAGTTGAAGGGGGCAGACCCGTCATGCAGTACGTGTACGCGTGTGCACACATACTGCTCCACCATGTTGGTGAAATGCTGCCTCCTGCTAAGACGTTCCATCTCAGCTGGTGGTGCTGGTTGTTGTGGCATGCTGACAAAGCTTTTCCACGTTCCAGCTATGCTAACCCTGCCTTGCGAGGTGCTGGCGGTGCCCCGGCTGGGTTGGCGACCTCTTCCTCCTCCTCTGCCTTCGCCTTGTGCTTCCACCGTACCCCCGCTTCCAAGTGGGAATGCCACCAGCAGCGCGTCTACCAGCGTGTGCTTGTACTCGCGCATCTTACGATCACGCTCCAGTGAGGTAATTAAGGACGGCACGTTGTCCTTGTAACGGGGATCCAGCAGGGTGGCCACCCAATAATCAGCACCAGTTAAAATGTGGGCAACTCGGCGGTCGTTGCGGAGACACTGCAGCATGTAATCGCTCATGTGTGCCAGGCTGCCCAGAGGCAAGGAAAAGCTGTCCTCTGTGGGAGGTGTATCGTCTGTGTCCTCTGTATCCCCCCAGCCATGCACCAGTGATGGAAATGAGCTGGTCTGGGTGCCACCCTGCTGTGAACATGGTTCCTTCTCCTCCATCTCCTCCTCATCCTCCACCTCGTCATCCTCCAGAACTGTGCCCTTGCTGCCAGACAATTGTGTACCTGGCGCTTGTTGGTGCAGGAACCCACCCTCGTAGCCACTTGTAAATGACTGCCCTGAAAGCCTTGGAAATGAACCCTCTTCCTCCTCCTCCTCCTCCTCATCCTGTGCCACATCCTCTTCTATCATCGCCTTAAGAGTTTTTTCAAGGAGGCATAGAACTGGGATAGTAATGCTGAGAACGACGTCATCGGCACTGGCCATGTTGGTGGAGTACTCGAAACAGCGCAACAAGGCACACAGGTCTCGCATGGAGGCCCAGTTATTGGCGGTGAAGTGGTGCTGTTCCGCAGAGCGACTCACGCGTGCGTGCTGCAGCTGAAACTCCACTATCGCCTGCTGCTGCTCACACAGTCTGGCAAGCATGTGCAAGGTGGAGTTCCACCTTGTGGGCACGTCACATATGAGACGGTGAGCGGGAAGGCAAGGGATGTGCGTCAAACCGGCAAGGCCCAGAGCTGCTACGAGATTTCGCCCATTATCGCACACCAGGCCGGGCTTGAGACTCACTGCCACCAACCACTCATCGGTCTGTTGTTCCATGTCCCTCCACAACTTCTGCGCGGTGTGGGGTTTTTCCCCCAAACAGGAAAGTTTTAAAACTGCCTGCTGTCGTTTAGCCCTGGCTGTGCTGAAGTTGGTGGTGAAGGTGTTACGCTGACCGGATGAGGAGGCGGTAGAGGATGAGGAGGCGGAGTAGGAGGAGTTAGCAACAGGAGGCAAACTGAAGTGCCCTGCAATCCTCGGTGGTGGAAGGACATGCGCCAAACTGCTATCCGCCTCAGGCCCAGCCGCCACTACATTTACCCAGTGTGCTGTTAGGGAGATATAACGTCCCTGACCGTGCTTACTGGTCCACGCATCCGTAGTTAGGTGGACCTTGCCACCGATGGCGTTGGGCAGTGCACACCTTATTTTGTCCCCCACTTGGTTGTGCAGGGAAGGGATAGCTCATCTGGAAAAGTAGTGGCGGCTGGGCACGACGTACTGTAGGACAGCCAATGACATCAGCCTTTGAAAACTCTGCGTCTCCACCAGACGGAATGACAGCATTTCAAAGGCGAGCAATTTTGAAATGCTGGCATTCAGGGCCAGGGATCGCGGGTGGCTAGGGGGGTACTTCCTCTTCCGCTCCAGTGTTTGGGAAATAGAGAGCTGAAAGCTTCCATGGGACATTGTGGAGATGGTTGGTGACCCAGGTGGTAGTGTTGCTGGCAGATCCTCTGTTTGCGGGTTGGCAGGTGTCACTGTCACTACAGAGGTGGATGAAGAGGCCGAGATTGCAGCAGAAGAGGAAGCAGGAGGAGCCAGAGACCTTTCTTGGTTTTTGCGGTGTCTACTCCACTGCATCTCGTGCTTTGCACTTAGATGCCTGGTCATGCAGGTTGTGCTCAGGTTGAGAACGTTTATGCCTCGCTTCAAGCTCTGATTGCACAGCGTGCAAACCACTCGTGTCTTGTCATCAGGACATTGTCTGAAGAACTGCCACGCTAGGGAACTCCTTGGACCTGACTTTGGTGTGCTCGGTCCCTTGCTGCTTTGGGCAGTAGCAGACGTACTGTCTAGGGGACGGACGCTCCGCTTTTGCACCCTGCTCCCTCTTCTGCTGTGCTGGTGGCTCTGTGCGACCACCGCCTCTTCCTCTGAACTACACTGGTCACCTGCATGAGGTTGATTCCATGTGGGGTCAAGGACCTCATCGTCCTCCACATCATCTTCCACCCAGTCTTCACCCCTGCCCTCCTTGTCGGTCTGCACAATGGCGAAAGCAGCAGCAGTTGGCAGCTGTGTTTCGTCATCATCCGAGACGTGCTGCGTTGGTCCTCCCATGTACTCATCATGAAACATAAGTGGTTGGGCATCGGTGCACACAATCTCTTCCACTTCTGAGGCAGGGCTAGGTGGATGACCCTGGGAAACCCTGCTAACAGAGTCATCAAAAAGCAGAAGAGACTGCTGCATGATTTGGGGCTGAGACTGATTGGCTGATTTGCAAGGGGGTGAGGTGAATGACTGATGGACATCGGCTGCAGGTGCCAACTCTGACCTTTCATCAGGAGACTGGGTGGGAGACAATGTGAAGGAACCGGAGGCACTGTCAGCAGCAACCCAATCTACTATAGCCTGTACTTGTCCTGGCCTCGACATTCGTACAGCCTCATTAGGCGCGCCAAAATACTGCTGCAGGCTCTGTCACCTACTCGCACCTGCGGAAGGTGTTTCACTAGTGCGTGTAGCTGGCACAGATCGACCACGTCCTCTCCCTGCAACAGGAGCGCCACCAGCAGCACCACGACCCGGGCCACGTCCCCTTTTTGATGATCTCCTCATATTTTCAAAATTTATGATCTCGCCCTAAATGGGTGTTTTTGTATATAGCAGAATACACGTACAGTGTCTAAAGCGTTTATGAAAACGCAGAAAATGCTATTGGGAAGAAAAAAAAACACTGCAAAAATTAGAATAAAATTCCAGGAATGTGGACTGACTTTAGCACACTAACTCCTAAAATCCTCTATCTATCTATCTGCAGCACAGGAACCTGCCAAACAGTGTCTGTCTAACAGAATGACGCTGTGTGCTGTGTGTGGGCTATATATAGAGGCTGGGTCACATGCTGCACTGGCCAATCACAGCCATGCCATTAGTAGGCATGGCTGTGATGGCTTCTAGGGCACACTAGTGAAACAATCATCCATTGGCTGGCCTAAAGCTGTTAAAAAGGCGCCAATACAGCGCCGAACACCGGACCCGAACCCGAACTTACAGCCAATAGTTCGGGCTCGGGTCCCGAACACCCAAAAGTCCGGTACGGACCCGAACTTTACAGTTCGGGTTCGCTCAACCCTATTCACTACCTTTCTTATCCCACAGAATCATCTTTAAATGATGAGGTATCCAAGGTATATGCCCCAGTATGCTATTCCTCATTTGATGAAGCTTTAGCTATGTTGAAACACTTTGGTCAAGGCTCCCTCTTAGCTAAAGCTGATATTAAGTCAGCTTTTCGTCTTCTGCCAGTTCACCCTAAAGGCTTCAATTCATTAGGTTTTCAATTTCAAGGACAGTTTTATTTGATAGATGTTTGCCTATGGGTTTTTTACTGTCATGCTTTTATTTTGAAGCATTTTCCACGTTTTTACATTGGGTATCGTCCACATTTTTTCCCCAAGGGGGTTACTTACACTACCTGGATGATTTTTTATTGGTCCAGCTGTCTCCCCTACATGCCTAGAATCTTTAGACACCTTTTTCAAAATTTGTGAACACTTTGGTATTCCACTTGCTCATGAGAAAACGGTCTTTCCGGCAACTTCTATAGAGTTTCTGGGTATTACCATAGACTCAGCCATTATGGAGTTTAGACTTCTGTCACAAAAAATAAAAAAGATGAGATTATTGATCTCTTCTTTTTTATTTAGGAAGAAGGTTCTGCTGAAAGAAGCCCAGTCCTTGCTAGGCCTTTTGGCTTTCGAAGCCAGAATTATCCCCATGGCTAGAGTCTTCTCTCGAAGATTTTCCCTGGCCATCAGGGGTTTTAAGAGCCAATATTCCCATATTCGTATCTCTAAGAGTATTACAAAGGACCTTAAAATTTGGGACCAATTTTTGCGTGATTTTAATGGCTCAACGGTTTGGCAGCATGAGTTTATATCTAGCGACCAGCTAGAATTTTTTACAGATGCAGCAGGTTGTTCGGGCTTTGGAGCTTTTATGAAAGGCCGATGGTTCACTACTAAATGGCATGAGGAATGGCTGCAGAAGAACGTTCTTCAGAACAATGTTCTTCTGGAACTATTCACTGTCATAGCCTCTATGGTAGTTTGGCAATATATTTTTCAAAACCGATAATAAGGGTGTTTTCATTGCGATAAATACTTTATCTTCTAAATCTGAAGCTGTGATTAATCTGTTACGTTTTCTTGTCTTGCATTGCATGCGTTTTAACATTTGGTTGAAGGCAGAACACATAGAAGGTGCGCGTAATAACATTGCTGATGCTTTATCTCGTTCACAGTTCGTGAAGTTTCAGGAATTGGCCCCAACGGCAGAGCCGCACGGTTATCCTTGCCCAGATTTTCTCAGGGGTTTAATATGGAACTAATATCAGCCAACCTAAAAGAGTCGGTTTCACAGAAAACGGTCTAATTATAATCTTTCATGGTCCAGATGGTGTTCTTTTTGCCAAGGATTAGGTTTGGATGAACTGAGCGTGTCATCTTATGTTGCCTTGTCTTTCACATCATCGCTATTACAATCTCACCTTAGCCCTTCTTCTGTCAGCAAAATTTTAGCAGGAGTCAAATTTTTTCTAAAATTCGCAGACTTACCATCCTTGACTTCTTTCTTCCAAGTTAACAAAGTGTTAAAAGGTTTTAGAAGGTCCAACCCTTCACAGGACAAGAGGTGTCCCATTTCAGTCACTTTATTGTTAGACCTTCTCGAAATTCTGCAAGTAGTGTGCTTATCAGAGTTTGAGACTCTTCTTTTCAGAGCGGCGTTCACTATGACCTTTTTTGGAGCCCTCCGGATAGGTGAATTCACTGCCCTCAATAGGCGGTCTCTATCTTTTTTGCGCTTTTCTCATGTTATATTGAGCCAAGGGTCCATTCACCCTTTCATTTGCAGGTCTAAATCTAAATCTTGTCAAGTTTAACTAACACCGCAATCTGCCCAGTTCTACATATCTCTAGGTATCTGTCAGTCAGACCTTTTTCTGATGGTTCTTTCTTTGTGCACCAAGTCCTATCCTCATTAACCAGGTTTCAATTTTCAGCTGTTTTGGCCTCATGTTTAAAACGTCTAAATCTTTCGGGTTTTTGTTTTTCTTCCCATTCATTCAGGATTGGGGCGGCCACTACAGCTAACTCCTTGGGTTTTTCAGAAGATAGGTTGATGAGGATAGGTCGTTGGGATAGTGACAGATATAAATTATATGTCTGCCCGGATTTGCTAACAATATGAATTCTCTCTTTTCAAATCTTCTACAATCAATTGTATGGATAGTAGGTCACTCCTACGTTTTCCTGGCTGCCAAACATGCCGGAACTAGGATCTACTCTGCTAATTTAGGTCTGGACAATAAGTCATTCATAGTTTTACGGTCAGGTGTTAGGGGTCTATGTTGGTGGGATCTTCTGTTCCAGTTAAAGTATTTGGCAGACATTTGGCCTGCCCCTCATATTTTGGTTATCCATGCGAGAGGAAACGACCTTGGTAAGATGGGTACATGGGAATTGTTGTGTGAAATACAGCAGGACCTTCATGCTATAAAACTCATGTTCCCGTCCGCTATCTTAGCATTTTCTGAAATTATCCCTCGGCTTTTGTGTTCACCCTTTGGTAAGCTTTTCTATTTAGATAAAATTAGAAGACGTCTGAACAGGACAATTCACAGATTTTTAATCTCATCTGGAGGTTTGTCCCTTTAGACACTCTGAGTTGGAAGGTTTCGTACCAGGCTTATTCCGTGAGGATATGGTTCATTTATCCAAAATTGGTTTGGACATTTTCAATATGCAAAGTTTAATTGAATCAGCCACGGTGGTGGGGGGGCCTCAGCCAATAGCTCCGCCATTGTCTTCAGCCGGTGGGGAGTAGTCATCCAGCATTGACTGGATGGACATCACTTATGTAACGCCGAGCGCTCCGGGTGTCCCCTCCATCCCGGAGCGCTCACGGCGTCCTCTGCCCTGCAGCGCCTCGGTCAGCTCCCCTGACCGCAGGCGCTGCCCTGTCTCCGGGATGCGATCCACGGCCCGCTCGGGGATCACATCCCGCTCCCCATCTGGCCTCGTCGGCTCCTTCCGGCGTGCGCGCGCCCCCGCTCCCCAGGCGCGCGCGCGACACTACTTTCATTTAAAGGGCCAGCGCACAAGTAATTGGTGCCTGGCCCAATTACCATTTCGCCAGAACCTTCTTATACCCACTTCCCCTTCCTGTCCTGGCCGGATCTTGTGTTGCCTTATGTGCCCCAGTGAAAGCGTTTTGTGTTTGCTCCTACTGTGTATCCAGATCTCTGCTGTTGCCCCTGACTACGAACCATTGCACCTGCCTTGACCTTTTGCTACGTTTGACCTCGCCTCTGCTTAATCCTAGCCTACCTACCGCGCCTGTCTCAGCTGTCCGTGGGGTCGAGTTGCTATTGGAGGACACGACCTGGTTGCTACCGCCGCTGCAAGTCCATCCCGCCTTACGGCGGGCTCTGGTGAAAACCAGTAGCAACATTAGAACCGGTCCTCCAATACAACCCGTGCTATCGCCCCATTGGCATAGGGGATCCACCTCCTGCTCCCCGCCATACCTGGAGCGTGACAGTAGATCCGGCTATGGATCCCGCTGAGGTCCCGCTGCCTAGTCTTTCGGATCTGACCACGGTGGTCGCTCAACAGGGACAGCAATTGGCGCAATTGACTGCTATGTTACAGCAGCTTCTGCCATCTCCACCGCCAGCTCCTACATCTCCTCCACCATGAGTTGCTGCCGCTAGAATCCGCCTGTCCCTTCCTGACAAATTCAATGGGGACCCCAAGCTGTGCCGAGGGTTCCTATCCCAGTGTTCCCTCCATCTGGAGATGTTGTCGGACCAGTTCCCCACAGAACGGTCAAAGGTGGCGTTCGTGGTCAGCCTGCTATCTGATAAGGCCCTAGCCTGTGCTACACCGCTTTGGGATCGTGGCGATCCTGCCACAGCTTCAGTTCCAGCCTTCTTTTCTGAAGTTCGTAGTGTCTTCGAGGAGCCAGCCCGGGCTTCCTCAGCCGAGACGGCTCTCCTGAACCTTGTCCAGGGGAACTTTTCAGTAGGCGACTACGCCATTCAGTTCTGCACCCTGGCATCCGAACTCTCTTGGAAAAATGAGGCCCTCTGCACGACCTTCAAAAAAGGCCTATCCAGTCACGTCAAAGATGTGCTGGCCGCACGAGAGATTCCTGCCACCCTGTCTGAACTTATCCAGCTGGCCACCCGCATTGACATGCGTTATACCGAAAGACGCCTAGAGTTACGCCAGGAGAAGGACTTTGTTCGCGTCAGGCGGTTTCCTCGCCTGGCACCTCTCTTCCAGAATCCTCTTCAACCCGTTCCTGCGCCTCCCGCTGAGGAGGCTATGCAAGTGGATCGTTCTCTCCTAACCACACAGGAGAGGTCTCGCCGCCGAGACCATAATCTGTGCCTGTATTGCGCCAGCCCAGACCATTTTTTAAAGGACTGCTCTATCCGCCCTCAGCGTCAGGGAAACGCTCGCACCTAGCTAACGTGGGAGAGGCGTTGCTAGGTGTGGATTCTTCCTCTCCACGTCTGACCGTTCCAGTGAGGATTTCTCTGACCAAGAAATCCTCTTTCTCCGCTGTAGCCTTTCTGGACTCTGGCTCCGCAGGGAACTTCATTGAAGCCTCACTCATCAACAAATTTAATGTTCCAGTCATCCGTCTTGTCAAGCCATTTTTCATCACCTCGGTAAATGGTCAAAATTTGAACTGTATCGTGCGTTATCGCACCGAACTTCTCCTCATGAAAATTGGAGTTCTCCATCATGAAAAGATTGACTTTTTTGTGTTACCCAACTGTACCTCTGAGATCCTTTTGGGCCTACCCTGGCTCCAGCTGCATTCTCCTACCCTCGACTGGGCCTCGGGGGACATCAAAAGTTGGGGTCCTTCCTGCCACAGGCATTGCCTCAAAGCGGTGCCCACTAAACGAGTTTCCGTCGCTACCTCTCTGCCTAGCCTCCCCAAGCCTTACCAGGACCTTGCTGATGTGTTTTGCAAAAAACAAGCTGAGGTCTTGCCACCACATAGACCCTTTGATTGCCCTATTGATCTTCTTCCTGGGACCACTCCGTCCCGTGGCAGGATCTACCCTCTCTCCATCCCGGAGACACAAGCTATGACAGAGTACATCCAGGAGAACCTCAAGAGAGGTTTCATCCGCAAGTCTTCTTCCCCTGCTGGAGCAGGATTCTTCTTTGTCGCCAAAAAGGATGGGTCCTTACGTCCCTGCATTGACTATCGTAGTCTAAATAAGATCACTGTGAAGAATAGCTACCCACTGCCTCTTATCTCAGAACTTTTTGACCGTTTGCGTGGAGCAAGCATTTTCACCAAACTGGACCTCCGGGGCGCATATAATCTCATCCGTATCCGTAAAGGCGATGAGTGGAAAACGGCCTTTAACACCCGTGATGGACACTTTGAATATCTAGTCATGCCCTTTGGTTTATGCAATGCCCCTGCGGGCTTCCATGACTTTGTGAATGAGATTCTCAGAGATTTACTGTACTCCTGTGTTGTTGTCTATCTGGATGATATCCTGATTTTCTCCTCTAGCCTAGAGGAACACCGTCTTCATGTCCGTCAAGCTCTCCTACGGCTCAGTGATAACCATCTTTACGCCAAACTAGAGAAATGTCTCTTTGAACGCTGCAGTCTTCCCTTCCTGGGTTACTTAGTCTCTGGGCAAGGTCTCCAAATGGACCCTGAGAAACTTTCTGCCGTCCTGAACTGGCCACGTCCCACCGGGCTACGGGCCATCCAGCGTTTCCTCAGATTCGCCAACTATTATCGCCAGTTCATTCCTCACTTCTCCACCATTGTCGCGCCTATTGTGGCACTAACCAAAAAGGATGTGAATCCGAGGTCCTGGCCTCCTCAAGCTGATGAGGCATTTAACCACCTCAAGTCTGTCTTTGCCTCTGCACCCGTTTTATCCAGGCCTGATCCTCTCAAACCATTTCTCCTGGAAGTCAATGCCTCCTTTGTGGGAGCTGGAGCCGTGCTTCTCCAGAAAGACTCCAAGGGCAAGAACATCACCTGTGGTTTCTTTTCTAAGACCTTTTCCCCCCCTGAAAAGAACTATTCCATCGGAGACCGTGAATTACTGGCCATTAAGCTAGCACTTGAGGAATGGAGACATCTCCTTGAGGGATCCGTTCACCTCATCACGATCTTCACGGATCACAAAAATCTCTCTTATCTCCAGTCCGCCCAGCGATTAAACCCACGCCAAGCTAGGTGGTCGTTGTTTTTTGCCCGCTTCAACTTCGAGATCCATTTCCGTCCTGCGGACAAGAATGTCAGGGCTGACGCCCTATCACGTTCCACCGATACTTCTGAGTCCGAGTCTCCTGTACAACACATTGTACCTCCCGAGTGTCTGATCCCTTCAGCGCCTGCCTCCTTGCTGCAAGTTCCTCCTGGGAAAACCTTGGTCCCTCCACGTCTTCGTCTTCAGATCCTCAAATGGGGTCACTCCTCTCATCTGGCTGGTCATCCTGGAGTCAAGAAATCCTCCCAACTGATTTCCAGGTATTACTGGTGGCCCTCCTTAAAAAAGGATGTGACGGACTTCATACAGGCCTGTACTATATGTGCTCGAGACAAGACCCCTCACCAAAAGCCTGCTGGTCTTCTTCACCCTCTGCCTGTGCCTGAACGACCTTGGGTCCACATAGCTATGGACTTCATCACGGACCTTCCTCCTTCCCACGGCCACACTACCATATGGGTGGTCGTGGATCGTTTCTCCAAAATGGCACATTTTGTCCCGCTTCCAGGTCCCCCTTCTGCACCTATACTTGCAAAACATTTCTTCCTCCAGATTTTTCGTCTTCATGGACTTCCATCTCACATGGTCTCGGATAGAGGCGTCCAGTTTGTGTCTAAGTTCTGGAGAGCTCTCTGCAGTCAATTAAAAGTCAAACTGGACTTCTCCTCTGCCTACCATCCACAGTCCAATGGACAAGTGGAAAGAGTCAACCAAACCCTTGGGGCCTACCTGCGACACTTTGTCTCTGCTCGTCAAGACAACTGGGCTGACCTCCTGCCCTGGGCCGAATTTTCTTACAACCTGAAATAATCTGAGTCCTCCTCTAAATCACCCTTCTTCTTGGTTTACGGCCGTCATCCTCTTCCCCCCTACCCATCCCCACTTCTTCCGGAGTCCCCGCTGTAGACGAAGTCACCCAAGAGCTGTCGTCCATCTGGAAAGAGACCCAAAAGTCGCTTGCCCTGGCCTCTTCTCGCATGAAGAAACATGCTGACAGTAAGAGAAGACTTCCTCCTGTATTCTCCCCTGGTGATAGGGTGTGGCTCTCCTCCAGGTACATCAGGTTCCGCATCCCCAGTTACAAGTTGGGTACCCGCTACCTCGGTCCATTCAAGATCAAGGCTCGGATCAATTTCCGTGTCCTACAAACTGCATCTTCCTCCTTCCCTCCGCATCCCCAACTCTTTCCATGTTTCCCTCCTCAAACCCTTTGTTCTTAATCACTTTTCCCCCAAGGTCACCGCTCCTGCTCCGGTCACCGGCTCCTCCGACATCTTCTCCGTTAAAGAGATCCTCGCCTCTAGAACCGTCCGAGGTAAACGCTTCTATCTTGTTGACTGGGAGAATTGTGGTCCTGAGGAGAGGTCCTGGGAACCTGAGGGTAACATCATTGACAAGGATCTCATCCTCAGGTTCTTGGGTTCCAAGAGGAGGGGGAGGCCCAAGAAGAGGGGGAGACCCAAGGGGGGGTACTGTAACGCCGAGCGCTCTGGGTGTCCCCTCCATCCCGGAGCGCTCACGGCGTCCTCTGCCCTGCAGCGCCTCGGTCAGCTCCCCTGACCGCAGGTGCTGCCCTGTCTCCGGGATGCGATCCACGGCCCGCCCGGGGATCGCATCCCGCTCCCCTCACCTGGCCTCGTCGGCTCCTTCCGGCGTGCGTGCGCCCCCGCTCCCCAGGCGCGCGCGACACTACTTTCATTTAAAGGGCCAGCGCACAAGTAATTGGTGCCTGGCCCAATTACCATTTCGCCAGAACCGTCTTATACCCACTTCCCCTTCCTGTCCTGGCCGGATCTTGTGTTGCCTTATGTGCCCCAGTGAAAGCGTTTTGTGTTTGCTCCTACTGTGTATCCAGATCTCTGCTGTTGCCCCTGACTACGAACCATTGCCACCTGCCTTGACCTTTTGCTACGTTTGACCTTGCCTCTGCTTAATCCTAGTGTACCGCGCCTGTCTCAGCTGTCCATGGGGTCGAGTTGCTATTGGAGGACACGACCTGGTTGCTACCGCCGCTGCAAGTCCATCCCGCCTTGCGGCGGGATCTGGTGAAAACCAGTAGCAACATTAGAACCGGTCCTCCAATACAACCCGTGCTATCGCCCCATTGGCATAGGGGATCCACCTCCTGCTCCCCGCCATACCCGGAGCGTGACAACTTAAATTTTTTGATTAAATGCATTTTAGCCAAGATGGCTTTATATTTATATTTTATTTAAATGTGTAATTTTCAAGTTACCCCCCATGTATAACACCGTGGCCATATATAAAATCCAATAAACAAATATTCTCGATTAATACTGTGTTGTTTTGTTTATTAATGTATACCTTTGTGCTAGCCCATGAAGATGGTATGAATGGCAATAAAATAAATATTTATTTGTGCATAAATGATTGAGTACCTGTTTTAGATGTTGGTGGTGGTTGTGTTCCTTCGTTTGAAAATTAAAAAGATTGTTTTGTTAATAAATGTCATAAAAGGTTCCAATAATCAAAAACAACAACAAATAAGAATAAGCTTTATTAGAAGAACAAGAAAGCAAGAAGTTACAACAACCAAACCTACTTTTTACAATGGATCTTTGGAGTTGAGTTTCTCTGAAAATTTTATATTTCTGGTACGTCTGAGTAAAACGTTACTATGAAGATTTTGGCAGATGTATTTCTAGGTCTAAAGAAAACTTGTGCATTGTGAAAGCCTCTGCATTGTGGTGCAAATGATAAAAATTGCTGATCGAACTTTTAAGGTACACGCTATTTCTATGCCGTGTACCTTTAAGGACACCCCCGCTTGATAAGCTTACAAGATAACTGGGCTTTATATTTTAAAGTTCAATAGCAATGAATGTAAAATGATGAAGGTTAAGGGTAACCAGAGCATACTGTGAAGTTTTAATTGTATGTGTTGTAAAAACTACAGTAGAATTGGTGGTGTTATTGCATTATTTCACCAAATAGCCATCTGGAGGTTTAAAAATATTTTTTTTTTAAGGATTAAGAGATCAATTCTAAGTAACTAAAATAAAAATACAAAGATTGTATATACTTGTTTGTGTTATAAAACTATAGTGGCACTTTCAAAGTCCCATCAACCATGTTGTATTTTTTGTAGTTTGATATAGCATAAAGGATGTTGTGCATCATTGTGCATTTTCTCCATGAATGTAAGTTGGTAGATTCGGAATTATGTTAAAGTGCTAGTAAACTCAGATTTAAAGTTTTTACCTACAGGTGAACTTACAGTAAGTCCTACCCATAGATATGGTTAATATCTCCGATATTTTTGCCATTTAGAAGATATTCAAATTTGCTCTAGCTGATGACATCACTGCACGTGAAATGTACTTTTGAATGCTGAAAGCATTCTATTCCTACAAATGGTTTGTTCCCTTCTTCGTTATATTGGACCCTGGCCATGTAGAAGAATGATGAAAGTTTAATTCTCCTTGTCCAATGCCAAAATAAACTTTTATACACATAAATAAATACCTTCTTTATATCCAGATGTTTTCTCTTCTTTCTCTGCAAAGAAATAAATGATTCTGCTATTAAATGACATAAAAGGGTTGATTCATTAACAAAAATTAACAATGCCATACATCATTGCAATCTGCATGTTCATTCTTTCTGTGTGAATTTGAGAAATGCTCATTTTCTTAAGTTTATTTTCTCTTCTCAATGAATGTCCTTTTATTACGGCAGTAGTAAAATACCACATTATGGCCACTAGTTGGAGCTGAGGAAACACAAAAAATACACATGGCTTTTTTAACAAGAGATACAATGTAACAATTGTAGGGAATACTAGAAGAAATTAGCAAATAAATATTACCAATAGTGCTAATTCCCTTTAGTATTCTCTGAAATCCATACATTGTACCTCTTATTAGAAACATGTATGTTTTTCTTATTCTCCTCAGCTGAATCAAGTGGCCATAATGCTTTGATCAGCAATAATTGGTGTCCATATTGAAAGACTATTCGTTCAGAAGAGAAAACACTGAGAAAACATTTGTTTTAACCCCATAAAGTTTAAAAAGGAAAAACCTAATTATAAGAAGAAGAAAGCCTGAAGATATAGAATGAGAAAATACTGGCTTTTGACAAGGAAACTACGTTAAGATTTGCTAAAGATTGTTTTTGTGGGAAGATTTGTAAAAACTTTTGTGAAGAAATAAAACAGATCTTGACCACATTTGCCCTAGGTCTGAATGTGTTTTGGACATGAATCAAGCTTTTGCATTGTGGCTACGTGCACATTTCTCCAATGCACACTAACGACCATTACATGTACTAGTACGTTGCAGAGCTCTTCATTTAGAATGGCACCTCAATGCAGTAAGGAAAAGTAGCTACAATGCACAACGATTGCAGAAGATAGCCTATAGGTTTATCTTTCTAAAGTATTTTATCAATGATCAATATATTTTAACATACGTTAACTCCAGCTAGACCCAGTTTTCTTTTTCAATTTAGTCAGAGTTATGCCGCGTACACACGTGCAGACTTTTGCCGGTGGACCTAGTCCAGCGGACAATCCGCCGGACTTTCCAGCTGGGTCCGCCGGACTTTCCGAGCGTGTGGACATGCCCACACACGCGCGGACTTGCCCACACACGCACGGACTTCTCCGGCGGATAATCCGCCGGCCAAAGTCCGCGGGACTTTTGAAAATGAACGGACTTGCCCACACACGGAGCAGTCCGTTCATTTCGAACGTAACTTCAGGTACGTAGCTAGTGTAGGCAGTAAATGCCGGCACGCTAGCTCCGTCACCTGGCATGGATTTAAAGGGAATCCCCACGGAGAAGTCCGGCTACCTTCTTCGTCGTCGCCGCCGTCGTCGTCTGGGGGTCTCGATCCGCCTTCGGGGGTCTTCCGGGGGTCTCTTCTGTTCTTGCGGTGGTCGTCGTCTTCCGCGCCGCCGGCGCCTTCTTCTTCTTGTTCTTCTTTTTCTTCCGATGTTGATCCGTCGCTGTCTCTGCCCGGAATGCCAGAGCCGCGCTGTGCTGGGACTTATATAGGGACATGGGGACAGGGTCACATGCTCATGTCACATGGTGACCCCGCCCCCTTGTGATGTCACAGTCCCGGAGGATGCTGGGAATGTGACATCACAAGGGGGCGGGGTCACCATGTGACATGAGCATGTGACCCTGTCCCCATGTCCCTATATAAGTCCCAGCACAGCGCGGCTCTGGCATTCCGGGCAGAGACAGCGACGGGTCAACATCGGAAGAAGAAGAAGAAGAACAAGAAGAAGAAGGCGCCGGCGGCGCGGAAGACGATGACCGCCGCAAGAACAGAAGAGACCCCCGGAAGACCCCGGAAGATCCCCGAAGGTGGATCGAGACCCCCAGACGACGACGGCGGCGACGACGAAGAAGGTAGCCGGACTTCTCCGCTCGGTAAAAGAGCTTGGTAAATGGCGGAGGAGTCCGGCGAGAAGACCCCCAAGACGGAAGAAGACCCCCGGAGCAGTGCAATAAAATATTTTTTCAAAAGTGTGTGTGTTTTTTGTACTTTACATTTTACACCTTAGGTGAATGGGTAGGGGTACATCGTACCCCATACTCATTCACATAGGGTGGGGGGCCGGTATCTGGGGGCCCCCTTATTAAAGGGGGCTCCCAGATTCTGATAAGCCCCCGCCCGCAGACCCCAACAACCAACGGCCAGGGTTGTCGGGAAGAGGCCCTTGTCCTCATCAACATGGGGACAAGGTGCTTTGGGGTGGGGGGGGCCGCACGGCCCCCTTTCCCCAGGGCACCCCCCATGTTGAGGGCACGCGGCCTGGTACAGCTCAGGAGGGGGGGGCGCTCGTTCGTCCCCACCCCTTCCCTGGCCTGCCAGGTTGCGTGCTCGGATAAGGGTCTGACATGGATTTGGGGGGAACCCCCACGCCGTTTTTCGGCGTGGGGAGTCCCTTTAAATCCATGCCAGCTTACGGAGCTAGCGCGGCGGCATTTACTGCCTACGCTAGCTACGTAACTTGAAGTCACATGCTAAATGAACGGACTTGCCGATGAGCGGCAAGTCCGTTCATTTTCAAAAGTCCCGCGGACTAGCCTACTAACGGCGGGATTGTCCGCCGGACTGCCAAGTCCAGCGGATAATTTTAAAACCAAACTTAAAACTTTGGTCCGCCGGACTTTGGCGCCAAAAAGTCCGCCGACGCCCACACACGAGGGGATTGTCCGCTGGACTTGAGTCCAGAGGATAATCCCGCGGGATTGTCCCTTCGTGTGTACGCGGCATTAGAAAAGATTATAAAATCTTTCATGTTTATATTATTGTCTAGGTCACCCGTGGGGAGATTACCCTTTCTATTTGTCCTAGTGACCATTGTCCCTGGATTGAAAGTAAGGAAGGAGCTCACATTTATAGTTATAACTAGAACAGGAATAAAAAGGAAATCTTCCAAGGGGAGGGGACACTTATTTTGGCAATAACTTGCTAAGATAGGATTTCGCTCACTTTGGAGAAATTCTCACTCATATCATGTTGATACACAAGACAGGCAAGTAAAGGGAAATCTACCCAGACAAACACAGAAAGCTAAGAAAATAATTGGCAGGAGAGGACAAACTTTTTTTAGGAATATCATGCTATCACCCTTAAATGGAAATGACAGCTTCTGTACTTGTACTTTAATGATCACCTACAGTGTTGATATTATAAGGGACAACTATACCCTGGTTAAGGTAAAAGCAGCTCGCGAACACAGCTGGCGCCCCCTGAAGATCTGTCAACGAAACGTACGTCGGCGGCGGTACCTGGTCACGTCCTATTTTCACAACTTCCGGATCCGGTTGCCTGGTTGTCGGCGGTGTAAGCTGGAGTGCACGCAACATACACAGAGCCGGCCGGAGGAGTCTCTCCAGCATCCATTCAATCTATTACAACGCAAGCAGCCCCAGTTCTGGGTTGGGCACTGAGACATGTGAGTAGCCATTTGGCTATGTCTTTTAAATGATTTTAAATAAAATACAGTATTACGCTATGTGGATGTGTTCTGCTCCTTTCTATGTACCTTATCTGAGCCACCTGAGAGGAAGAGTACCTGTCATCATCTGTTGATTTACCTCATGTGAACAGGCACAATCCTGTACAAGCATTATTGACTCACTTTTTAGGTAAAGTAGTCAATAAAATCTGGTAAGCAGCCAGCTTATATGTCACTGTTGGGTGATTGGAAGAGGATTCTTATGGTGAAGGGTCTTATATTCTGCTGACAAGATTATATATGAAAAAGTGGAAACTACGCATTACAAGAATTGTTGTCACGATTATTATTTTGAGGGGTTCACTTACACTAATGGACTCTGTTTATGTGTAACTATATATTTTTCTTTAATGTGGTGTCACTGAGAAACTTATCTGGCAATATATCAAGTCTATAGCAAAATTTATTCATATGGTCACATGGGAATGCAATTGTTTATATATATATATATATAATTTTGTTAATTTTGTATTTGTAAATGTATGTAGGTGACACTGGAATTAGTAATAACCACCCTTTTATACCCTGGTTAAGTTAACTCAAAACTCTATGGGAACAAAAACGAATGTTTCTTAGGCTATTTCTCTTTAGAATAAATATTGTATTTATGAGGCCACTAGAAATCCACAAGGGACATTCTGCAGCTAGATGGCCCTGTGTGCATGGGGCCTCAGTATTCTAAAAACACATTTGTTTACATCTGCTTCGCTTTTTCTGATCTGTGTTCACACCTGTGCAATAAGTTGTCATAGAATTGAATGGAGTTCAGTAAAGAATGGAACAGAATTTTTGAAAATAAATGTCATTTACCTTTTAATAGTGAAGGCATGACATTTCTATAAACAGCCTGTTTACCTTTTAGCTAAACTGGACCCTCTCCATGTAGCAGAATGAAGATGGTATGAATGGCAATAAAATAAAGATTTATTTGTGCATAAATGACTGAGTACCTGTTTGAGATGTTGGTGGTGGTTGTGTTCCTTCGTTTGAAAATTAAAAAGATTGTTTTGTTAATAAATGTCATAAAAGGTTCCAATAATCAAAAACAACAACAAATAAGAATAAGCTGTATTAGAAGAAGAACAAGAAAGCAAGAAGTTATAACAACCAAACCTACATTTGACAATGGATCTTTGGAGTTGAATTTCTCTGAAACTTTTATATTTCTGGTACGTAAAACTTTACTATGAAGATTTTGGCAGATGTATTTCTAGGTCTAAATAGGGTTTAGGGCTAAAGGAAACTTGTGCATTGTGAAAGCCTTTGCATTGTGGTGCAAATGATAAAAATTTCTGATCAAACTTTTAAGGTACACGCTATTTCTATGCCGTGCAGCTGTAAGGACTCCCCTGCTTGATAAGCTTGCAAGATAACTGGGCTTTATATTTTAAAGTTCAATAGCAATGAATGTAAAATGGTGAAGGTTCGGGGTAACCAGGCCATACTGTGAAGTTTTAATTGTATGTGTTGTAAAACCTACAGTAGAATTGGTGGTGTCATTGCATTATTTCACCAAATAGCCATCTGAAAGCTTACAAATAAGTTTTTTTTGAGGATTAAGAGACCATCAGCAAGTCAAGGGCGTGACCGGACATGAGGTGTGGTGAGTGAGGAGTGTGAGAGCATCTGTGTGTGCTCCTCTGCCCGATCGATTGAAATGCCGGAATACTGAGCCTCTTTGAAGCCTGACCGTCCCCGTCCCTGACCGTCCCTCTGTAGCGGCGCACAGTACAGGCTGTAAGGATTTCCGGGAGTTCCTGAAGCTAGCCCGAGCCCAAGCTGCCTATCACAGCACAGTACCTATGCGGAGATAGCTGAATCTGAAGCTAAGCCGAAGGTGACGTCACACGCCGTCTCCTGCCCGCCGCTCGCGCTGAGAGGAAGAGAGCAGCGGGAAATACAAACTGACATACCGGCTTTATGGACAGCATGTACGGCTGAGAGGAAAAAAGGACACTGCAGGAGGGTGGAAACCCTAAGGGACCCAAGGGACTCTCTGGCTGCCTCTGAAGCCCCCCCAAAACTACAAGGAGAAGGTGAGAAGACACCATACTGGGTGCTGTGTATATGTACATGTTCATTTTCAAATGCAATTGGAGGACTGTTTTTTTTTATTATTGGTGCTGTGCATGTATGCCTGGCTCCTTTTTAATCGCAATTTGAGGACTGTTATTTGCAAAGATATAATATAAGCTGTGTGCTATGCTAAGCATCTGTGCTGGTCTCTCCCCCGACTGGAGCACTATTAGAGGAGCACTATCTGTCCTTTTTTTTTTTTTTCCTGCAAAGTATAAACTCCGTACTGTGCCGCGCATATATGCCTACCCCTTTTCAACGGCAATCTCTCTGCAAAATATAAACTGTGTGCTGTGCTTGCTTTCCTTTTGGATTTTGCAATTAGGGGACTGCATTTTGTCTGATGTGCATATGAATTTGCTTATCCCCAATTGCAATCAGAGGTCTGTTTTTTGTTAAAAAAAATCAAGCTGTGCTGTGCGGCACATAGGAACCAGGACTTTTTTTAACTGCAACTCAACTGCAAATAGAGGATTGCTTTTTGTAAAAGTACATGTCAGGTGCAATACCGAGAATTTGTGTCTGTCCCCTTTCAACTGCAATTAAGAGGATTGGTTTCTTTTTTTTTTTTTTTTCTTCTGCTGCAAAATATAAGCTGTATGCCGTGCAGGGCATACGTGCCTATCCCCTTTTTAACTGCAATCAGAGGTCTGTTTTCAGCTAAAATCTAAGCTGTATGCTGTGCTCCCTGGTTGCCTCTGAAGTTCTCGTAAAAAAAAAAAAGGAGAAGGCATTTTATGGTTTGCTTTGCATACGTACTCGGTCCCCAAGGGCCCTCCTAAAGCTGCAAGGAGAAGGTGAGAAGACACTGTATTGGATGCTGTGCATATGCAGGTGTTTAGTCCCAATTGCAATCAGAGGACTCAGTTGTGTTGTGCATATATACCCGCCTTTTCTCAACTGTAATCAGAGGACTGCTCCTTTGTAAAAATACATAGTGCTGTGTTGTGCGTGGGAGCCTATCCCCTCTACAATTGCATTCAGAGGCTCTGTAAAAATAAAAATTAAACTTGAAGTACATGTTAGGCTCTGTATTTTCCTCTTACCTTGACCGGAAAATACGTATTTGGAGTTAGGTGGAAGCACAAGGGAATATCTTTGAATTGGAGATTAAAAGCCTACTTTAAATCTACCGTCTGGCTGGATTGGACTCAGGTGGATTATGGTGTGGTAATATGTCAGCAAGGAGGAGAGCGGATGAGCAGGCCAACCAGGAGAATGTTGGGACACAATCATTAAGATCAGCCAAAGATAAGGACAAGGAAAAGGGGTCTCAGCCTACAATAATTACTGGGGCATCAGCAGCAAAGTTGAAAAAGTATGCTCATACCCTAGACCACACTCCAACTAAAGGGGGGCACCAGCCCCAAGTTAAAGTGCCAACTGACAGAAAGAGCCAGGGACAATTAAACACCTCGGCACTAACCCCAGGTGGAGTGAAAAACTCAACCAATAAAAACATGGGGGTCACTGGGAAACCTGAACTGGCTCTAGTTCAGATACCAGTGGTAGAAGGAGAGCCGACATTAAAGGATGTATTGATGGCAGTCAATACATGCAAACAGTCCCTGGGGGAACTATGTGGTCAAATGAAAAATATTAAAGAAGAGCTGTCCCTGATGCGTCATGAGCTTCAAAAGACGGCTAACAGAATAACAGCAACATAAGGTAGCCAAATTGAGGATGACATGTACCCATTAAGTCAAGAGGTTAAAATTTTAAAAGAGCAATCGGATAAATTTGCAGGAAAACTGGACAAGATAGAAAATAGACTCCGAAGGGACAACGTGAGGCTGGTTGGCCTATGGGAAAAAAGTGAAGGATCTGATCCGATTGTTTTTATGGAAGGCTGGCTTATTGAAGTGTTTGGAAGGGAGACTTTCTCACAACAGTTTTCAGTCGAAAGGGCGCATAGGGTCCCGTTTAGACCTCTACCCCAAGGAGGGCATCCCAGATCCATGCTACTGAAATTCCTGAACTATAAAGATAAAGTAATGCTTCTCCCTAAGGTCAGAGAGTTGGGGAATGTTTTTTATAATGGAGTTAAAATTTCACTGTATCCCGACTTCTCGCCCGATCTGCAGAAGCGCAGAGCAGATTTTATAGAAATCAAACGCAGACTCCAGAAATGTTATGTTATTTATGCTTTATTGTACCCAGCCCGGCTACGTGTGGTAGCAATGGGAGAGACTTTTTTTTTTAATTCCCCTGCAGGTGTGATAGAATGGTTGGAGGACAGAAAGAACCAATTAACGATTAAAATGAAGGGATAAAAGGATTAAGGGAAGAAGAATAAATATAGAGGGGTAGGAAGGGATGTGTTTCAAAGAAAATGTATGCATATGGGTTGGCGGGTGGTGGGAATCACATAGCACAACAGAGAGTATATGAATGGGTGGGGTAAGGATCAAAATATATTTTTTTTTGGTGTGTGTAAGGAAGGGGAAGGGGAGGGGGAGGGAAGAGGGTGGAGGGTGGGAGTGGATTCATATATAAGAGAGGGGGGGAGAGGATGGGGAGGTTTGTAGGGATGGGATGGTTGGAAATGGTCACAAAAAAAGCCCTTAGGGATAACCTAGAATGGTATAGGGAGGGAGGGGGGAGGAGGGGTCAACTATGTAAAATATGGAAAAAAGATGTAATCTACACGGAAGTAAGCGGCAAGTTAAAAACACAGATAGATAAACACTTAGAAGAAAGACTGACAATTTTTCATGTAGATGGAAACACTAAGATAGGTGAAGGATTCTTTACTCACAAGGGTTTTTTCCTCCCTTTAAAGGCTTTTTCTCTTTCCTTTTTTTTTTCTCCTCCCTTTCTTTATGGGGGTACTTTTTTTAGTACTCAGTTTTATGTATTTCCCGAAGGTGTCTTTTACAGTATAGTTACAAGATGGGATTAAATGGGTTTCTGCTTTTGATTTCTCTCCCTCTCCTGAGACACACCTAACTCAAGATACCAAGCTATTAAATCAAAGCAAGAAATTCCAGTGTCAATACCACTCAGTACACACTCAGTACACACCTCCTATTCAAGAGGAGTGGCCGTGATGGTAAGAAGAGGGCTGGGGTTTACCTGTCAGCAGACCAGTATAGATAGAGAGGGGCGGTATATTTTTTTGCACTGCGTAATAGAAAACCGAGAATATGTTCTACATTCCTCCTCCGTTTAAGCTTGATCTTATGTATAGCTTAATGGAATTCTTAAAAGATAAAGCAGGGATACCAGTTATAGCAGGGGGGACTTTAATGAGGTTATTAATAAAAAACTAGATATGTTCCTATTGGGCGCACAGAAGCAGAAGGTAGATGAGAGCTGACTATATCAATTCCTACAAGAAGGGGACTGTTTGACATGTGGAGAGTGCGGAATCCAGATAAGTTGCAATATTTATGTTTCTCAAGTTCTTATTCCACACTTTCGAGGATAGACTTAGCCTTGGGAAATGGGGAAGCATGTCAAACAGTAAGGGATATAGAATATCAGCCCAGGGGGGTATCAGACCACGCTTTGCTGATTGTCTCAATTAACCTAGAAGGGAAAAAAACCTAGAGTATGGAAAATGAACCCAGTATGGTTTGAAATAATAGGGGATCCAAATGAGGTGCTATTAAAATTAGAAGAATTCATTGAGTTTAATAAAGAGACAGTGACAAGAGGAGTAATGTGGGACGCATTGAAGGCCTACCTGCGAGGCATTCTTATTCAATTAGTATCAAAAATTAAAAAGACCTCAAGGGAATGGGAGAACAAGGTTAAGAGAAAGCTGATGAAAGCAGAAAGAGAATATGTTGAAAATCCCACCCCAGAAAAACAAAGTATATGGTTAACCAAACAACAGGAATTTAAGGATGTAGTTATCAGGAAATCAGAGAACAAGAGATTGTTTCAGAAGCAGGTGGCATATGGGGATGGGGAAAAAGTTGGAAAGATGTTAGCACATTTAGTAAGAACTAATTCCTCTCCCTCCACTGTCCCTATGATTAGGACTGAGAAAGGAGAAATCTCATCACAGATGTCAGTTATTACAGACACTTTTAGAGCGTATTATGATAAATTGTACAGATCGCGGGGGACGATGGAGGGAGGGGAATTGGATATATTTTTCAGGAACATTGAAATCCCGGTTCTCAATGAGGAAGAAAGAAAAGCAATGGAGGCACCGTTAACGCTGGAGGAAATCCAGCTGGCGGTGAAAGAAATGGCCAATCAGAATCCACCAGGATCAGATGGTCTTTCTGCGGAAACTTACAAGTGTTATGGGAAAATACTGCTACCAGAGCTTCTTAAAGTACTAAACTGGGCAAAGGAGGAGGGGAAGTTGCCAAAGTCTATGACAGAGGCAACGATAATAGTACTGCATAAAGAGGGGAAGGATCCGTTAGAAACTAAGTCCTATAGACCTATTTCCCTTCTTTGTTCGGACGCTAAAATATTAGCCAAAGTAATGGCAATTAGGCTAAATAAAATCATCTCTAGACTAGTACATCCTGACCAGACAGGATTTATCCCAGGTAGATCTACCAGCATGAATATTAGGAGGCTGTATCTTAATTTACAGATACCAACAGAAAATACGGGTACAAGAGCAGTTATGGCCCTAGATGTGGTTAAAGCTTTCGATAGCTTAGAATGGGGATATTTATGGCGAGTTATGGGGGAATTTGGATTCGGCCCCTTGTTTATTAACTGGATTAAAACCCTGTACAGGGGTCCTAGTGCCAAAATTAGGGTTAACAGCGGTTACTCAGATAAGATCCAATTAGAGAGAGGAACAAGGCAGGGTTGTCCACTGTCCACTGTCCCCCTTGCTTTTTGCTCTCGCAATGGAACCCCTAGCCAGTGCAATTAGATCAAACACAAATATGCAGGGGTTTCCGGAGAGCAAGAGGTGAAGAGAGAATCGCATTGTATGCGGATGACGTCCTCCTCTTCCTGGGGGATACGGAGCAATACCTCAGGCAGGTCTGACTGACCATAAATTGGGAGAAATCTGCATTAATGCCCGTAGATTCCCTAGGAAATCAGAGGATACCAGCTATTCCACAGCTAGAAATGGTTGAACAAATTAAATATTTAGGTATATACATAACAAGGAATCCTACTAATTATATAAAGAATAATATAGTACCATTGTTAGCTAAATTTAAAAGCAAAATTGAAATTTGGAGACGTCTCCCACTATCGGTCGCAGGGAGATGCAACCTGATTAAAATGCTGTAGTTGCCACAGCTGTTATACTTGTTGCATAACTCTCCGACATGGATAGATAAAAAATGGTTTAGGAAAATAGATATACTGTTTAGAGAACTTATATGGAAAGGAGGTAAGCCTAGGATCAGCCTACAAACATTACAACTAGCAACAAGAAAGGGAGGGATGGCAGTACCGCACCCCGGAGCTACTTTTTAGCAGCCCAACTGCAACATCTAGGAGCTATAGCAGGAGGAACTAATAAGGAATTAATGATCGCAGGAATGCCACACAACTCAATAGTGGAAGTTCTGGAGGCAAACTCATTTCTTTACAGAACCCCTACAGTGAGACTTGCTTTAAAGGTTTGGAAGGCAGTAAAGGTACTAAAATGGTTAGAGGGCGTGACAAAATATGCCCCCCTCTGGAATAACAAGAACTTATTTTATGTGAAGTGAATAAAAATAGGGTTACTTAAGCGCTAGTGAGGATTAAAATTAGAGGACCATTAATGTTTTAAAATGGCCAAAAGATACAGCTGCAAACCCATAAAAAATGTGTTCCCACACGTGAGTGATATGTTAAAAGTACACAAATAAATGTGTGATGGGTGCGCTTATATCAACCTTACAACAGGATTTGATAGACCTGTGTGACACTTGAATTATATGGTATATAAACCGTGAACGTGATGTGTATAAAACCGTGTAGTGCGGTGATTTAAAATTTGTATTTAGACCCCAAACAGGTAATGTTTAAACAAGGGGTTAAATAGTTGACAAGAATCTGTCAAATTGCTTCTGTGAAAAAGGGGTTAAATAATTGACATCAATCTGTCAAATTGCTTCTGTGAATTGTGGAACATCCTTTGGTGATTAGCCTTGATTAATTGAATGATTGAATGAGTGGGGCACTTAAAAGATAGCTATTAGTAGATATCAGTTTCCTATTATACAATATGTAGCTAGTGCCAATAAATAAACAAACACAATTTGATTAGGTTTAAAATAATAAACGCTGTATTGGTTACAGCCGCCAATACTCAAATTATTGAATAATAATCCTATGCCATATCCTCCCAGGCTGGATCAATCCTTAACATTGCATGCCGCAAGAAAAATAAAATGCTGGAAGTTTCTGCTTTATACACAGAATAACATACAGGCATATGGAGAAAGGAGAAAGAGAAAAAAAACTGTCACTTTCCTTTTTTGCTGACACCTCCAGGTGTTTACTCGTCCTCTGCCTTTAGCGCTGTGTTTGCAGACACTTCCAGTTGATTTGCATATATAGAGAAAAAGAAACATACACCAATTGCGCAGTATTTCCCAGACAATGTGTATGTGTGTTGTAGCCAGTGAGCGGTATTGTACTCACATGCACCCGGTATTAATGAAGCGGTAGCCGAATGCTTGTCAGGCTTATGTTACAGGGCTGAGTGCCCTGCTTGTCCACACTCTGCGTGCTATGGTGACGTCACTAGGCTCCTCCTATTCCCGACGCGTTGCATTACAGTCACGTAACGTTTTCAAGGGAAGATCCCTTGAAAACGTTACGTGACTGTAATGCAACGCGTCGGGAATAGGAGGAGCCTAGTGACGTCACCATAGCACGCAGAGTGTGGACAAGCAGGGCACTCAGCCCTGTAACATAAGCCTGACAAGCATTCGGCTACCGCTTCATTAATACCGGGTGCATGTGAGTACAATACCGCTCACTGGCTACAACACACATACACATTGTCTGGGAAATACTGCGCAATTGGTGTATGTTTCTTTTTCTCTATATATGCAAATCAACTGGAAGTGTCTGCAAACACAGCGCTAAAGGCAGAGGACGAGTAAACACCTGGAGGTGTCAGCAAAAAAGGAAAGTGACAGTTTTTTTTTCTCTTTCTCCTTTCTCCATATGCCTGTATGTTATTCTGTGTATAAAGCAGAAACTTCCAGCATTTTATTTTTCTTGCGGCATGCAATGTTAAGGATTGATCCAGCCTGGGAGGATATGGCATAGGATTATTATTCAATAATTTGAGTATTGGCGGCTGTAACCAATACAGCGTTTATTATTTTAAACCTAATCAAATTGTGTTTGTTTATTTATTGGCACTAGCTACATATTGTATAATAGGAAACTGATATCTACTAATAGCTATCTTTTAAGTGCCCCACTCATTCAATCATTCAATTAATCAAGGCTAATCACCAAAGGATGTTCCACAATTCACAGAAGCAATTTGACAGATTGATGTCAATTATTTAACCCCTTTTTCACAGAAGCAATTTGACAGATTCTTGTCAACTATTTAACCCCTTGTTTAAACATTACCTGTTTGGGGTCTAAATACAAATTTTAAATCACCGCACTACACGGTTTTATACACATCACGTTCACGGTTTATATACCATATAATTCAAGTGTCACACAGGTCTATCAAATCCTGTTGTAAGGTTGATATAAGCGCACCCATCACACATTTATTTGTGTACTTTTAACTTATTTTATGGCCTTCGAAACTGTGATAGGTAGTGAGGAGTGAAATCAAAAATTTGCACCCTTAGAAATCCTGAAGGCGGTGATTGGTTTTCGGGGCCCCGTACGCGGCTAGGCTCCCAAAAAGTCCCACACATGTGGTATCCCCATACTCGGGAGAAGCAGCAAAATTTATTTTGGGGTGCAATTCCACATATAACCATGGCACGTGTGAGCAATATATCATTTAGTGACAACTTTTTGAGAAAAAAAATATTTTTTTATTTTTTTGTCTTTATTAAATCACTTGGGACTAAAAAAAAATATTCAATGGGCTCAACATGCCTCTCAGCAAATAGCTTGGGGTGTCTACTTTCCAAAATGGGGTCATTTGGGGGGGTTTTGTGCCATCTTGGCATTTTATGGCCTTCAAAACTGTGATAGGTAGTGATAGGTAGTGAGGAGTGAAATCAAAAATGTATGCCCTTAGAAATCATGGCATGTGTGGGCAATATATCATTTAGTGACAACTTTTTGAAAAAAAATATTCAATGGGCTTAACATGCCTCTAAGCAAATAGCTTGGGGTGTCTACTTTCCAAAATGGGGTCATTTGGGGGGGGGGTTTGTACTTCCCTGCCATTTTAGCACCTCAAGAAATGAGATAGGCAGTCATAAATTAAAAGCGGTGTAAATTCCAGAAAAAGTTTTTTAGACGCTATAACTTTTGCGCAAACCAATAAATATACGCTTATTGGCATTTTTTTTTACTAAAGACATGTGGCTGAATACATTTTGGCCCAAATGTTTGACTAAAATTGAGTTTATTCGATTTTTCTTATAACAAAAAGTAGAAAATATCTTTTTTTTTCAAAATTTTCGGTCTTTTTCTGTTTATATTGCAAAAAATAAAGATCACAGAGGCAATCAAATACCATCAAAAGAAAGCTCTATTTGTGGTAAGAAAAGGACGCAAATTTCTTTTGGTTACAACATTGCATGACCGCGCTTAACCAGTTAAAGCAGTGCAGTGCGAAATTGAAAAAAGACCTCTGGTCCTTAAGCTGACAATTGGTCCGGGGCTGAAGTGGTTAAAATGAATTTATGCATGTAGAGAATGTATTTTGTATGATAATGAAGAAAATAAATAAAGATTATATAAATTAAAAAAAAAAAAGGATTAAGAGATCAATTCTAAGTAACTAAAAGAAAAGTACAAAGATTTTATATACTTGTTTGTGTTAGAAAACTATAGTGGCATTTTCAAAGTCCCATCAACAATGTTGTATTTTTTGTAGTTTGATATAGCATAGGGGATGTTGTGCATCATTGTGCATTTTCTCCATGAATGTAAGTTGGTATATTCTGAATTATGTTAAAGTGCTAGTAAACTCAGATTTAAAGTTTTTACCTACAGGTGAACTTACAGTAAGTCCTACCGATAGATATGGTTAATATCTCCGAAATTTGTGCCATTTAGAATATATTTAAATTGGCTCTAGCTGATGACATCACTGCATATAAAATGTACTTTTGAATGCTGAAAGCATTCATTTCCTACAAATAGTTTGTTCCCTTCTTTGTTATATTGGACCCTGGCCATGTAGAAGAATGATGAAAGTTTAATTCTCCTTGTCCAATGCCAAAATAACATTTTATGCACATAAATAAATACCTTGTTTATATCCGGATGTTTTCTCTTCTTTTTCTGCAAAGAAATAAATGATTCTGCTATTAAATGACATAAAAGGGTCGATTCATTAACAAAAATTAACAACGCCATACATCATCTCAATCTGCATGTTCATTCTTTCTGTGTGAATTTGAGAAATGCAAATTTTCTTAAGTTTATTTTCTCTTCTCAATGAATGTTCTTTTATTATGGCAGTAGTAAAATACCCCATTATGGCCACTAGTTGGAGCTGAGGAAACACAAAAAATACACATGGCTTTTTTAACAAGAGATACAATGTAACAATTGTAGGGAATACTAGAAGAAATGAGTAAATAAATGTCACCAATAGTGCAAATTCCCTTTGGTATTCTCTGAAATCCATACATTGTACCTCTAATTAGAAACATGTATGTTTTTCTTATTCCCCTTTAGCTGAATCAAGTGGCCATAATGCTTTGATAAGCAATAATTGGTGTCCATATTGAAAGACTATTTGTTCAGAAGAGAAAACACTGAGAAAACATTTGTTTTAACCCCATAAAGTTTAAAAAGGAAAAACTTTATTAGAAGAAGAAAGTCTGAAGATATAGAACGAGAAAATCCTGGATTTTGACAAGGAAACTATGTTAAGATTTGCTAAAGATTGTTTTTGTGGGAAGATTTGTAAAATCTTTTCTGAAGAAATAAAACACGATTTTGTGTGTTTTGGACATGAATCAAGCTTTTGCATTGTGGCTACGTGCACATTTCTCCAATGCACACTTACGACCATTACAGGTACTAGTATGTGGCAAAGCTCTTCATTTAGAATGGCACCTCAATGCAGTAAGGAAAAGTAGCTACAATGCACAACGATTGCAGAAGATAGCCTATAGGTTTATCTTTCTACAGTATTTTATCAATGATCAATATATTTTAACATACGTTAACTCCAGCTAGACCCAGTTTTCTTTTTCAATTTAGTCAGAGTTAGAAAAGATTATAACATCTTTCATGTTTATATTATTGTCTAGGTCACCCGTGGGGAAATTACCCTTTCTATTTTTCCTAGTGACCATTGTCCCTGGATTGAAAGTAAGGGAGGAGCTCACATTTATAGTTATAACTAGAACAGGAATAAAAATTAAATCTTCCAAGGGGAGGGGGCACTTATTTTGGCAACAACTTGCTAAGATAGGATTTCCCTAACTTTGGAGAAATTCTCACTCATATCATGTTGATACACAAGACAGGCAAGTAAAGGGAAATCTACCCAGACAAACACAGAAAGCTAAGAAAATAATTGGCAGGAGAGGTCAAACCATTTTAGGAATATCATGCTATCACCCTTAAATGGAAATGACACCTTCTGTACTTTAATGATCACCTACAGTGTTGATATTATAAGGGACAACTATACCCTGGTTAAGTTAACTCAGAACGGGGGGGGCGTGACCGGATGTGATCAAGGCAGCAGGCTTTTCTCCACATCTCCACACATCCTGCCTAAATCCATGGATTTCGAGTGCCAAAATCCAGATAAAATAGACATCATTGTTTGGGGGAAGGTGAGAGGAATCTGGACATGCATCCATCTGCCTCAAAAAAGCAACCCAAAGCCCCAAAAGAGCAGCGCCAAACCCACTCCACGAGGGCCCCCGCCATCTTCTCTTCTCAGAAAGCTGATCAGCGCGCCACACAGAAGACAGAAAAGATGGCGCTGCAGGGAGCTGCAGCGGAGGAGAGTGTGGAAATGGACCAGATTGATGAGCAACAAACAGCGGTGGACACAGAGGCGATCACCAGACCTATCGTGGAGGCAATAAATGATAGTAAGTCTGAACTTATGGGGCGCATTGATCACTTGTCATCAGAATGCACATTGATAAGACATGATCTTGACAAAATCAGGGGCAGGCTCACTACAGTTGAAGACTGGGTCTCCGGAGTGGAAGACACCACCCATACCCAAGAAAACCGCATAGCGGAGCTCCATAACATGGTGCAGTCTCTTCAGCGCAGGGCTGACAACGCTGAAGACCGCCAAAGGAGGAACAACATAAGGGTGGTTGGCCTGCCTGAAGGGTCAGAAGGCGACAAACCCGTGTTATTTGCAGAGGCCCTGTTTAAAACCCTGCTCTCCTTGGAAGATTTACCCCCCACGTATGTTGTTGAAAGAGCTCACAGGGTCCCCGCAGGCCGCAGACCTCCGGGAGCTTTTCCTAGACCATTCCTTGTCAGGTTTTTAAACTACAGGGACAGAGACATGATCTTGGCCAAATCCAGAAGAGAGAAGGAACTGAAATATGAAAACACCAGTTTAAAGGGGGATTCCACCCTAAAGTGGAACTCCCGCTTTTCGGAACCCTCCCCCCCTCCGGTGTCACATTTGGCACCTTTCAGGGGGGAGGGGGGTGCAGATACCTGTCTAAGACAGGTATCTGCACCCACTTCCGGGCATAAACTCCCACGGGAGTTTACGTCACCTCCTGTCCCGGCGCGCTGTCTGCCGGGACACACACGTGACCCGGCAGACGGCGCTGAGGATTCTCATTGCGCCGCGCGACTCGCGCATGCGCAGTAGGGAATCGGGAAGTGAAGCCACTTCCTGATTCCCTCACCGAGAATGGCGCCGGCTACAGCAGGGAGCCGAGCGATCGATCGGCCTCTGCTGCCGACACCGCTGGACCCTGGAACAGGTAAGTGTCCATTTTTTAAAAGTCAGCAGCTGCAGTATTTGTAGCTGCTGGCTTTTAAATTTTTTTTTTTTCAGTACAATCCCGCTTTAATGCTGTTTCCGGACTTTTCTGCTGCCACACAACAGCATCGTTCCTTTAAGGATGTCCGCAGGAGGCTCCGTGAAAAGGAGATTCAATATAGCATGCTGTACCCGAGCAGACTCAGGATTCAATACAAAGGCAGTGCGCGATTTTTTGACAATCCTGCAGAGGCCTGTGACTGGATGGACAAGGAACTCTCCTAAATACAAGGTAATACAAGCACAGGGCTGCTAGCCCACAAACCTGTTGAAGCCAGTTGTGCCTGTTGCACGCTTCCAGTTTGGCTGCCTTAGAGAGGAGAGTGACTGCTAAATTATCACATGACCTCTGACACTCTGATGCCGTGTACATAACTACAGTGGTGGAAGAACATCTCTGGCTACAGCAAGAAACTGACAAAGACTGCAGGGAACTTCAGCTGAGATTGTCGGAGGACAACTATACAAACTCAGAGCATCATGGGAGAGGATGGTATCGTATGTGACCTATGACTATGTTTTTCTGTTTTCTTTTTTTCTCGGGGGCGGCAAGAAAATATTTGCACCCACATGCTATCTTCCAGTGTGATCCACATTTTTGACTGTGTGTCAGTTGACTGTAGCAAAAATAGCCCTGACCGTGCTGCAAATGTTTCACCTGTGAAGGTGCAAAGAAAGGGGGTCCCAAAATAATATTTGCCTACTCTTTTTTGGGGGGTTTTCTCCCTTTTTCTTTATTGTTCTTTATTTATTTTTTTATGTCATTTCATGTTTACTGGTGCTGCTAGTTTTTATGCAGGCACTTGAACTCCAACATGCAACTCTGTTGATTGGAGCGTAAAGTGGATAAAGAAACAACAGAGAAGAATATGCTAGACTTTCGATTGCAGCAGTTGGATCTCACCGCAAGTTTTTGCAGTTTTGTTTATGGGAAGAAGCTACATATCAGGACTCTTTTTTTTGATTCTAAGAAGGTTACTGGTATAATAGCAGGGGTGGTAGAAGGAATTGTCACAGCTTAGAAACCTACAACAGGGGCAAGGCTCCTGGTCTGGAGTTACACACTGATAGTAATGGTTAGCAAGGTAGATGGGGAAGTGGTTCCATGTACAGGTTTAAATGTAATTAGGCAGGAAAAGCATGTTATAGCTTGTGATGATGGCGGATAGACTGAACATAGTATCTTGGAATGTCAGAGGCATGAATCACAAATTCAAGAGGGCCTCGGTATTCCAATATCTGAAACAGTCGAAACCACACATAATTTTCTTTCAGGAAACGCATCTCGATGGTGCTAGAGTTTTGACTATGCGGAAGCCGTGGATTCAGAGAGCGCTGCATTCCACATACTCAACATTCGCTAGAGGAGTGTCCATACTCATTAGCAAGACAATCACATGTACGATCCACCAGGTCATATCAGACCCGGCGGGAAGATATGTGGCGGTGGTGATAGATGTATGCTACAGAAGACTGTTATTGGTAAATGTTTATATGCCTCCTCCGGTTCAAGTTCAATTGCTGTATGATATGACTGCTCGATGGCTCAATACCTGCATTTGCCCCTGGATGTGTTGGGGGACTTTAACGCCACACTAGATGGGGTGTTGGACTCCTCCAATCCGAACAGGGGAAACTCGACTGAACTGGTGAATTGGGCCTCTGTCACTGGGTTAGTTGAGTTGTGGAGATGGAAGCATCCGACAGATAGATGCTACTCTCACATTTCAATGACCCACAGGTCAGCAGCTAGAATTGATCTAGCCTTTGGTAACAACAGAATATTGCAAAATGTGGATAGTGTTGAATATTTGCCAGGAGGATTGTCAGACCACAATCCTCTCTCCCTCACTCTGTCCTTTCCGGCCGGACCAGGGAGGGGAGGATGGAGGCTCTCTACGAGCTGGTTGCAAAATGAACAAGTGACTACACAACTGGAGTCCTCCATTAAGTCATACTGGTCATCAAATGTGGATACATCTGAGCCACCAATGGTTTGGGATGCTTTTAAGGCGGTTGCGAGGGGTGAATGTATATCAGCTATTAAAACAGCTCGAGTCAATGAAAATGAAGAACTAAACACTTTGAAGCAACAGGAGAGAGAATGTGCGGAGGTTCATGCAGGGTCCCCTACTGGGGCCTCTTATGAGTCACTGCTGGCAGCAAGGCGGCATCTATCCCTCCACTTCAGAGAGTTGACCAGCTCAGAAATGACTAAATCGGCGCATATGGTATTTGCTGAGAGGGACTAAAATGGTAAGCTCTTGGCCATGTTAGTGGCAGATCAACAGCCAATTGCACATATACCAGCAATAAAAAATGGGACAGGGAACCTTGTCAATGACCTGTCACTCATAATGCAAGAATTTATCAATCTCTTCTCGACACTTTACTCGCCCATTCCCAGGTATGACACTAGGGATCTAGACTCCCTACTAGAGGAGTTACCCATCCCAAGACTGACAGAGGAAGACTGCAGGACACTTGAAGCAAAAATAACGCTTAAAGAGATCCAGACTGCAATTTTTGCATTCCCACCTAATAAAGCCCCAGGCCCTGATGGGTTCCCCATAGAATTTTACAAGACAAATATGGAACTGATTGCCCGAGATTCAATTGGTTACTAGAACACTGCTTAGACAGCGCCTCCCTACCAGACTCGATGTTGGAAGCGTACATGATACTGCTACTGAAACCAGGGAAGGACCCAACTGAATGCGCATCGTATAGGGCAATTGCCACCTGGGGACTCAGACAGCAGAATAATAGTATCCATAGACATAGAAAAGGCATTGGATTCTGTGGATTGGGATTATATGCTCAAGGTGTTAGAGGTCATGGGCTTTCGGCCACAATTCTGTAAATGGGTGTCTATGCTATACAAAAATCCCAAGGTGGCCATTAGACTGGGTACAAAGATATCTAACTTCTTTGCGGTGGGCAGGGGCACCAGACAGGGTTGTCCACTGTCTCCCTTCTTATTTGCCCTGGCAATGGAGCCCCTGGCCACCTCACTGTGGTCCACAGAGGAGATGCAGGCCATCAGGGTAGGAACTATCCAAGAAACCCTAGCTCTTTACGCAGATGATATGCTCCTGTTTCTCAGTGATCCAGAAGGCACCCTGAGGGCGGTGTTAGCATTCTTTGATAAATTTACTAAATTTTCGGGACTCAGAGTAAATTGGAGTAAGTCATCGGTTTTACCGTTAGATGCAAAAGCTAGGGAGCGAGCGGACCCAAACCTACCACTACAGTGGGTGGATTCCATAAAATACTTAGGAGTGAGGATCACCCCAAAAGTACAAGACTATATGCCACTAAATCTTCTTCCCTTGATAACACTTCTCAAGCAAAAAACACAGGCATGGACTAAACTGCCACTATCGCTCATAGGCAGAATAAGTTTGCTTAAAATGAAGATGCTTCCGGTAATGCTTTACGTTCTAAGACATGCACCAATATGGATACTGAAATCATTTTTTAAACAGTTGGAGGGTATTATTAGTACATTCCTTTGGGCACCGAAACCACCCAGGATAGGAATAAAAGTTCTACAAGAACCGAGTGAACAGGGAGGGTTGGCTTTGCCAGACTGGCACAAATATTACCTTGCGAGTCAAATGGTATTTGCCCGTAGATGGCTAATTTCTAAAAATGGTGACGCAGCCACAGTGTTGGAAGCTGCCCATCTAGGGTCCTATGAAAGTTTACGTTTGGCACTATTCAGGGGTACCAACTCAGATTTACCCATAACTCTAACAATGACGGCCACCATCAAGGCGTGGGAAATGTCAACAAAACTAGCATCCCCTAGCTATGAAGGTATGTCCCCGTCCACCCCATTATGGATGAATAGAAGATTGCGGCACCTCTATGGATTACCAGATCCTATGATCTGGGCAACGAAAGGGGTAAAAACATTGAAGGTCCATACTTACCTAGGAGACTTACAGACCTTTTACAAGTGGCAGACAAGACATGACCTACCCAATGCTTATTTTTTCAGTTTCCTCCAGCTTCAACACGCATATCAGGCTCAGTTTTGGGGGTTGAGGGTGTAATCTCTACCTTCGACACTCGAATCTCTGCTGTCAATAGAGGACCTGCCCAAAACGCTATCCACAACCTATAAGGAACTCTTTAAAAACTCACCCACGGCAATAACTAAATGCAGGACCAAATGGGAAGCTGAAGTCCCAGACATACAGGAAGAGGACTGGGATGACCTGTGGACACAGCCCTTTCAAAACTTAGTGTCAGATAGAGACCGACTGATTCAATTTAAATTTCTGCATAGAAGTTACTACACACCGGCTAGAATTGCCAAAATATATGGGACTGCGGCGGCAGAATGTTGGAGATGTTCTTTTACTCCGGCAGACACTGGCCACATATTCTGGCAATGCCCTCACATCCAAGGTTTTTGGCAAGAGATCACAGCTTGCATCTCAGTAATGTTTACGATACCTATTCACCTGACAGTGAAGGTGTGCTTGTTGGGATTAGTAGAGGAGGTGGTTCCTTCAAGGGCATTGAGAACATTGCTCACTATCCTGCTATTTTACGGTAAAAAGGCCATACTGCTCAAGTGGAAAAATAAACAAGCTCCTGACATCAATTATTGGAAGCACTTGATCAACTCTATGTTACCATATTATAAAACAACATACAGGGTGAAAGGATGTGGGAAAAAATTTGATAAGGTCCGGAAGGCCTGGTATGAATCGGATGACACAGTAGGATGAAGGTAGAATACTGGGATCCTTAGTCCTAGCCAAGGGCTAGAACAACGATGAATACAGACATAAGGTAATCACTAAGATACTGGCTGAAAGATAGGAAAGCCGAACACTTATCTAAGACAAGGAGGGGGGGAACCACTCAAATATGAGTAACAATACTATCAGGAACAGTTTTTAAGTGAGAGAGGGAGCCTAAGTTTGAAATTTGTAATCCGTATAAAAAGAGGAACTGAGCTGTGACAAAAAGGGGAGGGAGCTGGGGTGGGTAGGGGAATTGTTATTGTTAGGCCCTGTTTGACCAATTGACTGGGCCCTTGTTATGTTAACATGGCCCAGTAGTTGTTGTATGTTGTTTGTCTGAAAAAACTTAATAAACAGAAATTATTAAAAAAAAAAAAAAGTTAACTCAGAACTCTATGGGATCAACAACGAATGTTTCTTAGGCTATTTCTCTTTAGAATAAATATTTTATTATTGTGGCCAATTGAAATCCACAAGGGACATTCTGCAGCTGGATGGCCCTGTGTGCATGGGGCCTCAGCATTCTAAAAACACATTTGTTTACATCTGCTTCGCTTTTTCTGATCTGTGTTCACACCTGTGCAATAAGTTGTCATAGAATTGAATGGAGTTCAGTAAAGAATGGAACAGAATTTTTGAAAATAAATGTAATTTACCTTTTAATGGTGAAGGCATTACCTTTCTATAAACAGCCTGTTTACCTTTTAGCTAAACTGGACCCTCTCCATGTAGCAGAATGAAGATGGTATGAATGGCAATAAAATAAAGATTTATTTGTGCATAAATGATTGAATACCTGTTTGAGATGTTGTTGGTGGTTGTGTTCCTTCGTTTAAAAAGTAAAAAGATGGTTTTGTTAATAAATGTCATAAAATGTTCCAATAATCAAAAACAACAACAAATAAGAATAAGCTTTATTAGAAGAACAATAAAGCAAGAAGTTACAACAACCAAACCTACATTTGACAATGGATCTTTGGAGTTGAGTTTCTCCGAAAATTTTATATTTCTGGTACGTTTACTATGAAGATTTTGGCAGATGTATTTCTAGGTCTAAATATGGTTTAGGGCTAAAGAAAACGTGTGCATTGTGAAAGCCTCTGCATTATGTTGCAAAAAATACAAAATTGCTGATCAAACTTTTAAGGTACATGCTCTTTCTATGACGTGTAGCTGTAAGAACTCCCCCGCTTGATAAGGTTGCAAGATAACTGGACTTTATATGTTAAAGGTCAATAGCAATGAATGTAAAATGGTGAAGGTTAAAGGTAACCAGGGCATACTGTGAAGATTTAATTGTATGTGTTGTAAAACCTACAGTATAATTGGTGGTGTTATTGCATTATTTCACCAAATAGCCATCTGGAGGCTTACAAATAAGGTTTTTTTAAGGATCAAGAGCTCAAACTAAAACAGAACTAAAATAAAAGTACAACGATTTTATATACTTGTTTGTGTTAGAAAACTATAGCGGCATCTTCAAAGTCCCATCAACAATGTTGTATTTTTTGTAGTTTGATATAGCATAAGGGATGGTGTGCATCATTTTGCAGCTTCACCATAATTGTAAGTTGGTAAATTCTGAATTATATTAAAGTGCTAGTAAACTCAGATTTAAAGTTTTTACCTACAGGTAGACTTACAGTAAGTCCTACCCATAGTTTTGGTTAATAATATCTCCGAAATTTGTGCCATTTAAAAGATATTCAAATTGGCTCTAGCTGATGACATCACTGCATGTGAAATGTACGTTTGAATGCTGAAAGCATTCTATTCCTACAAATGGTTTGTTCCCTTCTTCGTTATATTGGACTCTGGCCATGTAGAAGAATGATGAAAGTTTAATTCTCCTTGTCCAATGTCAAAATAAACTTTATTTGCACATAAATAAATACCTGCTGGATATATGGGAGTTTTATCTTTTTCCTCTGCAAAGAAATAAATTATTCTGCTATTAAATGACATAAAAGGGTCGATTCGATAACAAAAATTCACAACGCCATACATCATCTCAATCTGCATGTTCATTCTTTATGTGTGAATTTGAGAAATGCTCATTTTCCTAAGTTTATTTTCTCTTCTCAATGAATGTCCTTTTATTACGGCAGTAGTAAAATACCACATTATGGCCACTAGTTGGAGCTGAGGAAACACAGAAAATACACATGGCTTTTTTAACAAGAGATACAATGTAACAATTGTAGGGAATACTAGAAGAAATTAGCAAATAAATGTTACCAATAGTGCTAATTCCCTTTAGTATTCTCTGAAATCCATACATTGTACCTCTTATTAGAAACATGTATGTTTTTCTTATTCTCCTCAGCTGAATCAAGTGGCCATAATTCTGTGATCAGCAATAATTGGTGTCCGTATTGAAAGACTATTCGTTCAGAAGAGAAAACACATAGAAAACACTTGTTTTAACCCCATAAAATTTAAAAAGGAAAAACTTTATTAGAAGAAGAAGAAAGCCTGAGGATATAGAATGGAAAACTCCTGGCTTTTGACAAGGAAACTACGTTAAGATTTCCTAAAGATTGTTTTTGTAGGAAGATTTTTAAAACTTTTGTGACGAAATAAAACATGATCTTGACCACATTTGCCCTAGGTCTGAATGTGTTTTGGACATGAATCAAGCTTTTGCATTGTGGCTACGTGCACATTTCTCCAATGCACACTAACAACCATTACAGGTACTAGTATGTGGCAGAGCTCTTCATTTAGAATGGCACCTCAATGCAGTAAGGAAAAGTAGCTACAATGCACAACGATTGCAGAAGATAGCCTATAGGTTTATCTTTCTACAGTAGTTTATCAATGACCAATATATTTTAACATACGTTAACTTCAGCTAGACCCAGTTTTCTGTTTCAATTTAATCAGAGTTAGAAAAGATTATAACCTCTTTCAGGTTTATATTATTGTCTTTGTCAACAGTGGGGAGATTACCCTTTCTGTTTGTCCTAGTGACCATTGTCCCTGGATTGAAAGTAAGGGAGGAGCTCACATTTATAGTTATAACTAGAACAGGAATAAACAGGAAATCTTCCAAGAGGAGGGGGACACTTATTTTGGCAATAACTTGCTAAGATCGGATTTTCTTCATTTTGGAGAAATTCTCACTCATATCATGTTGATACACAAGACAGGCAAGTAAAGGGAAATCTACCCAGACAAACACAGAATGCTAAGAAAATAATTGGCAGGCGAGGAAAAACTATTTTAAGAATAGCATTCTATCACCCTTAATTTGAAATTACACCTTCTGTACTTTAATGATCACCTACAGTGTTGATATTATAAGGGACAACTATACCCTGGTTAAGTTAACTCAGAACTCTATGGGAACAAAATCAAATGTTTCTTAGGCTATTTCTCTTTTGAATAAATATTGTATTATTGTCGCCACTAGAAATGCCAGAAGGGATATTCTGCAGCTGGATAGCCATGTGTGCATGGGGCCTCAGCATTTTAAAAACACATTTGTTTACATCTGCTTCACTTTTTCTGATCTGTGTTCACACCTGTGCAATAAGTTGTCATAGAATTGAATGAAGTTCAGTAAAGAATGGAAAATAAAATTAAAAAATAAATGTAATTTACCCATTAATGGTGAAGGCATGAACTTTCTATAAACAGCCTGTTTACTTTTTAGCTAAACTGGACCCTCTCCATGTAGCAGAATGAAGATGGTATGAATGGCAATAAAATAAAGATTTCTTTGTGCATAAATGATTGAGTACCTGCTAGTGATGTTGGTGGTGGTTGTGTTCCTTTGTTTGAAAAGTAAAAAAATAGCTTTGTTAATAAATGTCATAAAAGGTTCAAATAATCAAAAACAACAACAAATAAGAATAAGCTTTATTAGAAGAACAAGAAAGCAAGAAGTTACAACAACCAAACCTTCATTTGACAATGGATCTTTGGAGTTGAGTTTCTCAGAAAATGTTATATTTCTGGTAAGTCTGAGTAAAACTTTACTATAAAGATTTTGGCAGATGTATTTATAGGTCTAAATGTGGTTTAGGGCTGAAGAAAACGTGTGCATTGTGAAAGCCTCTGCATTATGTTGCAAAAAATACAAAATTGCTGATCAAACTTTTAAGGTACATGCTATTTCTATGACGTGTAGCTGTAAGAACTCCCTCGCTTGATATAGCAATGAATGTAAAATGGGGAAGGTTAAGGGTAACCAGGGCATACTGTGAAGATTTAATTGTATGTGTTGTAAAACCTACAGTATAATTGGTGGTGTTATTGCATTATTTCACCAAATAGCCATCTGGAGGCTTACAAATAAGGTTTTTTTAAGGATCAAGAGCTCAAACTAAAACAGAACTAAAATAAAAGTACAACGATTTTATATACTTGTTTGTGTTAGAAAACTATAGCGGCATCTTCAAAGTCCCATCAACAATGTTGTATTTTTTGTAGTGTGATATAGCATAAGGGAGGGTGTGCATCATTTTGTAGCTTCACCATGATTGTAAGTTGGTAAATTCTGAATTATGTTAAAGTGCTAGTAAACTCAGATTTAAAGTTTTTACCTACAGGTAGACTTACAGTAAGTCCTACCCATAGTTTTGGTTAATAATATCTCCGAAATTTGTGCCATTTAGAAGATATTCAAATTGGCTCTAGCTGATGACATCACTGCATGTGAAATGTACTTTTGAATGCTAAAAGCATTCTATTCCTAGAAATGGTTTGTTCCCTTCTTCGTTATATTGGACTCTGGCCATGTAGAAGAATGATGAAAGTTTAATTCTCCTTGTCCAATGTCAAAATAAACTTTATTTGCACATAAATAAATACCTGCTGGATATATGGGAGTTTTATCTTTTTCCTCTGCAAAGAAATAAATTATTCTGCTATTAAATGACATAAAAGGGTCGATTCGATAACAAAAATTCACAACGCCATACATCATCTCAATCTGCATGTTCATTCTTTATGTGTGAATTTGAGAAATGCTCATTTTCTTAAGTTTATTTTCTCTTCTCAATGAATGTCCTTTTATTACGGCAGTAGTAAAATACCACATTATGGCCACTAGTTGGAGCTGAGGAAACACAGAAAATACACATGGCTTTTTTAACAAGAGATACAATGTAACAATTGTAGGGAATACTAGAAGAAATTAGCAAATAAATGTTACCAATAGTGCTAATTCCCTTTAGTATTCTCTGAAATCCATACATTGTACCTCTTATTAGAAACATGTATGTTTTTCTTATTCTCCTCAGCTGAATCAAGTGGCCATAATTCTGTGATCAGCAATAATTGGTGTCCGTATTGAAAGACTATTCGTTCAGAAGAGAAAACACTTGTTTTAACCAAATAAAATTTAAAAAGGAAAAACTTTATTAGAAGAAGAAGAAAGCCTGAGGATATAGAATGGAAAACTCCTGGCTTTTGACAAGGAAACTACGTTAAGATTTCCTAAAGATTGTTTTTGTAGGAAGATTTTTAAAACTTTTGTGACGAAATAAAACATGATCTTGACCACATTTGCCCTAGGTCTGAATGTGTTTTGGACATGAATCAAGCTTTTGCATTGTGGCTACGTGCACATTTCTCCAATGCACACTAACAACCATTACAGGTACTAGTATGTGGCAGAGCTCTTCATTTAGAATGGCACCTCAATGCAGTAAGGAAAAGTAGCTACAATGCACAACGATTGCAGAAGATAGCCTATAGGTTTATCTTTCTACAGTAGTTTATCAATGACCAATCTATTTTAACATACGTTAACTTCAGCTAGACCCAGTTTTCTGTTTCAATTTAATCAGAGTTAGAAAAGATTATAACCTCTTTCAGATTTATATTATTGTCTAGGTCAACAGTGGGGAGATTACCCTTTCTGTTTGTTCTAGTGACCATTGTCCCTGGATTGAAAGTAAGGGAGGAGCTCACATTTATAGTTATAACTAGAACAGGAATAAACAGGAAATCTTCCAAGAGGAGGGGGACACTTATTTTGGCAACAACTTGCTAAGATCGGATTTCCTTCATTTTGGAGAAATTCTCACTCATATCATGTTGATACACAAGACAGGCAAGTAAAGGGAAATCTACCCAGACAAACACAGAATGCTAAGAAAATAATTGGCAGGCGAGGAAAAACTATTTTAAGAATAGCATTCTATCACCCTTAATTTGAAATGACACCTTCTGTACTTATTATAAGGGACAACTATACCCTGGTTAAGTTAACTCAGAACTCTATGGGAACAAAAACAAATGTTTCTTAGGCTATTTCTCTTTTGAATAAATATTGTATTATTGTCGCCACTAGAAATGCCAGAAGGGATATTCTGCAGCTGGATAGCCATGTGTGCATGGGGCCTCAGCATTCTAAAAACACATTTGTTTACATCTGCTTCGCTTTTTCTGATCTGTGTTCACACCTGTGCAATAAGTTGTCATAGAATTGAATGAAGTTCAGTAAAGAATGGAAAAGAAAATTAAAAAATAAATGTAATTTACCCAATAATGGTGAAGGCATGAACTTTCTATAAACAGCCTGTTTACTTTTTAGCTAAACTGGACCCTCTTCATGTAGCAGAATGAAGATGGTATGAATGGCAATAAAATAAAGATTTCTTTGTGCATAAATGATTGAGTACCTGCTAGTGATGTTGGTGGTGGTTGTGTTCCTTTGTTTGAAAAGTAAAAAAATAGCTTTGTTAATAAATGTCATAAAATGTTCAAATAATCAAAAACAACAACAAATAAGAATAACCTTTATTAGAAGAACAAGAAAGCAAGAAGTTACAACAACCAAACCTTCATTTGACAATGGATCTTTGGAGTTGAGTTTCTCAGAAAATGTTATATTTCTGGTAAGTCTGAGTAAAACTTTACTATAAAGATTTTGGCAGATGTATTTCTAGGTCTAAATGTGGTTTAGGGCTGAAGAAAACGTGTGCATTGTGAAAGCCTCTGCATTATGTTGCAAAAAATACAAAATTGCTGATCAAACTTTTAAGGCACATGCTATTTCTATGACGTGTAGCTGTAAGAACTCCCCCGCTTGATAAGGTTGCAAGATAACTGGACTTTATATGTTAAAGGTCAATAGCAATGAATGTAAAATGGTGAAGGTTAAGGGTAACGAATACTGTGAAGATTTAATTGTATGTGTTGTAAAACCTACAGTATAATTGGTGGTGTTATTGCATTATTTCACCAAATAGCCATCTGGAGGCTTACAAATAAGGTTTTTTTAAGGATCAAGAGCTCAAACTAAAACAGAACTAAAATAAAAGTACAACGATTTTATATACTTGTTTGTGTTAGAAAACTATAGCGGCATCTTCAAAGTCCCATCAACAATGTTGTATTTTTTGTAGTTTGATATAGCATAAGGGATGGTGTGCATCATTTTGCAGCTTCACCATGATTGTAAGTTGGTAAATTCTGAATTATGTTAAAGTGCTAGTAAACTCAGATTTAAAGTTTTTACCTACAGGTAGACTTACAGTAAGTCCTACCCATAGTTTTGGTTAATAAAGGTCAATAGTACTTTAATGATCACCTACAGTGTTGTAAATAAATACCTGGTTGGATATTATGGGAAGAATTTTTATCTTTGTCCTCTGCAAATAAATATGGGAGTTTTATCTTTTTCCTCTGCAAAGAAATAAATTATTCTGCTATTAAATGACATAAAAGGGTCGATTCGATAACAAAAATTCACAACGCCATACATCATCTCAATCTGCATGGTAATTCTTTATGTGTGAATTTGAGAAATGCTAATTTTCTTAAGTTTATTTTCTCTTCTCAATGAATATCCTTTTATTACGGCAGTAGTAAAATACCACATTATGGCCACTAGTTGGAGCTGAGGAAACACAGAAAATACACATGGCTTTTTTAACAAGAGATACAATGTAACAATTGTAGGGAATACTAGAAGAAATTAGCAAATAAAGTAAACACAGAAAATACACATGGGTTTTTCTTTTTCTTACAAGAGATACAATGTAACAATTGTAGGGGAATAACCAAATAAATTTAAAAAGGAAAAAATTAGCAAATCAACAAAAAAAAATGTACCAATAGGTGACGAAATAAAACATGATCTTGACCACATTTGCCCTAGGTCTGAATGTGTTTTGGACATGAATCAAGCTTTTGCATTGTGGCTACGTGCACATTTCTCCAATGCAATAGAAACATGGATAGTTTTTCTTATTTCTCCTCAGCTGAATCAAGGGGCCATAATTCTGTGATCAGCAATAAATTAGGTGTCCGTATTGAAAGACTATTCGTTCAGAAGAGAAAACACATAGAAAAACATTTGTGTTATAACCAAATAAACAAAATTTAAACAAGGAAACAAACTTTATTAGATGAAGAGAGAAAGCCTGAGGATATAGAATGGAAATGACACCTTCTGTACTTTAATGATCACCTACAGTGTTGATATTATAAGGGACAACTATACCCTGGTTAAGTTAACTCAGAACTCTATGGGAACAAAAACAAATGTTTCTTAGGCTATTTCTCTTTTGAATAAATATTGTATTATTGTCGCCACTAGAAATGCCAGAAGGGATATTCTGCAGCTGGATAGCCATGTGTGCATGGGGCCTCAGCATTCTAAAAACACATTTGTTTACATCTGCTTCGCTTTTTCTGATCTGTGTTCACACCTGTGCAATAAGTTGTCATAGAATTGAATGAAGTTCAGTAAAGAATGGAAAAGAAAATTAAAAAATAAATGTAATTTACCCATTAATGGTGAAGGCATGAACTTTCTATAAACAGCCTGTTTACTTTTTAGCTAAACTGGACCCTCTCCATGTAGCAGAATGAAGATGGTATGAATGGCAATAATGTTATATTTCTGGTAAGTCTGAGTAAAACTTTACTATAAAGATTTTGGCAGATGTATTTCTAGGTCTAAATGTGGTTTAGGGCTGAAGAAAACGTGTGCATTGTGAAAGCCTCTGCATTATGTTGCAAAAAATACAAAATTGCTGATCAAACTTTTAAGGTACATGCTATTTCTATGACGTGTAGCTGTAAGAACTCCCCCGCTTGATAAGGTTGCAAGTAGGACTTTATATGAATGTAAGCTGGTGAAGGTTAAGGGTAACCAGGGCATACTGTGAAGATTTAATTGTATGTGTTGTAAACCTACAGTATAATTGGTGTGTGTATTGCACTTTTATTTCACCAAATAGCCATCTGGAGGCTTACAATTAAGGTTTTTTTTTAGGAGAAAGAGCTCAAACTAAAACTGAACTAAAATAATAGTCAACGATTTTATATACTTGTATTTGGAAAATTAGCGAACATCTAAAACCATAACAATGTTTAATTTTAGTATTTGATAACATTAGATGGTTCTATTTTGACTTTCATGATAAGTTGGAAAATCTGAATTTTAAATTAATAAACAATTTAAAGTATAAAAGTAGAAAAATTCTACAAGCTTTTGGTTAAAATCAAATTTGATTTAGAAGATATTTAAATTTTAGTGAGAATAAAATGATGTGAAATTGCTTTGAATGAAGTTTCATCTACAATGTTTGTTCCCCTTCCAACCCTCGCACTGCCCCAGTAAAGCATACAATAACCGCATTCCACCCCCTACCAGGAAACCTTCTTTGCACAAAAATACAATACCTCAGATATATGGATTTTATCTTTTTCTTGCAAGAATAATATTTCTATTAAACATAAAGTCATTAACAAATCTAGCATTTCATCAATTGATTATTTTTAGTTAATTGAGAAATGCTATTTTTTAAGTTATTTTTTTTCCAATAATCATTTATAGAAATAAAAACCAATTTGATAGTGGATAGGAAACAAAAATAATGGTTTTATAGAGATACAAATCTAAAGTAGATATAAGAAATTCAAAAAAGTCAAAGAATTCCTAGATACGAAATCATAATTTATATAGAAAATTATTTTATTATTTCCCTAATTAAGTCCTATTCTTGACACATATCCGTATAAGTATTTTAGAGAAAAACTGAAACATGTTAAACAAAATTTTAAGGTAATCCTTTTATTAAAGATAAAAGCCGAATAAATGGAAGAATCTGGCTTGCAACGAATTTCTAAAAAATTTTTGAGAATTTTTAAATTTTGTGCAAAAACATGATCTACAATTTCCAGATGAATGGTTTTGAAAGAAAATTTACATTTGGGCTACCTACATTTATTTCATACGACCACATCCATTAAGATGTAGAATGATTTATTTAAATGATATGAGAAAGTATTAATAAAATGCATAAGATATGTAGTTAAAATAAAATGCATAATTATTAAAAGGAATACAAAACTATTTTAAATATTTATAAAAACAAATTTAACAATTTTAAATCTAGTAGTTTAAAATTATGTTAAGTTTATAAAAATTATTTAAGTCAAAGTGAATAACATATAATTTAGTGACATTGTCTGATTGAAAGGACTCCTTTTAAAAACTAACAGAAATAAGTATCAAAGAGGGATTATTTGCACAACTTGTAAGATGATTCTTTTTGGTAAAATCTAATATATATGTTGTACAAACAGCAAGTAAAGGAATTCGATAAGATGCTAAAAATATTGAGGCTAAAAAATTTTTAATAGATTTATACTTAAGAAATGAATCATCATTTAATATCACTAGTTTGAATATAAGGGACTTATCCCTGTTAAGTTTTAGATCTATGAAACAAAACAAATGTTTTTGTATTTCTTTTGAATAAAATTGTATTATTTCCATGAAATCAGAAATTTAGCTGAACATGTTGAGGGGCTCATTTTTAAAAAATTTTTTAATTTGCTCATTCTCTCCATGTAGCTGAATGAAGACGGTATGAATGGCAAGAAGAAATATTAAAATAATTTATTTACCCTATATGTGACTGACTTAAAAACTTTTCTATTTAATAACTGACTCTCCATGTAGCAGAATAAGATGGTATGAATGGCAATAAAATAATAAATATTTCTGCTATATTTGTGGTTGATTCCTTTTGATGTAAAAAAACTTGTAATGTAAAAAGTAAATAATCAAATAAAAAAATAAATACTTTATTAGAATCTAGAAATCCATAATTACTATAAACATTAATGGTCTTTGTTTCTAGAAAATGAATAATTTGTAGTATAATTATAAATTCGTTCAGCAATTGTTTAAAATATAAAAGACTTATTAGAAAAAAGCAATTAAGGAATGTTTAGTCTGTAAATCCTATTAGAATAATGAAAATTATTAGACAGAATTGATTAATGTTAACTAGATTGTGTATTAAATTACATACATTGGAGCTTCAATAGTTTGGAGTAATACAAATAAAATAAGATCTATATTTTTAAATAGCCAATCAACATGTTATTGAGATTGTAAGAGGTTAATTACTCAGATTAATTGTATCATGAATCTTCTTGTTTAAATTCCTGGTAGATAGTAATACTAAGTTAATATCAAATTGGAATTATTTCAAATTGCTATGATCCTCATTGATTTCTAATAGATCACAAAGTGTATTCCTAAGATTCTAGAAAATTAATAATCTTAAGAATACTATTATAATAATACCGGTAATATTCTTTCCTGAAGAATAAACCTTAAAACATAGTGTTTAAAAATAAAGTCCATAATGCAGATCTTGAATTGTGCTTTTCAATTATTTCTTATAATGTCTTTTGTGTAATACATATGCCTAGATGAGAATCAAATCAAGCTTTTTTAAAAAGTAAAAATGTGAAAGATATAAAAAATTACTTGTAATGACTCTTGAAATATGTCTTTAAAAAGTTTTTTATATTTACTGATAGTGAATTGTGTCAAAAAGTCATGATGTTCAGTAAAAACATTTAAATAATTAAAGAAAATAGAAAAAAAACCTAAAAGTGGTTACAAAATTTTTCTGATGTTGTAAAATTTTTAATTTAGAATAATGTGATCCTAGGCGGTTTGGCTGCATTGCATAGCAATGCATTTAAGCAATACTTAAGTGATGTAACTCTCTTAGGATAACGATAAATGTAAGCAAGATGAGAATGTAAGGTTATCAATTATATTTTTAACTACGTTAATTACAACCATTTGTATTTATAAGTTAGAAGATAAATAGATAAATAGTAACGATTTACTTTGTTAACAGGCCTATAAAAAGGGTATTTTTATATAAAAGAGAATCTCAAGGGAATTATTTTAATGCTAAAATTTATTTTTCAAGTCTCTTATACCAAGAGGTAAAATTCGCAATAATAAAAAATATGCGGAACTTTTAATTATCTACCTTAATAACTTTCTATGTAATTTTTAGAATTATTATTATAATCATGACAACAATATAATTCTGAAATGTTTTTCCCAAAAATTTCTGCATGTAGGATGTAATTCAAACATTAATTTCTTTTTTGTGTAACATGAATTTTAGATTATAAATTAAAATTAAATTAAATAAATCATTTATCCTAATCATAGTACTTTTTAAAACAGATGTTTTTTTCTAACGACATCCTAATGAATGAAAGTAAATATTTTTGTTATTGACTCTATGTTGAGTTATCTGAAACAGTTAAAACTAATTAAAGAAAAATTATTGAAAAAAAAACTAGATAAATGAAAAGTTTGAACAGTAAACAACTAATTTTAAAATTTTTGAAGTTAAATCTGAAATAAAACTGTTGACAAATTTCATTTAATTTTTGGAATGATCTTTTAAATTTGGCTAGAAAACTTGCATGAAAGCACATTGCAAATAATTGTCAAATCTTAAGCAATTCATCAATGCAGCTAAAATGTGAAAGTTAAACACTAATAAAAGTCAATAAAGATAAAATGTAGGTTATGTTACATTACAATGAAATTATTTTAAACTATATTGGGTTTTATTTCAAGTAGACTTAAAGTTTTTTCGTTCATAAATCAATTAAAAATTATAACTTTTCTTTTTTGTAGAAAGGAGGAATTACCTTCTACATGACATTTTCTGGAATGAAAGGGAGGACTACATATTTTAATTAGATTATGGAAATCATTTTAGTGAACGGTAAGATCCTACACGTCAAAATTTAGAGATCTATTTTGAAATCATCTATTTGTAAAACGCATAAAGATACAAAAAGATCAAAAATATTGCAGAACTATTAAAAAATTCACCTATTTGATAATTTATTTATCACTAGGAAAGGGCTATACTTTTTCAACTTTTGGACAATACTGTTTTAGGTTTTCTTTTGAAATGTTTGTCCCATAATAGAGGATTCCTGATGCATGGTGCATGGCTAGCATTCTAAAAAAATTTAATTTATTTTAGATCTTTTACAATGATAAGTACTATAATAATAGTTTAAATGAAAGAAATTAAAAAATGAATTTACTAATGAAATAATTCTATAGCTTTATTTTATAAACTGACCTCATGTCAATGTAAGTGTATTGAAAAAAAAAATTTTTTTTATTATAAGATTAATATAATTTGTTGTTTTCTTTTGAAAAAAAAAGATTTTTAAATTACAGGTATATAAAAAACCAATAAATGCTTTATTTAGAACAAGAAACAAATAAAAATAACTTATACATGGATTTTTAGTCAATGTATATTTTGGAAATATCTATAAAAAAAAAATTGGAAATTTTCAGTAAATTTTGGTAGAAGTTGCTTGGAAACTTGCTTTGCAAAATCAAATCTGATAAATTAAGGTTTTTACGCAGTGAAATACCGTTGATACTAGAAGTTAATTATATAAATAATGTGGGTTAAGAACATATAAGATAATTAAGTATAAAATACATAAATTTTATATATTAAAACTATAGCATCTAGTTACAAAAAGGTTTTAGAGGTATAAGACAAAAGTAACTTTTATTTTGTTTAAAAATAACGCTTTAAATCCATAACAATTTATTTTGTATTATGAAGATTGCATAATTTCTTACATGAATAATTTAAATGAATTTGAAATTAAAGTAAGTTTTTACTCAGTGATTAGAACTACATTTGTAAAATTCGATTTCTATAGATTATGTGATGATAATCCTGCATGTAATTTTTATGCAAATATCAAAAGTTTCTTCTTTTTTATAAGGATATTATAAAATTAATAATCTTCAAGTAAAAAATTACATAAATAAACCATTCTATGGATTGAGTTTTTTTCCTAAAAATTATTTTTTGTTATTAAATTAATAAAATAATTATTACAACAAAATACACATGCATTCATATTTAAATTTAGGAAAATCAATTTAATTTCTTTCAATATTTATTCGAGTACATTACCATTATGCCTTTTTGTTAGTAACAAAATGTAATCTGAATAAGGTATAATTATAAAGAAACTTATTTAAAAGGGTTTTTGAAAGTAATAAATTTTTATTGTGATTGAAAAATAAAAATATTACAATGTATTGTTTACTACATAACCAACTTGATCTACTTAACATTATTCTATTACTCAGTATAATGGCAACTTATAGAATAATGTTCTAAGAAAGATATCGTTCAGAAAAAATTTTTACATATTTAAGAAAACTTTATTAAAAGCTAGTAATGGTAACTGATTTGTAGAAATATATTAATTTTTGTTAGAAGTTTAAAACTTGAATACATATACTTTGCAGTTAATTTTGACAAATAGCTTTTGTTGTCTATCATTTCCATGATAAACACAGTACTTATGTGGCAGAAAGCAGAAGGAATCTCAAGCAGAGGATGGCCATCACAGATTCAAAATCCTTTTGTTACTTTCACATATTTTTGCAATCATTTAAATACTACTCACAACAGTTATTTAAAGATTAGAAAGAATATTTTAGATAATTGTTAAGGTAATGGAAAATTTATTTTTAGTTTCCCTATTAAGAAGGATATCTATATACTAGAACGTATAACGAAATTCAGAGAGAACTATTTTCAAAATTGTAAGATCGTTTTCATGAGAAATCTCCTTTGTTGATACAAAAGCAATGGATTAAGACAAATGTAAAAATATTGCACAGAAAATATTTGATAGTCACTTATTTGGAACTTAATTTATTACATTTATTTATAAATACCCGTAGAATAATCAAATTCATGAAAAAAATAAATTAGATATTAAAAATATATTTTTGCATGAATCAAAGGATTTTGATGGACTTGTCATGGCAATTAAAAATTTACATGTTCTTTTTATAATGTTACCTGGAATATTTGGATTGTTCTGTTTGAAGATAAAAAAAAATTAAAAATGTAAACATAATGAAGCATAATTTAAAGCCTTATTAGTAAAAGACTTCATACAAATAGATGGTTGTAATAATTTTTGAATATTATACTGCTAGTAGTTATGTGTTTTATCTTTTTAAAGAAAAATGTTTGTTAAAAAGTCATGTAAAATCAAAAAAAACAAAAGATAACTTTTAAAGAACAGAAACAAATTACTAAAAACCTCATTTAAGGTTGATGATTAAAAAGTAATTTGTAGTAATAATTAATAAAGATTTGGAGATTTATTCATAATTGTTTAGGAAAAGTGGATTGTGCTTCATTTGTTGCAATACAAAAGGTCATTTTAAGGTACTCATTAATTATAAAAATCCTATAAGTTAGAACTATTTAAAGTCAATAAATGTAATGTGAGTTAAGTAACCAGGATGTGATTTAATTATTTGTAAATGTATATTTGTTATTGATTTTACAAATATAGTTAATAGTTTTTAAGAAAACTAAATAAACAAATAAAATATAAGATTTTAATCTTTTTTAGAAATACTCATCTAAAGTTATTTTAATTACTACAAGTTGTCCTTTTGATTACTTGTAGTTGTAAATTTTTATTAGCTAAAATATTTAATTTACACATAGACTCGAATATATTTTTTAAATCAATTTGCATTTAGAATATAATGTCTATGAAAAGTAAAGTACTTTGAATCTAATTTATTCTAGAAATGTTATGAATGGCAATAAAATAAAGATTTCTTTGTGCATAAATGATTGAGTACCTGCTAGTGATGTTGGTGGTGGTTGTGTTCCTTTGTTTGAAAAGTAAAAAAATAGCTTTGTTAATAAATGTCATAAAATGTTCAAATAATCAAAAACAACAACAAATAAGAATAAGCTTTATTAGAAGAACAAGAAAGCAAGAAGTTACAACAACCAAACCTTCATTTGACAATGGATCTTTGGAGTTGAGTTTCTCAGAAAATGTTATATTTCTGGTAAGTCTGAGTAAAACTTTACTATAAAGATTTTGGCAGATGTATTTCTAGGTCTAAATGTGGTTTAGGGCTGAAGAAAACGTGTGCATTGTGAAAGCCTCTGCATTATGTTGCAAAAAATACAAAATTGCTGATCAAACTTTTAAGGTACATGCTATTTCTATGACGTGTAGCTGTAAGAACTCCCCCGCTTGATAAGGTTGCAAGATAACTGGACTTTATATGTTAAAGGTCAATAGCAATGAATGTAAAATGGTGAAGGTTAAGGGTAACCAGGGCATACTGTGAAGATTTAATTGTATGTGTTGTAAAACCTACAGTATAATTGGTGGTGTTATTGCATTATTTCACCAAATAGCCATCTGGAGGCTTACAAATAAGGTTTTTTTAAGGATCAAGAGCTCAAACTAAAACAGAACTAAAATAAAAGTACAACGATTTTATATACTTGTTTGTGTTAGAAAACTATAGCGGCATCTTCAAAGTCCCATCAACAATGTTGTATTTTTTGTAGTGTGATATAGCATAAGGGATGGTGTGCATCATTTTGCAGCTTCACCATGATTGTAAGTTGGTAAATTCTGAATTATGTTAAAGTGCTAGTAAACTCAGATTTAAAGTTTTTACCTACAGGTAGACTTACAGTAAGTCCTACCCATAGTTTTGGTTAATAATATCTCCGAAATTCGTGCCATTTAGAAGATATTCAAATTGGCTCTAGCTGATGACATCACTGCATGTGAAATGTACTTTTGAATGCTGAAAGCATTCTATTCCTACAAATGGTTTGTTCCCTTCTTCGTTATATTGGACTCTGGCCATGTAGAAGAATGATGAAAGTTTAATTCTCCTTGTCCAATGTCAAAATAAACTTTATTTGCACACAAATAAATACCTGCTGGATATATGGGAGTTTTATCTTTTTCCTCTGCAAAGAAATAAATTATTCTGCTATTAAATGACATAAAAGGGTCGATTCGATAACAAAAATTCACAACGCCATACATCATCTCAATCTGCATGGTAATTCTTTATGTGTGAATTTGAGAAATGCTAATTTTCTTAAGTTTATTTTCTCTTCTCAATGAATATCCTTTTATTACGGCAGTAGTAAAATACCACATTATGGCCACTAGTTGGAGCTGAGGAAACACAGAAAATACACATGGCTTTTAGATAAACTTTCTTTATATATTGCAGCACTGGGTTACCCTTTTTTGTTCTAGGACCTTTCCTATTAAAGAAGGAGAGTCCATTATAGTATAACAAAAAGATAAAGATTTCTTCAAAGAGGGACACTTATTTTGGAAACTTGCAGTGGTTTCCTTCTTTTGAAAATTCAAATATGTTGATAAAGAAGCAAGTAAAGGGAAATTACCAAAACAAGAAGCTAAGAAAAATGAGAGGAAAAACTTTTAGAAACATATACTTAATTTGAATACACCATCTTATTTAATGATCTAAGGTTGATATTATAAGACAATATATCTGGTTAAGTTAAAAACTTATGACAAAAACAATGTTTTTAGTATTTCTTTGAATAAATTGTATTATGGCACTAGAAAGAAAGATCGCAGTGTGCATTGTGATAGGCCTCAGATTTCAAAAAAACAATTTGTTTAAATTCTCCTTTTTGATGGTTCACACTGCTATTTCTGAATGATGAGTCAGTAAGAATGGAAAAGAATTAAAAATAATGAATTTACCCAAATGGTGAAGGGATTTAACAGCCTGTTCTTACCAAGGACCTCATTACAGAATGAAGATTTAATGAATAAAATAAGTTTTTTGTGATAAATTGATACCGTATAGTTGGTGGTGTTTTCTTTGTTTAAAAGCAAAAAATAGTTTTTATAAGTCAAAAGTCAATATCAAAACAACAACAAAGAATAACTATAGAGACAAGAAACAAGGTTAAAACTATGCGGTCTATAGTCTCAAATTTTATTTGTAGTTGATAACAAAGATGGGTATCATTTTGTAGCAAATGATGTAAGTTGATTGAATATGTAAATTAAATCAGATTAAGTTTATACAGTAATAAGTGTCACATAGTTTGGAAAACCCGAATTTGTGCATTTTAATACAAATTTTAGGATCAAACAGAAATGTCTTTAAGTAAAGCATTCAATCCCAATGTTTTTGTTGATATGGATTGCCATTTAGAAGATGATTTATTAGTTGCTGTATTTAATTTCACTAAAATCCAGGAATTTGAATTGCTTAAATTTGCATGAAATGCATAGTCTTTATCTAAATTCAACGTCTCTTCTATTCTGCGTATTTATTTTTATAATATTTTAATGTTTTTTCTTCCAAAATTTCTTATTGCGGTAAAAACCTTGGATTGTTGGACATAGAAACGATATACCTCTTAAAGAAATTACATAGAAAATGAAAATCAATAAATTTACAATAGTGCATTTGTATTTGAAATCATCTTCCTTTATTGAAACAGATTTTATTCTCCGACAAGGCCATATTGTGTAGCAATAATGGTTCGAGAACTATTTTAAGAACTTTTTTAAAATAATTTAAAAAGGAAATATAGAAGAAGTAGAAAGAAACTGGGACAAAAACAATTCTAGATTTTTGAATTTAAATTTGTACAAAAAGATTTACCACCTGTTAGTGTTGGCGACAGTTCTGGTAGCATTTTCAGCACTAAACCAGTTAGTTTGCAGCTTTTTGATGCACCTCAGGAGAAAAGTGTAATGAACGATTAAATAGTATTTACATGTACATGACATTATAAACAACGTTACTCAGCTAGACCAGTCTGTTCATAATCAATAAAAGATTTCTTTTAATATATTATGCTAGTAAGTGGGGGTTCTTGTTTGTTCTGTAATTGTCTGTTAATAAACCACATTTTATTATAACAAAAGGATAAACAAATCTTCAAGAGGAGGGACATATTTTGGAACTGTAAACATTCTTATTTGGAGAATTATCTAATGTGTACGAAGGAAGTAGGAAATTACCCGCAAAGATCAAAATAATGCGAAACTTTAGAATCATCTTCACCTAATTGAAAGACTTTTATTTAAATCATACAGTGTGTATTTAAGGGAACATACTGTAAGTAACTGATTGAAAAAAAAATGTTTGCTATTTCTTTGATAATATGTTTTGTGCCATAAAGCAGAAGATATTCTGTTGGTTGCATGGCTCCATAAACAATGTTTATTTTTTTTTTGATTGTGTACTTGCAATATTGTAATGATGAGTTGTAAGAATGAAAGAATAAAAAATTTAATTACCATAATGGTAAGGCATGACTTTCTATAAACTGTCTTTTTGCTAAACGGACCTTCATGTCAGATGAAGATGGTAGGCAAAATAAGTCTTGTCTAATATTGGTACCTATGAGTTTGGGTTCCTTTTTTGAAGTAATGCTTTGTTTTGTCATAAGTCAAAAATCAAACACAAAAAAAACTTTTTGAAGAACAAGAGCAGAATTCAACACAACTTCATTACAAGACTTTGAGGGTCTCAATGTTTTCGGTAGAGTAACTACAAGATTGGAGATGTATTTTAGTCTAAATTTTCTGAAAATTCATTGTAAAGCTTGCTTGTTCAAAAATAAAGTATAACTTTAGTATTATTTCTAGAGTGTACGTAAGAATCCGTTGAAGCAGAATATTATAAGAAATAAGGAAGTTAAGGGAGGCAATTGAAATTAAGATGTTTCTAATTGGTTTATCATTATTCCAAAAGCATGGACTAAAAAAGTTTAAGATCAGGCAAAAAAACAACTAATAAGACAACGTTATACTTTTGTTTGAAACTATACGGACTAAATCAAACATGTTGTATTTTTGTATTTGATATGCATTAGGAGGTACATTGATTCTGATTGTGTTGGTATTGAATTATGTAAGTGAAATTAAGTTTATAAGGAGATTACCGTAAGTATGTCATGCTGTCGTGGTCATTCTGGCTTGTCTGCTTGTGTGTACAAATCGACAACGTTGGGATTTCGTTAGATTCTAATGTTCAGGATAGAAGGGAATTCAACCGCGGACTGCCTTGCGATCTGTTTGCAAGTTAGAATTAGGGAAGATTCCTTCCATTTGATGTTTCTTTCAGCTTGGTGCTATGTTTAGTTGCACTTAAGAAGGGACTTAGCGAGGATGTGCATGGGTTACTTCTAAACTTTGTGCAAATCAATTTAACAAGAGATACAATGTAACAATTGTAGGGAATACTAGAAGAAATTAGCAAATAAATGTTACCAATAGTGCTAATTCCCTTTAGTATTCTCTGAAATCCATACATTGTACCTCTTATTAGAAACATGTATGTTTTTCTTATTCTCCTCAGCTGAATCAAGTGGCCATAATTCTGTGATCAGCAATAATTGGTGTCCGTATTGAAAGACTACTCGTTCAGAAGAGAAAACACATAGAAAACACTTGTTTTAACCCCATAAAATTTAAAAAGGAAAAACTTTATTAGAAGAAGAAGAAAGCCTGAGGATATAGAATGGAAAACTCCTGGCTTTTGACAAGGAAACTACGTTAAGATTTCCTAAAGATTGTTTTTGTAGGAAGATTTTTAAAACTTTTGTGACGAAATAAAACATGATCTTGACCACATTTGCCCTAGGTCTGAATGTGTTTTGGACATGAATCAAGCTTTTGCATTGTGGCTACGTGCACATTTCTCCAATGCACACTAACAACCATTACAGGTACTAGTATGTGGCAGAGCTCTTCATTTAGAATGGCACCTCAATGCAGTAAGGAAAAGTAGCTACAATGCACAACGATTGCAGAAGATAGCCTATAGGTTTATCTTTCTACAGTAGTTTATCAATGACCAATCTATTTTAACATACGTTAACTTCAGCTAGACCCAGTTTTCTGTTTCAATTTAATCAGAGTTAGAAAAGATTATAACCTCTTTCAGATTTATATTATTGTCTAGGTCAACAGTGGGGAGATTACCCTTTCTGTTTGTTCTAGTGACCATTGTCCCTGGATTGAAAGTAAGGGAGGAGCTCACATTTATAGTTATAACTAGAACAGGAATAAACAGGAAATCTTCCAAGAGGAGGGGGACACTTATTTTGGCAACAACTTGCTAAGATCGGATTTCCTTCATTTTGGAGAAATTCTCACTCATATCATGTTGATACACAAGACAGGCAAGTAAAGGGAAATCTACCCAGACAAACACAGAATGCTAAGAAAATAATTGGCAGGCGAGGAAAAACTATTTTAAGAATAGCATTCTATCACCCTTAATTTGAAATGACACCTTCTGTACTTTAATGATCACCTACAGTGTTGATATTATAAGGGACAACTATACCCTGGTTAAGTTAACTCAGAACTCTATGGGAACAAAAACAAATGTTTCTTAGGCTATTTCTCTTTTGAATAAATATTGTATTATTGTCGCCACTAGAAATGCCAGAAGGGATATTCTGCAGCTGGATAGCCATGTGTGCATGGGGCCTCAGCATTCTAAAAACACATTTGTTTACATCTGCTTCTCTTTTTCTGATCTGTGTTCACACCTGTGCAATAAGTTGTCATAGAATTGAATGAAGTTCAGTAAAGAATAGAAAAGAAAATTAAAAGATAAATGTAATTTACCCATTAATGGTGAAGGCATGAACTTTCTATAAACAGCCTGTTTACTTTTTAGCTAAACTGGACCCTCTCCATGTAGCAGAATGAAGATGGTATGAATGGCAATAAAATAAAGATTTATTTGTGCATAAATGATTGAGTACCTGCTAGTGATGTTGGTGGTGGTTGTGTTCCTTTGTTTGAAAAGTAAAAAAATAGCTTTGTTAATAAATGTCATAAAAGGTTCAAATAATCAAAAACAACAACAAATAAGAATAAGCTTTATTAGAAGAACAAGAAAGCAAGAAGTTACAACAACCAAACCTTCATTTGACAATGGATCTTTGGAGTTGAGTTTCTCAGAAAATGTTATATTTCTGGTAAGTCTGAGTAAAACTTTACTATAAAGATTTTGGCAGATGTATTTCTAGGTCTAAATGTGGTTTAGGGCTGAAGAAAACGTGTGCATTGTGAAAGCCTCTGCATTATGTTGCAAAAAATACAAAATTGCTGATCAAACTTTTAAGGTACATGCTATTTCTATGACGTGTAGCTGTAAGAACTCCCCCGCTTGATATAGCAATGAATGTAAAATGGTGAAGGTTAAGGGTAACCAGGGCATACTGTGAAGATTTAATTGTATGTATTGTAAAACCTACAGTATAATTGGTGGTGTTATTGCATTATTTCAAATAGCCATCTGGAGGCTTACAAATAAGGTTTTTTTAAGGATCAAGAGCTCAAACTACAACAGAACTAAAATAAAAGTACAACGATTTTATATACTTGTTTGTGTTAGAAAACTATAGCGGCATCTTCAAAGTCCCATCAACAATGTTGTATTTTTTGTAGTGTGATATAGCATAAGGGAGGGTGTGCATCATTTTGTAGCTTCACCATGATTGTAAGTTGGTAAATTCTGAATTATGTTAAAGTGCTAGTAAACTCAGATTTAAAGTTTTTACCTACAGGTAGACTTACAGTAAGTCCTACCCATAGTTTTGGTTAATAATATCTCCGAAATTTGTGCCATTTAGAAGATATTCAAATTGGCTCTAGCTGATGACATCACTGCATGTGAAATGTACTTTTGAATGCTGAAAGCATTCTATTCCTACAAATGGTCTGTTCCCTTCTTCGTTATATTGGACTCTGGCCATGTAGAATAATGATGAAAGTTTAATTCTCCTTGTCCAATGTCAAAATAAACTTTATTTGCACATAAATAAATACCTGCTGGATATATGGGAGTTTTATCTTTTTCCTCTGCAAAGAAATAAATTATTCTGCTATTAAATGACATAAAAGGGTCGATTCGATAACAAAAATTCACAACGCCCTACATCATCTCAATCTGCATGTTCATTCTTTATGTGTGAATTTGAGAAATGCTCATTTTCTTAAGTTTATTTTCTCTTCTCAATGAATGTCCTTTTATTACGGCATTAGTAAAATACCACATTATGGCCACTAGTTGGAGCTGAGGAAACACAGAAAATACACATGGCTTTTTTAACAAGAGATACAATGTAAAAATTGTAGGGAATACTAGAAGAAATTAGCAAATAAATGTTACCAATAGTGCTAATTCCCCTTAGTATTCTCTGAAATCCATACATTGTACCTCTTATTAGAAACATGTATGTTTTTCTTATTCTCCTCAGCTGAATCAAGTGGCCATAATTCTGTGATCAGCAATAATTGGTGTCCGTATTGAAAGACTATTCGTTCAGAAGAGAAAACACTTGTTTTAACCAAATAAAATTTAAAAAGGAAAAACTTTATTAGAAGAAGAAGAAAGCCTGAAGATATATAACGGAAAACTCCTGGATTTTGACAAGGAAACTATGTTAAGATTTCCTAAAGATTGTTTTTGTAGGAAGATTTTTAAAACTTTTGTGACGAAATAAAACATGATCTTGACCACATTTGCCCTAGGTCTGAATGTGTTTTGGACATGAATCAAGCTTTTGCATTGTGGCTATGTGCACATTTCTCCAATGCACACTAACGACCATTACAGGTACTAGTATGTGGCACAGCTCTTCATTTAGAATGGCACCTCAATGCAGTAAGGAAAAGTAGCTACAATGCACAACGATTGCAGAAGATAGCCTATAGGTTTATCTTTCTACAGTAGTTTATCAATGACCAATCTATTTTAACATACGTTAACTCCAGCTAGACCCAGTTTTCTGTTTCAATTTAGTCAGAGTTAGAAAAGATTATAACCTCTTTCAGGTTTATATTATTGTCTAGGTCAACAGTGGGGAGATTACCCTTTCTGTTTGTTCTAGTGACCATTGTGCCTGGATTGAAAGTAAGGGAGGAGCTCACATTTATAGTTATAACTAGAACAGGAATAAACAGGAAATCTTTCAAGAGGAGGGGGACACTTATTTTGGCAACAACTTGCTAAGATCGGATTTCCTTCATTTTGGAGAAATTCTCACTCATATCATGTTGATACACAAGACAGGCAAGTAAAGGGAAATCTACCCAGACAAACAAAGAAAGCTAAGAAAATAATTGGCAGGCGAGGACAAACTATTTTAGGAATATCATGCTATCACCCTTAATTTGAAATGACACCTTCTGTACTTTAATGATCACCTACAGTGTTGATATTATAAGGGACAACTATACCTTGGTTAAGTTAACTCAGAACTCTATGGGAACAAAAACAAATGTTTCTTAGGCTATTTCTCTTTTGAATAAATATTGTATTATTGTCGCCACTAGAAATGCCAGAAGGGATATTCTGCAGCTGGATGGCCATGTGTGCATGGGGCCTCAGTATTCTAAAAACACACTTGTTTACATCTGCTTCGCTTTTTCTGATCTGTGTTCACACCTGTGCAATAAGTTGTCATAGAATTGAATGAAGTTCAGTAAAGAATGGAAAAGAAAATTTAAAAATAAATGTAATTTACCCATTAATGGTGAAGGCATGAACTTTCTATAAACAGCCTGTTTACTTTTTAGCTAAACGGGACCCTCTCCATGTAGCAGAATGAAGATGGCATGAATGGCAATAAAATAAAGATTTCTTTGTGAATAAATTATTGAGTACCTGCTAGTGAGGTTGGTGATGGTGGTGTTCCTTTGTTTGAAAAGTAAAAAAATAGCTTTGTTAATAAATGTCATAAAGGGTTCCAATAATCAAAAACAACAACAAATGAGAATAAGCTTTATTAGTAGAACAAGAAAGCAAGAAGTTACAACAACCAAACCTTCATTTGACAATGGATCTTTGGAGTTGAGTTTCTCAGCAAATTTTATATTTCTGGTAAGTCTGAGTAAAACTTTACTATAAAAATTTTGGAAGATGTATTTCTAGGTCTAAATGTGGTTTAGGGCTGAAGAAAACGTGTGCATTGTGAAAGCCTCTGCATTATGTTGCAAAAAATACAAAATTGCTGATCAAACTTTTAAAGGTACATGCTATTTCTATGATGTGTAGCTGTAAGAACTCCCCCGCTTGATAAGGTTGCAAGATAACTGGACTTTATATGTTAAAGGTCAATAGCAATGAATGTAAAATGGTGAAGGTTAAGGGTAACCAGGGCATACTGTGAAGATTTAACTGTATGTGTTGTAAAACCTACAGTATAATTGGTGGTGTTATTGCATTATTTCACCAAATAGCCATCTGGAGGCTTACAAATAAGGTTTTTTTAAGGATCAAGAGCTCAAACTAAAACAGAACAAAAATAAAAGTACAACGATTTTATATACTTGTTTGTGTTAGAAAACTATAGCGGCATCTTCAAAGTCCCATCAACAATGTTGTATTTTTTGTAGTTTGTTGTATTTTTTGTAGTTTGATATAGCATAAGGGATGGTGTGCATCATTTTGCAGCTTCACCATGATTGTAAGTTGGTAAATTCTGAATTATGTTAAAGTGCTAGTAAACTCAGATTTAAAGTTTTTACCTACAGGTAGACTAATGGCCCGTACACACGGTCGGATTTTCCGATGACTAGTTCCGTCGGATCATTTCCGTCGGAATTTGTCTGATGCTGGTGTTGCGTACACACGGTCGGACAACGTTGGCGGAATTTCCGGTCTTCAAGAACGTTGTGACGTAAGTCGTCTTCCACGAGACTAGAAAAGGGAAGTTCAGCACCACGTCCGGCACCCGTTGGGCTCCTTCTGCTGATTCCGTGTTTATCGCAAGTTAGTAGAAGTTTGGGGACTTACGATTCGCGCTTCTCAGTTTTCAGACTCAGATCGTTACTGCTCTTCAGTTTGTGCTTGTCGTGCGTATCTGTTTATTAGTGCGTGTGGCCACTAGAAATGCCAGAAGGGACATTCTGCAGCTGGATGGCCATGTGTGCATGGGGCCTCAGCATTCTAAAAACACATTTGTTTTGGACATGAATCAAGCTTTTGCATTGTGGCTACGTGCCCATTTCTCCAATGCACACTAACGACCATTACATGTACTAGTACGTTGCAGAGCTCTTCATTTAGAATGGCATCTGAATGCAGTAAGGAAAAGTAGCTACAATGCACAAAGATTGCAGAAGATAGCCTATAGGTTTATCTTTCTACAATATTTTATCAATGATCAATATATTTTAACATACGTTAACTCCAGCTAGACCCAGTTTTCTGTTTCAATTTAGTCAGAGTTAGACAAGATTATAACCTCTTTCAGGTTTATATTATTGTCTAGGTCAACAGTGGGGAGATTACCCTTTCTGTTTGTTCTAGTGACCATTGTCCCTGGATTGAAAGCAAGGGAGGAGCTCACATTTATAGTTATAACTAGAACAGGAATAAACAGGAAATCTTCCAAGAGGAGGGGACACTTATTTTGGCAACAACTTTCTAAGATCGGATTTCCTTAATTTTGGAGAAATTCTCACTCATATCATGTTGATACACAAGACAGGCAAGTATAGGGAAATCTACCCAGACAAACAAAGAAAGCTAAGAAAATAATTGGCAGGCGAGGACAAACTATTTTAGGAATATCATGCTATCACCCTTAATTTGAAATGACACCTTCTGTACTTTAATGATCACCTACAGTGTTGATATTATAAGGGACAACTATACCTTGGTTAAGTTAACTCAGAACTCTATGGGAACAAAAACAAATGTTTCTTAGGCTATTTCTCTTTTGAATAAATATTGTATTATTGTCGCCACTAGAAATGCCAGAAGGGATATTCTGCAGCTGGATGGCCATGTGTGCATGGGGCCTCAGTATTCTAAAAACACACTTGTTTACATCTGCTTCGCTTTTTCTGATCTGTGTTCACACCTGTGCAATAAGTTGTCATAGAATTGAATGAAGTTCAGTAAAGAATGGAAAAGAAAATTTAAAAATAAATGTAATTTACCCATTAATGGTGAAGGCATGAACTTTCTATAAACAGCCTGTTTACTTTCTAGCTAAACGGGACCCTCTCCATGTAGCAGAATGAAGATGGCATGAATGGCAATAAAATAAAGATTTCTTTGTGCATAAATGATTGAGTACCTGCTAGTGAGGTTGGTGATGGTGGTGTTCCTTTGTTTGAAAAGTAAAAAAATAGCTTTGTTAATAAATGTCATAAAGGGTTCCAATAATCAAAAACAACAACAAATGAGAATAAGCTTTATTAGTAGAACAATAAAGCAAGAAGTTACAACAACCAAACCTTCATTTGACAATGGATCTTTGGAGTTGAGTTTCTCAGCAAATTTTATATTTCTGGTAAGTCTGAGTAAAACTTTACTATAAAAATTTTGGAAGATGTATTTCTAGGTCTAAATGTGGTTTAGGGCTGAAGAAAACGCGTGCATTGTGAAAGCCTCTGCATTATGTTGCAAAAAATACAAAATTGCTGATCAAACTTTTAAAGGTACATGCTATTTCTATGACGTGTAGCTGTAAGAACTCCCCCGCTTGATAAGGTTGCAAGATAACTGGACTTTATATGTTAAAGGTCAATAGCAATGAATGTAAAATGGTGAAGGTTAAGGGTAACCAGGGCATACTGTGAAGATTTAACTGTATGTGTTGTAAAACCTACAGTATAATTGGTGGTGTTATTGCATTATTTCACCAAATAGCCATCTGGAGGCTTACAAATAAGGTTTTTTTAAGGATCAAGAGCTCAAACTAAAACAGAACAAAAATAAAAGTACAACGATTTTATATACTTGTTTGTGTTAGAAAACTATAGCGGCATCTTCAAAGTCCCATCAACAATGTTGTATTTTTTGTAGTTTGATATAGCATAAGGGATGGTGTGCATCATTTTGCAGCTTCACCATGATTGTAAGTTGGTAAATTCTGAATTATGTTAAAGTGCTAGTAAACTCAGATTTAAAGTTTTTACCTACAGGTAGACTAATGGCCCGTACACACGGTCGGATTTTCCGATGACTAGTTCCGTCGGATCATTTCCGTCGGAATTTGTCCGATGCTGGTGTTGCGTACACACGGTCGGACAACGTTGGCGGAATTTCCGGTCTTCAAGAACGTTGTGACGTAAGTCGTCTTCCACGAGACTAGAAAAGGGAAGTTCAGCACCACGTCCGGCACCCGTTGGGCTCCTTCTGCTGATTCCGTGTTTATCGCAAGTTAGTAGAAGTTTGGGGACTTACGATTCGCGCTTCTCAGTTTTCAGACTCAGATCGTTACTGCTCTTCAGTTTGTGCTTGTCGTGCGTATCTGTTTATTAGTGCGTGTGGCCACTAGAAATGCCAGAAGGGACATTCTGCAGCTGGATGGCCATGTGTGCATGGGGCCTCAGCATTCTAAAAACACATTTGTTTTGGACATGAATCAAGCTTTTGCATTGTGGCTACGTGCCCATTTCTCCAATGCACACTAACGACCATTACATGTACTAGTACGTTGCAGAGCTCTTCATTTAGAATGGCATCTGAATGCAGTAAGGAAAAGTAGCTACAATGCACAAAGATTGCAGAAGATAGCCTATAGGTTTATCTTTCTACAATATTTTATCAATGATCAATATATTTTAACATACGTTAACTCCAGCTAGACCCAGTTTTCTGTTTCAATTTAGTCAGAGTTAGACAAGATTATAACCTCTTTCAGGTTTATATTATTGTCTAGGTCAACAGTGGGGGGATTACCCTTTCTGTTTGTCCTAGTGACCATTGTCCCTGGATTGAAAGCAAGGGAGGAGCTCACATTTATAGTTATAACTAGAACAGGAATAAACAGGAAATCTTCCAAGAGGAGGGGACACTTATTTTGGCAACAACTTTCTAAGATCGGATTTCCTTAATTTTGGAGAAATTCTCACTCATATCATGTTGATACACAAGACAGGCAAGTAAAGGGAAATCTACCCAGACAAACACAGAAAGCTAATAAAATAATTGGCAGGAGAGGACAAACTATTTTAGGGATATCATGCTATCACCCTTAATTTGAAATGACACCTTCTGTACTTTAATGATCACCAACAGTCTTGATATTATAAGGGACAACTATACCCTGGTTAAGTTAACTCAGAACTCTATGGGAACAAAAACAAATGTTTCTTAGGCTATTTCTCTTTTGAATAAATTCTGTATTATTGTGGCCACTAGAAATGCCGGAAAGGATATTCTGCAGCTGGATGGCCATGTGTACATTGGGACTTAGCATTCTAAAAACACATTTGTTTACATCTGCTTCACTTTTTCTGATCTGTGTTCACACCTGTGCAATAAGTTGTCATAGAATTGAATGAAGTTCAGTAAAGAATGGAACAGAAAATGTAAAAATAAATGTAATTTACCCATTAATGGTGAAGGCATGAACTTTCTATAAACAGCCTGTTTACTTTTTAGCTAAACTGGACCCTCTCCATGTAGCAGAATGAAGATGGTATGAATGGCAATAAAATAAAGATTTTTGTGCATAAATGATTGAGTACCTGCTAGTGATGTTGGTGATGGTTGTGTTCCTTTGTTTGAAAAGTAAAAAAAAATGCTTTGTTAATAAATGTCATAAAAGGTTCCAATAATCAAAAACAACAACAAATAAGAATAAGCTTTATTAGAAGAACAAGAAGGCAAGAAGTTACAACAACCAAACCTTCTTTTGACAATGGATCTTTGAAGTTGAGTTTCTCTGAAAATGTTATATTTCTGGTAAGTCTGAGTAAAACTTTACTATAAAGATTTTGGCAGATGTATTTCTAGGTCTAAATGTGGTTTAGGGCTAAAGAAAACTTGTGCATTGTGAAAGCCTCTGCATTATGTTGCAAAAAATACAAAATTGCTGATCAAACTTTTAAGGTACACGCTATTTCTATGATGTGTAGCTGTAAGAACTCCCCCGATTGATAAGGTTGCAAGATAACTGGGCTTTATATTTTAAAGTTCAATAGCAATGAATGTAAAATTGTGAAGGTTAAGGGTAACCAGGGCATACTGTGAAGTTTTAATTGTATGTGTTGTAAAACCTACAGTATAATTGGTGGTGTTATTGCATTATTTCACCAAATAGCCATCTGGAGGCTTACAAATAAGTTTTTTTTTTAAGGATTAAGAGATCAATTCTAAGTAATAATAATAATAATAAAAGTAATAATAATAATAATAAAAGTACAAATATTTTCATATACTTGTTTGTGTTAGAAAACTATAGTGGGAGTCCCATCAACAATGTTTTATTTTTTGTAGCTTGATATAGCATAAGGGATATTGTGCATCATTCTGCATTTTCTCCATGATTGTAGGTTGGTAAATTTGGAATTATTTTAAATTGCTAGTAAACTCAGATTTAAAGTTTTTACCTACAGGTGAACTTACAGTAAGTCCTACCCATAGATATGGTTAATATCTCCGAAATGTGTGCCATTTAGAAGATATTCAAATTAGCTCTAGCTGATGACATCACTGCACATGAAATTTACTTTTGAATGCTGAAAGCATTACATTCCTACAAATATTTTGTTCCCTTCTTAGTTATATTGGACCCTGGCCATGTAGAAGAATGATGAAAGTTTAATTCTCCTTGTCCAATGTCAAAATAAACTTTTTTTACATATAAATAAATACCTTCTGTATATAGGGGTTCTGGTGTTTTCTCTTCTTCTGAAAAGAAATAAATTACTGCCATTAAATGACATTTATTAAAAAAAAATCATAATGCCATACATCATCTCAATCTGCATGTCCATTCATTCTGTGTGAATTTGGAAATTACTAATTTTCTTACATTTTTTTTCTCTTTCTGAATGAATGTTCTTTTATTATGGCAGTAGTAAAATACCACGTTATGGCCACTAGTTGCTGAGGAACACAGAAAATACACATGGCTTTTTTAACAAGAGACACACTGTAAGAATTGTAGGGAATCCTAGAAAGAAATTAGCAAATAAATGTTACCAATAGTGCTAATTCCCTTTAGTATTATCTGGAATTCATACATTGTACCTCTTATTGCAAACATATATGTTTTTCTTATGTTCCTCAGTTGAATCATGTGGTCATAATGCTGTGATTTATTAGATATGAAATATCTTGGCAAATATGGCAAAAACAATCTTGGTTATATTTGCCCTAGGTCTGAATGTGTTTTAGAGATGAATCAAGCTTTTGCATTGTGTTTACGTGCACATTTCTCCATTGCAAATTAATGCACATTTCATCTACTAGTACAGAGTTCTTCATTTAGAATGGCACCTCAATTCAGTAAGGCAAAGTAGCTACAATGCACAAATATTACAGAAGTTAGCCTCTAGTTTTATCCATCTACAGTATATTTTAACATAAGTTAGCTCCATTTAATCCAATTTTCTGTTTCAATTTGGTTATTGTAAGAAAGGGTTAGATCCCATTTCAGGTTTTTATTATTGTCTTTGCCACCACTGGGGAGATTGACCTTTCTTTTTGTTCTAGTGACCATTGTCCCTGGATTGAATATAAGGGAAGAGCTCATATTTATATTTATAAATAGAACAGGGTTAAAAGGGAAACCTTCCAATTGGGACACTTATTTTAGCAACAACTTGCTAAAATATGAATTTCCTTAATTTGGAGAAATTCTCATATCATATTGGTTTACAAGACAGGAAGTGATAGGAAATCTCCCCAAACCAATACAAACGCAAAGGAAAAGATTGACATGAGAGAACAAACTATTTGTAGGAATTTCATGCTTTCACCCTTAAAAAGTAAATAAAAAAATATGAATTTCTTGTGGCCACTAGAAATGCCAGGAGGAACATTCTGCAGCTGGATGGCCCTGTGTGCAAGGGGCCTTAATACTCCAAAACAAATTTGTATATATCTTTTCAGTGCTTCTCTTTTTCAGATATGTGTCTACATCTTTGCAGTAAGTTGCCATAGCACTAAATGAACTGAATGAAAATTTGAAAAAAAATGAATATAATTTACTTTTTAACCATTTGCCTAGAGGACACTTCCATCCCCTTCCTGCTCAGGCCAATTTTCAGCTTTTAGCACTGTCACACTTTGAAAGTCAATTGCGCGCGCATGCAACGCTGTACCCAAATACATTTTTATAATTTTTTCCCACAAATAGAGCTCTCTTTTGGTGGTATTTAACCACTTAAGGACCGCCTCCTGTACATATACGTTGGCAGAATGGCACGTACAGGCACATCCACGTACCTGTACGTGCCTGCCTTCCAGCGGGTGGGGGGTCCGATCGGACCCCCCCCCCGCTGGCGGAGATGGTCCGTTTCGCTTCAGGAGCGATCCGAGGTGAGGGGGCGGCCATTGATTTCTGGCCACCCCCTTGCGATCGCTCCTGGTGAATGAGAGGCTTCCCCTGCCTATGAACTGTAAACACAGGCTGGAGGAAGTGATGTCACACTCCTCGTGTCGGTCTTTCTGACCGGTACGCGAGCGGGTGAAGACATACAAGTAAGTGCACCAACAGTACACCGACACCAGGTACACATAGGCACACTTTTCACCCCCCAGTCACCCCCTGCCCCCCCAATCACAGTGTCACTGATTGCAGTGGTCATTTATTTACTGATCACTGCATTTAGTGTCATTTGTGACTGTAAAAAGTGTCAGGGCAGTTAGCTTTAGGCCCCTTTAGGTCCAAGGTAGCCCCCTACCCCCCTAATAAAGGTTTAACCCCTTGATTGCCCCCCAGGTAACCCTTTCACCCCCTTTTGCCAGTGTCACTAAACAATCGTTTTTCTGATCGCTGCATTAGTGTCACTGGTGCCGATAGGTAGCCAGTTTTTTTTTATGTTACGCCAGGTTTATAAAGGTTTATAAATAGGTTTATAGGTCAGGTACCCCCATATACAACCTAAATAAAGGTTTTAACCCCCTGATTTCCCCTAGAGTTAACTCTTTCACCAGTGATCACTGTACAAATGTCACTGGTGACGCTGGTTAGCCAGTTAGTTATTTCTTTATTTAGGTTCCCTCGTCAGGTTTTTATATAGCGTCAAGTACCCTCATATATTACCTAATAAAGGTTTTAACCCCCTGATTGCCCCTAGTTAACCCTTTCACCAGTGATCACCGTATAACTGTTACGGGTGACGCTGGTTAGTTAGTTTGTTTTTATAATGTCAGGGCACCCGCCATTTATTACCCAATAAAGGTTTAACCCCCTGATCGCCCGGCGGGTGATATCAATTAGGTTTTAAGGTCAGATAAGGTCTGCATCACCCCAGGTTAGTGCCAGTACCGCAAACACCCATGCGCAAAGCATACACCTCCCTTAGTGGTATAGTATCTGAACAGATCAATATCTGATCTGATCAGATCTATACTAGCGTCCCCAGCTGTTTAGGGTCCCAAAAAATGCATTGTTAGCGGGATCAGCCCAGATACCTGCTAGCACCTGAGTTTTCCCCCTCCGCCCACAAAAATAGTTGTTGTTTTATTGTTCTCTCTCTCTCTCTATTGTTGCTCTTTTTTACTGTATTCTATTCTGCAATGTTTTATTATGTTTTATCATGCTTGCTTCAGGTATGTATTTTTTTTATACTTTACTGTTTACTTTGTTTTATTGTTAACCATTTTTTTGTTTTCAGGTGCGCCATTCAGCTGCAGCGTGGATTTATTTATCTTGACAGAAACAGCGTTTGCTCCCACGATACATAAAGCCGTGACTCCAGTGCTGTAGAAGGTTATTTCACCACCACAGTTTAAAAAAAGAGCATATATGCTGAAGCTTGGGGGCAGCAGGGGCGGAGGAACGATTTGCTCCTAATGCCGCGTACATACGGTCGAAATTCCGACGGAGGCTTGCCCGTGGAAAAGTCCGACCGTGTGTACGCAGTGTGTAAGGTTAATCTATCCTGTACGGCAGGTACTGCTGCTTCCGGAGTGACATGAGGCACGAAGGATGGAATCCATAGTTCGCACAGAATGGAGACTGATTGGTGGAGGCGTGTACCAAATTATTATAGGCAAATTCGGCACACGGGAGCAAGGTTACCTAGTTATCTTGAGATAAGGTAGAAAAACAGCGTATGTACTGCTCTAGCATCTGATTTGTCCTCTTCGTCTGGCCATTACTCTGTGGGTGATAGGCAGAGGACAAACAGATTTCAAAGCTTTACCGAGAGCCCTCCAAAACTTGAAGTAAATTGTACTCCTCTGTCAGAGACAATACTGTCTGGCAAGCCGTGCAATCTTACGATCTCCTTAATAAAAACATGTGCTGCATCTATGGAAGAAGGTGAACCTAGTAGAGGCAGAAAGTGGGCCATTTTTGTTAGACGAATGACCACCACCAGGATAGTTAAAAAGCCTTCGGATGGGGGTAGCTCCACAATAAAATCCATGGATAGCATCTTCCAAGGATGGTCTGGGATAGGTAGTGGTCTCAACAGACCCCAGGCTTGTGTGCAGCTTCCCTTATTTCTGGCACAGGTTGTGCAGGAGCCTACAAAGTCCCTACAATCTTGCCTTAGGTTAGGCCACCAGTAGGATCACTGAATCAGCTCAGTAGTCTTACGGATTCCAAAGTGGCCGGCAAGCTGGTGATCATGAAAGGAACAAAGATCTTGTCCTTGTGCCACAGGAGTCCTTCCTGCCTTCTAAATACGGAACCTTAGGATTCAGAGTATTGAGCAGAGGTTTGTTCAAGGGTTGATCTTAGATAGGGTTGAATTAAAAGGAAATTCTGAGGGGACAAGATGGTGCTAGGGGCAGCAGTCTCTGGAGTTTCTGGAAACATGCGTGAGAAGGCATCTGCTTTCCCATTCTTGGACCTCAGGCGGTAAGTAAGGTGAAAGTTAAACCTCGAAAAGAACAAGGCCCATCTGGCTTGCCGTGGTCTTAGTCTTTTGGCGGATCTGAGATATTCAAGGTTTTTATGGTCAGTGAATATCATGATGGGGTGAGCTGCGCCTTCAAGTAGGTAGCGCCATTCTTCGAGGGCAGCTTTTATTGCCAGTAATTCCCGATCCCCTACATCATAATTTCTTTCCGGCTGGCATAGTTTTCAGGAGAAAAAGGCCACAGGGTGTAGTAAAGCTTTAGGGCCTTGACGTTGAGACAGGACAGCCCCAATGGCGACTTCAGATGCACCGACCTCCAAAACGTAGGGCAAGGCTGGATCTGGATGTTGCAGAATGGGGGCCGAGGTGACTAGAGTCTTTAGCTTATCAAAAGCTTCTTGAGCTTCCTGGGACCACTGGAAGCAGGTATGCTGGTGAGTCAACTGAGTAATAGGGGCAATAATAGCAGAAAAGTCTTTGACAAATCTCCGATAAAAATGAGCAAACCCTACAAATCTTTGGATACCTTTCTTGTCGGTAGGGGCTGACCACTCCAGAATAGCGGATACTTTCTGAGGGTCCATAGCTATCCCAGACGTGGAAATAATTAGGCCCAGGAACTGTATGGACGTCTGTTCGAATTCACACTTTTCTGCTTTTGCATAGAGCCTGTGTGTCACGTACCTTAAGGCAGAGCCCGTATTGCAGGGAGCGGCCACTCGTAAACCCCTGGTTCGGGAACCCCTGATAGGGAAGACAGGAGCTCGAGAGCACAGGGGAGCACAAGTGCCTGGCTGGTAAGCTGGGTAGAGGGCTGGAGATCTGTGCAGACGGGAACCAGGAGGTATCCTGTAGTCCAGCAGCAGGAAGCAAGCAGGAGATGTGCAGCAGACACAAGGAGGTGTCCTGTAGTCCAGCAGCAGGAAGCAAGCAGGTAATGTGCAGCAGACACAAGGAGGTGTCCTGTAGTCCAGCAGCAGGAAGCAAGCAGGTAATGTGCAGCAGACACAAGGAGGTGTCCTGTAGTCCAGCAGCAGGAAGCAAGCAGGTAATGTGCAGCAGACACAAGGAGGTGTCCTGTAGTCCAGCAGCAGGAAGCAAGCAGGTAATGTGCAGCAGACACAAGGAGGTGTCCTGTAGTCCAGCAGCAGGAAGCAAGCAGGTAATGTGCAGCAGACACAAGGAGGTGTCCTGTAGTCCAGCAGCAGGAAGCAAGCAGGTAATGTGCAGCAGACACAAGGAGGTGTCCTGTAGTCCAGCAGCAGGAAGCAAACAGGTAATGTGCAGCAGACACAAGGAGGTGTCCTGTAGTCCAGCAGCAGGAAGCAAGCAGGTAATGTGCAGCAGACACAAGGAGGTGTCCTGTAGTCCAGCAGCAGGAAGCGAGCAGGTAATGTGCAGCAGACACAAGGAGGTGTCCTGTAGTCCAGCAGCAGGAAGCAAACAGGTAATGTGCAGGCGGGTCTCAAACAGGCAGGGTCAAACACAGACGGGCAGATCAGGTACAAGGGAGCATCCAAAGGGGGAGTCAAAGTCCAGAACCGAGATCGGGGCAGGCAGAAGTCAGAAGAGTCAGAGACAAGCCAGGTTTCAGCAGGGAACAGATGAATCAGGTTTTGCAGGTAGACCAAGCACATACAGGAAACGCTGTTGATCGGGCAGCAAGGCAACAGGGACTGGGTTTGGTTTAAATAGCGCTCTTGGCGCCAAACAGCGTCAGGGAAGCCGCGCGTGCACGCGCGCGCTCCCGCGCGCGCCCGCGCGCACCGACAGCCACGCCATTGCGCATGTGTGGGCGCAGCAGGCCCGTTCTGAGCCGGGGAATCCTTCTCCTCCTGGGGATGTTGGGACGTCCGCTGGAGGGGCTTTCCTGACATTGCCCCCCTCCAATGGGCAGCCTCCGGATGCCCAACTGGGCCCACTTACTTGGATTGGCTCTCCTGAAGGCCGAAATTAGCCTCTGGGCATGGATGTTAGCCTCTGGCTCCCAAGAATTCTCTTCCGGCCCGTAGCCCTTCCACTTTACAAGGTATTGAACCTGGCCATATCTCTTCCTGCAGTCCACAATAGTTTCCACTTCAAATTCCTCCTCGCCATCGATAAGCACAGGTTCAGGAGGGCCGGTGTTCCGGCTAGCAAAGGGATCCGGAGTTGAAGGTTTTAGAAGGGCAACGTGGAAGACTGGGTGGATTCTGAATGAGTCAGGCAGTTTTAACTCGTACGCCACATTATTGATTTTTCTAGTTACAGGAAAAGGACCCACAAACTTTGGCCCCAACTTCTTGGAAGGACACGCCAATTTCAAGTTTTGGGTGGACAGCCAAACCAAGTCTCCCGGCTTTAGGTTGAGGTCCCCTCTCCTCCTCTTGTCAAATATCGCCTTGTTTCGTTCCTGGGTCTTCAGTATCGTCTCCTGAAGTAACTTGTTATTGGTGCTGAAAAAATTCAGGGTTTCCTGGGCTGCTGGCACGGGGCACTCTGGGATGCTGTTAGACAAGAACAGGGGGTGAAACCCGTAATTTGAAAAAAATGGGGACTGGTTAGTTGCAGAATGAACAGAGTTATTGTATGCAAACTCGGCAAGAGGTAGGAGGGGGACCCAGTTATCTTGAGAAAAACATGAGTAGCAGCGCAGGTACTGTTCCAAGGTCTGGTTGGTACGTTCGGTCTGACCGTTGGTCTGGGGATGGTAAGCGGAGGAGAATAGGAGGTTGATCTTCAGGGCCGCACATAACGCCCTCCAGAACCTGGACGTAAATTGCACCCCTCGGTCAGATACGATATTGGCGGGGATTCCGTGGAGCCTCACAATCTCCTTGATGAAGACTCTTGCGGTCTCAGGAGCTGAGGGGGTGCCTTTCATGGGTAAGAAATGGGCCATCTTGGAGAACCTGTCTACTACCACAAAAATGGTTGTGAAGTCTTCAGAAGGGGGCAATTCGACAATGAAGTCCATGGAGATCATCCTCCATGGCTTCTCCGGGACTGGAAGGGGGTTCAGCAAGCCCCAGGCTCTTGTCTTGCTGCCCTTATTCTGGTTACACGTGATACATGACTCGACGTATGCCCTGCAGTCCTTTAGAAGGTTGGGCCACCAAAAGGTGCGCAGGAGAAGATCAGCGGTCTTGCGGGCACCAAAGTGGCCGGCCAATTCGTGGTCGTGGCAGGATTTCAGGGCGGCCACCCGTGACTGTTGAGGAACAAAGATCTTCTCCTCATGCCACAGCAGACCGTCTCTAGGCTGCAAGGAACTGCCCGGCTGGTGAGGGATCAAAGCGGAGGCTTGTTTAATTTCGGATAGAAGATCCTCATGCAGAAGAAGGAAGTTACCTGGGGTAAGTATGGTGTCTGGAGGTGGCGGAACTGTGGACTCACTGAACATTCGTGACAGAGCATCAGGTTTGGTATTCTTGGATCCGGGCCTGAAGGTGATGTGAAATGAAAATCTGGTGAAGAAAAGTGCCCATCTAGCCTGGCGGGGTCTCAACCTCTTGGCTACTTTTAGGTATTCCAGATTCTTATGGTCCGTGTAGACCAGGATAGGATGGGCGGCTCCTTCCAGAAGATAACGCCACTCCTCGAGCGCGGCCTTGATGGCCAGTAGCTCTCTATCCCCGACATTGTAATTTCTCTCTGCTTCGGACAGCTTACGGGAGAAAAAGGCCACCGGGTGGAGGAGCGCCTTAGGGCCTTGTCTCTGGGAGAGGATTGCCCCTACCGCCACTTCAGAGGCGTCGACCTCCAAGATGTAAGGGAGTGCAGGATCCGGGTGTTTTAGGACCGAGGCCGACACGAACTGGTCCTTTAGTGTTGAAAAGGCAGACTGAGCTTCAGGAGACCACTGGAACTTGGTACCTTGCTTGGTCAGTCTCGTGATGGGAGCAATGATGTTGGAAAACCCCTTAATAAATTTGCGATAGAAATTCGCGAATCCTACGAATCGCTGAATTCCCTTCTTGTCCATGGGGGCAGGCCAATCCAAGATGGCAGACACCTTTTGCGGATCCATCTTAATCCCATCTACTGAAATGACCAAGCCTAAGAACTGGATACTTTGACGTTCAAACTCGCACTTTTCAGGCTTCGCATACAGGCCATGCTGGCGAAGACGGGTCAAGACCTTCTTGACGTGTTCCCTGTGAGTAGTCAGAGAGGGAGAGAAAATCAAGATGTCATCCAAGTAGACAATAACAAATAAATCAAGATAGTCTCTAAAAATGTCATTTACAAAATGTTGAAATGTCGCAGGGGCGTTGCAGAGCCCAAATGGCATCACCAGGTATTCATAGTGTCCGAAGCGGGTGCGAAAGGCAGTCTTCCATTCGTCCCCGCTTCGGATACGGACCAGGTTATATGCCCCATGGAGATCTAATTTGGTAAACAACACAGCGGTACCAAGCCTCTGGAATAGTTCCGGTACCAGGGGCAGGGGGTACCGATTCTTAATTGTAATTTTGTTCAAGTCCCGGTAGTCTACGCAGGGGCGTAGAGAGTGATCTTTCTTCTCTACAAAGAAAATCCCTGCCCCGGCTGGGGAGGTAGAAGGTTGTATAAACCCCTTTCGCAGGTTGTCATCGATGTATGCTTTGAGAGTCTCCAACTCCAGTCCTGTTAAAGGGAAGATTCTTCCGAAGGGAATTTCTGCACCTGGTAAGAGTTCAATTGGGCAGTCATAGGGCCTGTGTGGAGGGAGTGTCTCTGCCCCTTTTTGACTGAATACGTCCAAGAAACTGTGGTATTCTTCCGGGACAGCCCTACGGGCCTCAACGTCAACCTCTAGACAGAGCAGAGAGGGTGAGACGTTGGTGGTCCCTTGCAGGCAGTGCTGACAGCAGTAAGGAGAGAGGAAGCTGATACTCCCCGTGGGCCAGTCGATTTGAGGGTTATGGGCCTTGAGCCAGGGTATGCCCAGGATAACAGGGAACAGAGGGGACTCAATGATGTCCAGGCGGAGTAGTTCACTGTGGTTACCCGCAATGGTAGCGTGTAGAGGAGCCGTCTCTTGGGTCACAGGTCCAGATCTGATAGCCGACCCATCGGCTAGATGTACCGACAGTCCTCTGGCTCGGGGACGTAAAGGAACTCGAAATTTGCGGGCAAAAGTCTGGTCCATGAACCCACTACAGGCTCCAGAGTCAATTATGGCGGGGACCAGAGTATTCCCTCCTGGGAGCTGTAGGGAAAGGGAAACAGTCAGGTGAGACGCATTATTAAGTACTGCGGGCAAAACAGTGGAAAACAGAGAGGAGTGCTTACAGGACTTCACGGGACAGGCCCTCACGTAATGTCCGGGTTCCCCACAGTAGAGGCAAAGGTTCTGGATTCGCCTGCGTTGTCGCTCCTCTGGGGTCAGGGAAGGACGAAGGACGCCCAGTTGCATAGGCTCAGAGGGTGCAGTTGCGGTGCGGCCAGAAGGGTAAGGTACCCGGGGTAGCATCCACACCGGACGGGAAGAACCGGTCGTACGCTCAGTCCTACGCTCCCTCAGACGCCTGTCTATCTGAGTGGACAGGTTGATTAGGTCTTCGAGAGTCTCAGGGATGCCCACTCTGGCCAACTCGTCCTTCAAAGACTCGGAGAGGCCCATACGAAATTGATGACGCAGAGCTGCGTCATTCCAGCTCGTATCGGCGCTCCAGCGCCTAAACTCGGATGCATAGTCCTCTGCCGCCCTACGGCCCTGTTGTAGGGAAAATAGAGCTGCTTCGGCAGTCGCTGCCTGTTGTGGGTCTTCGTAGAGGATGCCCATGGCTTGGAAAAAGGCGTTCAGATTGCTGAGGCATTCGTGCTTCTGTTCCACCAGGCGGTGGGCCCAGGCCTGGGGCTCCCCTTGTAGCAGGGAGACCACAAACCCCACCTTGGTGGACTCAAGGGAAAAGGTTCGGGGTTGGAGTACAAAAAAGAGTTCACAGGCGTTGCGGAATGCCCTATATCTGTTCCGGGCCCCGGAGAATCTATCCGGAGTAGGGACCTTGGGCTCAGGAGGCAGCATAACCACCGAGGGTGCAGGTGATGCGCTGAGCGCTGTTGGGCCTGAGGTGGTTAGGGTCTGCACGCGTTCCTCTAGGCGGGAGTACCCCTCTTGTAGGGAGTTGACGGCCTGTGTCAGTCCGGCCAGGTGACGGCATAAGTCCTCCCTAGCCGTGGCTCCCTGCATGGGCTCAGTCATGGCTGCCCGATACTGTCACGTACCTTAAGGCAGAGCCCGTATTGCAGGGAGCGGCCACTCGTAAACCCCTGGTTCGGGAACCCCTGATAGGGAAGACAGGAGCTCGAGAGCACAGGGGAGCACAAGTGCCTGGCTGGTAAGCTGGGTAGAGGGCTGGAGATCTGTGCAGACGGGAACCAGGAGGTATCCTGTAGTCCAGCAGCAGGAAGCAAGCAGGAGATGTGCAGCAGACACAAGGAGGTGTCCTGTAGTCCAGCAGCAGGAAGCAAGCAGGTAATGTGCAGCAGACACAAGGAGGTGTCCTGTAGTCCAGCAGCAGGAAGCAAGCAGGTAATGTGCAGCAGACACAAGGAGGTGTCCTGTAGTCCAGCAGCAGGAAGCAAGCAGGTAATGTGCAGCAGACACAAGGAGGTGTCCTGTAGTCCAGCAGCAGCAGGAAGCAAGCAGGTAATGTGCAGCAGACACAAGGAGGTGTCCTGTAGTCCAGCAGCAGGAAGCAAGCAGGTAATGTGCAGCAGACACAAGGAGGTGTCCTGTAGTCCAGCAGCAGGAAGCAAACAGGTAATGTGCAGCAGACACAAGGAGGTGTCCTGTAGTCCAGCAGCAGGAAGCAAGCAGGTAATGTGCAGCAGATACAAGGAGGTGTCCTGTAGTCCAGCAGCAGGAAGCGAGCAGGTAATGTGCAGCAGACACAAGGAGGTGTCCTGTAGTCCAGCAGCAGGAAGCAAACAGGTAATGTGCAGGCGGGTCTCAAACAGGCAGGGTCAAACACAGACGGGCAGATCAGGTACAAGGGAGCATCCAAAGGGGGAGTCAAAGTCCAGAACCGAGATCGGGGCAGGCAGAAGTCAGAAGAGTCAGAGACAAGCCAGGTTTCAGCAGGGAACAGATGAATCAGGTTTTGCAGGTAGACCAAGCACATACAGGAAACGCTGTTGATCGGGCAGCAAGGCAACAGGGACTGGGTTTGGTTTAAATAGCGCTCTTGGCGCCAAACAGCGTCAGGGAAGCCGCGCGTGCACGCGCACGCGCCCGCGCGCACCGACAGCCGCGCCATTGCGCATGTGTGGGCGCAGCAGGCCCGTTCTGAGCCGGGGAATCCTTCTCCTCCTGGGGATGTTGGGACGTCCGCTGGAGGGGCTTTCCTGACACTGTGTTCTCTTAATGTGGATAGTACCTTCCAGACATGGGTCCTATGTAGCTCCAAGGTGGCAGAGAAGATGAGGATGTCATCCAAGTATACGATCAGAAAATGATCCAGAAACTCTCTAAAGATGTTATTTACAAAATGTTGAAAGGTCGCTGGGGCATTACACAGTCCAAAAGGCATAACGAGATATTCAAAATGCCCGAAACGAGTTCTGAAAGCGGTCTTCCACTCGTCCCCCTTCCTGATGCGCACAAGATTGTAAGCGCCTCGTAAGTCCAGCTTAGTAAAGACGCAGAATGGAAACTCTGGAAGAGCTCAGGAACAAGGGGAAGAGGGTAACACATAGGGCCTGAGGGTATGGCCTTTCTTTTCCACAAAGAATATCACGGCACCAGCTGGAGAAGATGATAGGCGGATGAACCCTTTCTCTAAGTTCTTGTCAATATATTGACGTAAGGTCTCGAGTTCAGTCTCTGAAAGTGGAAATATTCATCCAAAGGGGATCTCCGCACCAGGCAACAACTCATATGGACAATCGTAAGAACGATGGGGTGGCAAAGTGTCAGCTTTTCTTTTATCGAAGACATCTAAGAAGTCATGGTAGACTGGAGGGACGTCTTGGCTGGAATTGGAAACTGGTTGGACGGTAAGGCAACTGGAGGGTGCTACAGGTTCAGGTATAATGCAATGCTGATGGCAATAGGTTGACTTAAAAAAGATATTCCCTGTGTTCCAGTCTGAGGGTTGTGTGCCTGTAGCCAGGGGAGTCCCAGAATTACAGAAAACATTGGTGAACAAAGAAAATCAAAACAAAGGAATTCTTGATGACCAGAGTCAATCACGGTAAGGGTAGGCAAGGTCTCTTGAGTAATAGGCCCAAACTGCGGTGTAGATCCATCAGCCAAATTAATTTTAAGTTTACGTTCCTTATTCAGAAGTGGTATCTGAAAGTCCTTAGCAAGAGAAATGTCCAGAAAGCAACTGCAAGCCCTGGAATCGATTATTGACGGAAGTCTGACCTCTCCTCTTGCCAACTGTAATGCGACATGGAGAACAAGGTGGGTTGGAGAAGGTTTTGGGACATGGAGGCTTGTAGGGTTGCGGAAAGGAAATCTACTGGGCCTTACAGGACAGTTGAGAAGGATGTGACCGGCTTCTCCGCAATAGAGATTTGCATAGGCCCTCTGTTGGATGTGACCGAGGTGGAGGGTGCAGGAGTGGCTGGAACCGTAGGTATCATCCATGATGGCCGGAGGGAACATACGCGGTCAAACCGTCGCTCTCGCTGGCGCCTATTAAGTTGGATGGTTAGCTGAATGAGCCCTTCTAAACGTGGTTGGGGACTCTACTCATGCTAGTTCATCTTTGACAGGTTCAGAAAAGCCAAGCCGGAATTTGAATCTGAGAGCTGCCCTGTATCGGCAGCCCAATTGCGAAAGTCCACGATATAGTCTTCTACAGGGCGCTGCCCTTGCCGCAGGGCATGAAGGGCGGCCTCAGCAGTAGCCAGGCATTGCGGATCATATAATTTGGACATGGCTTCAAAGAACAAGTCCACTGAATTAATAGCGGTATTCCTTTGCTCCAGTAACTGATGGGCCCAAGACTGAGGTTCATTGAACAGCAAGGACATAGCAAATCCCACTTTAACGGTTTCTAGGAAGAAAGTTGGTCACTGCTGCAGCATGCTTTAAATAAGACACTGGCGCCTGGAGTCTCTCACGTATTGCGTGAGAATTGGCGCATGCGTTCTCGGCCGCGCGCGCGCATGCGTATTAGCATTGTGGTATTTGTTGATCTGCGATTCTGCTGGCCATTGATGCCAGTTCTCCTGCGGGTTGGTCCCTGACAGCTGTCATTAGTATTGTTTGGACCTCGGACCAACATTTTATTGCCCCCCCAGCTAGACTCAAAATTAGTTTACTGCAGCAGATAAGGCAGCGATTGGTATTGGCTGCCAGAGGTTACAGCACATCATTCCCGCTCACTGATTAGTTGCTAGAGGTTACAGCACATAATTTCCGCTTGCTGATCGGTTGCTAGAGGTTACTGCACATCATTACTGCTCATTGACTGGTTGCTAGAAGTTACATAACATCATTGCTGCTCACTAATTGGTTTCTAGAGGTTACTTTTCTAGAGGTTACTGCACATCATTATTGCTCACTGATTGGTTGCTAGAGGTTACTGCACATCATAACCTCTGCATCAAATTGTGGGTGTCATTAAATTGCACTGGCATTAAAGGGTGCACTATGTACAGAGTGCAGACTGAGGGGTGCATTACATAAAGAGTGCATAGTTGAAAGGTGTGCTATGTACAGAGTTGAAGGGTGCACTATGTACAGAATTCAGCATTCAGGGGTATGCTAGGTACAGAGTGCAGGGTTGGGGGGTGTGCTACGAGTTCAAGGTTGAGGGGTGCACAATGTGCAGGGTGCGGGGTTGAGGGTGCGCTATGTGTAGAGTACAGGGTTGAGGGGTGCACTACATGCAGAGTGCAGGGTTGAGGGGTGCACTACGTACAGAGTGCAGGGTTCATGGGTGCTCTAAATACAGAGTGCAAGGTTCAGGGGTGCGCTATGTAAAGAGTGCAGGGTTCAGGGGTGCGCTACATGCAGGGGTGCACTAAGTGCAGGCGTGCGCTAGAGGCAGAGTACAGGGGTGCACTAGGTGCAGGGGTGCTCTAGTTGAAGAGTGCAGGGGTGCACTAGGTGCAGAGTGCATGGGGTGCGCTAGGTACAGAGTACAAGGGAGTGCTAGGTGCAGAGTGCATGGGTGAGCTAGGTGCAGAGTGCAGGTGTGAGGTAGGTGCCAAGTGCAGGGATAAGATATGTGCAGAGTACAGGGGTGAGGTGGGTGCAGAGTGCAGGGGTGAGCTGGCTGCACAGTGCAGGGATGAGCTGGCTGCACAGTGCAGGGGTGAGCTGGCTGCACAGTGCAGGGGTGAGTTGAGTGCATGGGTGAGATGAGTGCACAGTGCAGGGGTGAGCTGGGTGCACAGTTGCAGGGGTGTGCTGGGTGCACAGTGCAGGGGTGAGGTGGGTGCAGATTGCAGGGGTGAGTTGGGTGCAGAGTGCAGGGGTGCACTGGGTGCAGAGTGCAGTGTTGAGCTGGGTGCAGAGTGCAGGGGTGAGCTGGGTGCAGAGTGCAGGGGTGAGCTGGGTGCACAGTGCAGGGGTGAGCTGGCTGCACAGTGCAGGGGTGAGGTGAGTGCATGGGTGAGATGGGTGCACAGTGCAGGGGTGAGCTGGGTGCACAGTGCAGGGGTGAGCTGGGTGCACAGTGCAAGGGTGAAGTGATTGCAGGGGTGAGGTGGGTGTCAAGTGCAGGGGTGAGTTTGGTGTAGAGTGCAGGGGTGCACTGGGTGCAGAGTGCAGGGGTGAGGTCGGTGCAGAGTGCAGGGGGAGGTGGGTGCAGAGTGCAGGTGTGAGGTAGGTGCAGAGTGCAGGGATGGGGTGAGGTAGGTGCAGAGTGCAGGGATGAGGTGGGTGTAGAGTACAGGGATGGGGTGAGGTAGGTGCAGAGTGCAGTGGTGAGCTGGGTGCAGAGTGCAGGGGTGAGGTGGGTGCAGAGTGCAGGGATGGGGTGAGGTGGGTGCAGAGTGCAGGGGTGTGCTAGGTGCAGGGTGCAGGGGTGAGGTGGTGCAGAGTGCAGGAGTGAGGTGGGTGCAGAGTGCAGGGATGGGGTGAGGTAGGTGCAGAGTGCAGGGATGAGGTGGGTGTAGAGTACAGGGATGGGGTGAGGTAGGTGCAGAGTGCAGTGGTGAGCTGGGTGCAGAGTGCAGGGGTGAGGTGGGTGCAGAGTGCAGGGATGGGGTGAGGTGGGTGCAGAGTGCAGGGGTGTGCTAGGTGCAGGGTGCAGGGGTGAGGTGGTGCAGAGTGCAGGAGTGAGGTGGGTGCAGAGTGCAGGGATGGGGTGAGTTAGGTGTAGAGTGCAGGGGAGGAGGTAGGTGCAGAGTGCAGGGGTGAGATGGGTGCAGAGTGCAGGGATGAGGTGAGGTGGGTGCAGAGTGCAGGGGTGTGCTGGGTGCAGGTGTGAGGTGGGTGCAGAGTGCAGGAGTGAGGTGGGTGCAGAGTGCAGGGATTAGGTGAGGTGGGTGCAGAGTGCAGGGGAGGAGGTAGGTGCAGAGTGCAGGGGAGGAGGTAGGTGCAGAGTGCAGGGGAGGAGGTAGGTGCAGAGTGCAGGGGATGAGGTGGGTGTAGAGTGCAGGGGTGAGGAAGGTGCAGAGTTCAGGGATGAGGTGGGTGCAGAATGCAGGGATGAGGTGGGTGCAGAGTGCAGGGGTGCACGGCTCTCCTCCCCCCTAGATTCCAGTACAGACCTCCCCTCCCCCCAAGTACAAGGCTCTCCTCCCACAGCCCCCCCCCCCTGGATTCCAGTGCAGCGTTTTCCTCTGTCCCAAATGCTACTCACAGCGCGTTGTCCGATGTCCATGCAGCCTGCTGGTTCCAGATTCCCGGCCGACTTCCTCCTCTGCTCTCAGAAATCAGTGTGTATACCCAAGCGGCGCGTCTGTATTTCCAAGTGACAGTAGCAAGCAGCCAGCTTCCGACCAGCATCGGGCAGCGCAGGGCTCAAGGGGTGGCCAGCGTGGGGCTCAAGGGGCGCCCAGCGCGCTGCTGAAGAAGTGGCCAGCGCAGGGCCCGCCAACAATGACAGCTGCCCCTTTTGCCCCACGTTAAAGATGGCCCTGTGTGTTGCGAAAACATCTGCATTGTTTTGCAAATAATACAAATTTGCTGATTAAAATATACGCTATATAAGCCGTGTACTTGTGGACTCCACCAATTGATCAGCCTGAAAGATAACTGGACTTTAAATTTTAAATTTCATTAACAATAAATGTAAAAAGGTGAAGGCTGGGTGCAGGGGAGGGCTGGGTGCAGGGGACAGAGTGGCAATTGCCCCCCAGGCCGCCTTAACTTACGTTAAAACGGCCGGCGCCCACTGCCCGTTGCTATTTTTACGGCTGCAGCGGTCGGCCACTGTTGCATTCCAGGAGTTGTAGTCCGTACTCAAGCTCCCAAGCAGCGCAGAGGAAACTACAACCCCCAGAGACCAGAGTCTTGTAGGCAGGGTGCCCGTGACTGTCTCGGGCTGTGGGGCTGGGTGCTGGCTTGCGCTGGCCGTGGCGTGCAAGCTGAGCTGCCAGGTAAGAAAACCTGACACCCACAGCTGACCCCCACATCCCATCCCCCCCATACACCCCATTTACCCTGCCTCAGTGATCAGGCTGCATTGGATGGGCACTGGTGAGACTGCATTTATGGAAACTGGTGAGGCTGCATTGATGGGCACTGATCAGACTGCATTGAGGGGCACTGGTGAGGCTGCATTGAAAAACCAGCTGGGCATGGATGGTGAGCTGATTCGGTGGTTCAATGGGCCACTTGACTGGACTTCCCCCCAGGCCTAAGGCTGCCAGCCCTCCCCTGGCTGGGTGTACTTGTATTATGTGGTGTTATTGTATTATTTCACCAACAGTCTTGTGGAGGATTACAAGTAGCATGTTTTAAGGGTCAAGAGATTAAGTGACTAAACTAAAAAAATATATACTTTTTTGTGTTATAATTCTATATCAGCACATTAAAATCCTGATCAACCATGTTGTATTTTTTTATAGCTTGATATAGCATAAGGGATGTTGGTGCATGACTGTGGAGTCAGAAAAGAAAATGCACCGCTATCTACAGCGCATGCGCCGTAGACAGCGGCGCGCAGGCGCACTGCGCATGCCGAGATCACAGCGATATGCCGCTCTCGTGCGCATGCGCGGGAGTGACGTCATCGCCGCTCCAGCGAATCACAGCGCTGGAGCGGCGAGACCCGGAAGTCACTCCGGGTTTGATAGCGACGCCGAAGATCGTGGATGTAGACCGCTACGGGGGCTTCGTTCTCAGCTAAGTCATTCATAATGAGCCAGTATGCTATGCATACTAGCTCATTATGCCTTTGCCTTGCAGGTTCCTATTTTTTTTTTTAAACGGCTTTACTTCCTCTTTAACATTTGCACCTATAGGTAAGCTTATAGGAATTCTAACCTGTAAGTAGGGTGAATATCTCCTAAATCTCCTAAACACCATTAGGAGGTATTCTAGCCCAAGATGGAACTGTGCATGCACAGTGATGCTCTGCAGTCAGGGTACACTGATTGTGCAATGAATACAGAGTGCCTTGCTGCAATGATGACTCCTGCATAGGAGTGACGTCATTGTGGTCCAGCCATTCAAACAGTCAGAAAGTGTGAATGCAGAAGAAAGACAAGGTGAAGATCAGAACACTTGCAGCAGTGACAGTGCAGTGCTGAAGGGCTCCATTTAAAAGATAAGTCTCCTATAATGTGCTACTAAGTGGCACCTCAACACACTTAGGTCCAACACATGTGCATTACAGCATACCACAATGCTTGGTAATGTACTACCATGCGCTTTAGTGCACTGTGTAAAAAAAAATGCTGTGTGTATGTTTTTTTGTTCATTATTGTGTATTTGTAGTTCATTCAAAACAATTTAGCTGCAATATTAACCACTTCCTGACCGCCCACCAAAGATATACTGCAGCAGGACGGCTGCTCTGTGCCAGATCACATACCTAGTACGTGATCTGACACTTCCAGGTCTGGGTCGAACACATGCACCACGGGCAACCCACTTTCACTGTGATCGCACACAGTGGAAGCCCAGCAATGGGTACTGTGGACTCGATATCTGCCCGCACCCACTGATTATACAGTACACTGGCACAATGGTGATCTGCCTATGTATACAAGGCAGATTGCCGTTCTGTGAGTAGGGAAGGTACTGATCCTGTGTTCCTGAAAAGCAGGACATGGATCAATGCCTTCCCATAGTAAAAGCACCCCCCCCCCCCACAGTGAGAAAGCACAGGCTAGGTACATAGTCAACCCTTTGATTGCACCCTATGTTAACCCCTTTACCCTTCTATGCATTAAGGTGAAAAAACATCTGACAATGCTGTTTTACTTACCTGACCCCCTTAAAAGTCCTGCAGCCATTGCCTCACGCTGCTGTCAATCACATCCAATGACACGGCGCGGGGCCAAGTAATACAGTGAGCGGCTACGGCCACCAGCTGTATCACGGGAGCGTGCCCGCAAGCACTCCACACCATGCAAGGGAGCTCGCATGACGTTGTGGAGTCCTTGCGGGAGGGAGCCGAGACAGCCGCCGAGGGACCCCAGAAAACCAGGTTCGGAGCCACTCTGTGCAAAACGAGCTGCACAGTGGAGGTAAGTATAACATGTTTGTTATATACAAAAAAAATTTGCATTTAGTGACCCTTTAAGTGGATCCAGCCCACACCTCCATACATACATGGCTTTGGTTAGTGATACAGGTATTACCCTATGAAAATCTCATATTTTAATACAGGGGTTCCCCAACTAAGTATAACAAAGTGTGGGATGCTTGGTGTTCTTCTGCCCTTACTGTAACCAACACGTAACTATATCACTAAAAGATTCGAGAAATAGCTATTGTACATTACTGTTTCTATGGTGTTTTCTATAACATGTGTATCGGGATCAATATGCTGAGAAATGCAGTGTACTTGTAAAGACATTGAAATGTTTGCACTGTAAGATGTATCGCACTTTTTTGTTCGCTCATGTTGAGCACATTTGATAACTGTGATTGTCATGTACCTCTTTCAATAAAAAGAGTTTAAAAAAAAATAGGGTAATACTTTTTGAGGAAATTGATAAAGATGAGGATAACTAAATAATATTGGCTAGTTGGGACATTTCCAGTTATGTTTGCCTCTTCTCTCTCTCACTGGCAAGCAGTACCTGTAGAGTAAACTGCCATAGAGTTGTGTGGGGCCATCTTTCCTGACTGAAAAAGCTTTGGAAAGGACTCCATTCAACCCTATGACAACTTACTGCTCAGGCCATGCACCATGCCAATCTGTGTGAATTAGAAAAAAAAAAATTTTTTCTTTAGGCTATTTTCTATGAATGTTCTTTTATTAGGGGTGTTATGTCCACTAGATGGATTTGAAGACCATAGGAAATACACATGACTTTGTAACAAGATATACAATGTCAAAGGATTTGACTGACAACAGTGGGAAGCAATGACACCTGCCTCTCTCAGCAAAGCCTGGGAGAGCAGGGAGAGGAGGAGAGTGCAACTGTTTTCCTGAACAATGTGGAGCAAGATCAGGCTCAGGTAAGTATTGGGGGGGGGGATGAGGTGGCAATACTTTAAGGAAAGTCATAAAGTTTGTTTAGGCCACACAAACCTCTTTAACACATGACATAATGCACTTTAACAACACACGGGCACAGTGTGATGAACCCATAAAATACGTTACTAATACGTTACTAATACTTTTTCAGGAAATGAATAGAGATGAGGAAAGCTAAGTAATATTTGCCCATTGTGAAATCTCCAGTTAGCTTTAAAAATTAGAAAACTATTTTCCAAGATGTTTATAAAGAAGCAAAAAGTGAAATTACAATCTGAACTCTGACAAGCATGGCCTGCCCAATGCTACAGTTTTGTTTTAATCCTTTCCTCTTCTCTCTCTCACTGACAAGCCGTACCTGTACAGTGAGCTGCCATGGAGTTGTGTGGGTCCATCTCTCCTGACTGGAGGTGCTTGGGAAAAGACTCAATTCAGCTCTATGACAACTTATTGTTGAGATGTGGACACAGATCAGAGAGAGAGAAGTAATGAAATGTTCTTCGGAGTACTAATGGAGTCAGTTTTTCAGATGAACATACAGTATACTTATTATGTAAAAGAAGGATAGGTAGAAAGAGATTGATGATTTACACATAGTTACATTTTCCACTTTTATAATGGAATTCTCATATTCCACAGGCACAAGCCTACAAATGTGGTGGATGTCAAATAAATACAAGAACAGTGAAAAAACTGTAGAAAAACAAAAGAACTTGTAATAGTAAGAAATTACACTGTTTTAATAATCAGAAATGAAAGATCAACTTATTATTCGCCCATTATTTTTCAAATTATGATGTATGCTATTCATAAAAAACAAGGGTATTAGAGGTTTAGATTGCTGGATTGCCCCCCAAAAAAATCAACATTTTTAAAGCACATGAAGATTTTACAAATCATAATAATTTTTTATTGCTTTGGTCACATAAAAAAAATCCTGTTACGTATGAGTTTATTCTTCATAAACCAATTGTCAAAATTAATGGATTTTATTTACTTGACATATGTTTTTTATTGGGTGAAATACTATAAAATATATGCTCACCTTGGAAAATAACATGTCCTTCCCTACAATAGCTAAAGTGAAAAAAAAAGATGCTTTTATTAATGATTCACGTTTAAGATACATTACAAAACAAAAATATTTTTTCAAATATTTTTTCAAGATGATTAAATGTATAACATGGGTACATGCACATGAACGTTTGCAATCACCCGGAAGCTATAGCATTACATTATTGACATTTTCCAGGGAAAGGGGACCTGTACAACCTGCCATAGAAGTGCATGGCTGTACATGCTTGTATTCATGTATATGCTGATGCTCCATTGCATATTTCCTTTACATGGAAGTTTCCTGATAGGGGAATTGGCTGTACACACTTACCTGCTGGTACATACATTTTTCCATCAGAATTTACCCATGCATATGATGTATATTCAGTGAACAGAAGTTCTATGGCCATGCACTTCTACGGCCTGCTGTATGTACCACCTATGGCTCCCCAGCCATGGGAAAACACCAGGAGTTTTCGGTTACAGCTCCATTGCACCTGAAAACATCCATATGCATATAAAACTTGTGTCTTGATGTTGTTACAACTGCCGCACCATCATAGTTGTTACAGTTTTTCACACTGTATTAACTTGCTAGAGTAATTAAACCAAATTAGCTGATAGCTAAATATAAATCTTACATTTTCTCCTGGTTTTAATTTAAGACATTACATTTTAGCAGAATACAGCTTTATACAGCATTTTCATGCAATTACTGGAACTCAGAAAATGGCATGCTATAGAGAATTTGTAGAATTATCACAACTGTAACAGAAAAAAGTCTGTATGTATACCTACCTATTTTATCAATTTACAATATATTTACACATAGATATTAATCAAATGTAAATCAATTTTTGTATGTTTTTCACAGAATATGGTTTGAACCTCTGCCTTGTTTTTAATTTTCATCTTTGTGACCACTGGATAGATTAACCCCCTCTATTTTCCCTTTGCCACTGAGACTGAAAGTGAGGAAAAACTGCGTTATCACTAGAAAAGGGGACATTTTCCAATAGGGACACCTGTTTAGGTGACAACTGTCTAAGATTGGATTTCCTGACAGACTCCATGGCAGCATACGTATGGGTCAACTACGCCCCCACCCCTCCGCTACAGGACCCCACTCTATCAGCAGGGTGGAGAAGGGCGATGGATGAGGTGCCATGAAGAGCTTTAGCCTGGCCACTGGCAGACAAAGCGGCAGTACGGCCTAAGAGCCTAGGTATTAGCGGGTGGCCATAAATGCCCTGGACCCGTGCAGCAGTATCTTCTGGATCCAGGCATGGTCGTTGGCGATGCCATGTGCAGTGATGTATACTTTTATATTGTATATTACATGGCAGCAGTTTTGTGTGTTTGTCTGTTTTCCTCCCTGGCTCTAGTGTCTTCCAGCCTATGGCGGTTGGAGCGCATTTGCATTCCAAACCACCGCTCTCTCTTCCGGTCTGGCGTCCCTGGGTTACACCTGTCTAGGGACTCAGCGCATGTGCACTGTGGGCAGTGGTTGCTTCATTACAGTGGAGACATACAATCAGCAGTCAGTACTGTTGATATTGGGATTTCTCTGTGGTCAGCTCGCAGCAGTTTCCCTAAATGCAGTGTGTAATCATCACAGGTATATTATCTGCATTAACACCCTTGTTTGCTGCCTGTGTGTGATCCCGCTATGGTTCTATCACCTATGCAGGTTGGTCAACCGCCATGTCAGCTGCTCCAAGGAAGGAGCCTGCTGGAGTCGCAGTCCCAGAGGGCAAATCTCTGTGTGAGCTATGCTAAGCTAAGGCAGTTGGAAAAGGGGATGGTGATTTCTGCAAATAGAATCTCTGGTGAGGGGCGTAGTGCAAGAATCCCTTAAAGAGTGTGGTACAAGCCACACGAAAAGTTCAACAGCCATTATGGTGTGTTCTCCCACTAAGGACGGCCAGGAAGAACTGGAACTGTCCCAACCAAGCCATCCATCTATGAAGACCTCAGACAGTGAGGCAGAGGCAGATGAGTCACTTTGCCCTTTGTGATGCCTTTGGTCAAGACAATGAAGGAGGCATTTACATGAGTAGAACCCGTATAGTCTCCTGCAAAGCAAGAGGAAGTTCTTTAAGCACCGCTAGAGAGCACATTCTAATTTACCATTCCTTACGGAAATAAGGGACATTATTTGGGATTAGTGAAGCAAGGTCCGGAGATATACCTCTCTTCTGAGCAAGATGGCCAAGCTCTATCCATTCAAAGATAAGAATGTGAAGCATCTAAAGGCTGCCTCTCTAGTTCTTGAGGTATTGATGAGGCAAGCAAGCATGTTGCTCTCCCTTGAAGGATGCAGTGAATGGCCTGGAAGTTAGCCTGGGCTCTGGTGGCCATGTTTAAAGTGATGAAAACGTGCAAGGTGAATGTGGGCGCAGTATTCAAGAGCGTTATTAGAAACTCAGTAGTTCAGGAGCCGGAGCTGGTGTTAGTTTCCATGGTAGTAAGGGGTAACTAATGCGCACAACCTCACTTATGCAAAATAATGGGAAGCTGCCAACATATAAGTGATCTCAAACAGTAAAGATAAAAATTGTTAAAATATTATGTGGCGCTAACCACTACGGGGAAGGATCCCTGAATAAAATAGCAAAACTAAATATATAAAAAAAATGTATCAAATAAATAATTAATATTAAAAGAATATGTAAATCTTACAATTAAATGGTAAAAATCTTCCTGATCAATCCAAGTGAATAATGAATGAGTAAATGACCGAAAAATCAGGTAAACAGTGCAAAATGCAATATCCTTAAGTGAAATTAATATCTGTGCAATAATAAAATTAATATTCCTTCCAAAAAATATCATATAGTGCAACAGACTCTTCTGATCAATAGTATAAAGTGTGAATGTTATTCTAAAAATAAAGTGCAGAAATCTAGAAATAATGTGCAAATGATCCAGGCAGTGCACATAAAACACCTGAATGTGCTGAAAACGTATTTAAAGTGCAATCCGTGACATAAAAAAGGGGGTCCGTGAAATAAGAAATGGATAGTTTCCAAAAATACAAATAACAATAAAAATAAAAACATAAAAATATAGAATAAAAAATTGGACAACAAGTCCCAACAGTTTATGTAAAAAAATGTGCAAAAGCAAAAAAACACACACAATGTACACTCAAATTCTTTTCAGCAGTTCTTCCTATGAGTGTTTTAGAAATGAAAAAAGTTTGTACAATCAGTGTTCCAAAAAAAAGTACTGATCCATGCATCCGATGTGCTCCGTGCTGTTCGGGGTGCACCCCACTGTTTCCCCCAGCATCTCACCTCAAAAGTTGGCCCCTACAGGCCTAGTTGCACTGTATATATGTTGCCAATACTCCTACTCGATCGATCGATCTCCAGCAATTTCACAGTTATGCTTTCCAGCAAATCTCACAGTAATGCTCCGATCACAGGGTTAATATTTCCAGATGGGTGGAAGCATGTAAGGATAAGGGGCTCCAATGTGTAGTAAATCATTAACAATATTTTATTAAATCAAATATCCACTTAAATTCAGAAAGAACAGTGTAGCTTAGAGGTGCTTCCGGTCTCGGCCGCAACCGGAAGTAAACGGTTACACCTGGCTCCTCCCTGATGCGTTGCATCACTGATCCCGTGACTTTCATGGTGAGGCTCCAACTGACATCATCCGCATAGTGGCGCAGGTTATGCTCCCGGTCAACTATGGCAAAGTGAGTGCTATGGCTGGGGCCTGGGCTTGCTGATCCCACCTCTAACAGGCATAATGTAAGATTCCTTTGAGCGAACTTCATCTTTTGGGAAGCTGGATGGCACTGTAACCCTGGCCACAGTTGGCAAGTCGAATCTTGCCTCAGGACTGGCGCTTGCTAGGCCGGAAGATGACACAGTCTAGAGGACAAATTTCGAAGCATGCGAGGATCGCACATTTTTACAGACCAGGTCAAGATTTTTAGGAAGAGCTGGTGAAGAGGCCAGATATTCCCTCAGAAGTATGCTAAAAGCTTGACCTTGGGTATCCAAGAAGTTACTGAGTTTGAGACATTGTCCATCAGAAGTCCTCCTCATCTCGGATTTGTTTCCACGGTTTTGCCTTACTCTGGGGTAAAAGAAGCTTTGTATTAAGTCACTGGTGTCGCAAAGTCCTGCTGTGCCAGTCCCAGAATGTGAGAGATTTCAGGGAATGTACTCGCCCCTCTTTATGGTCATGAAGAAGAATGGCTTGTGGACGCCGGTTTTAGACCTTGCGTACCTGAAACTATTTTCATCAAAAGGAGAAGTTCAAGATGGAGACATTGTCCCTGATTCATAGGGGGTCCAGCCAGGTGACTGGCTCGTTTCCAATTGACCTAAAGGATGCTTACTTTCATGTGACCATTGTAGAAGACTTCTGCAAGTTTATTTGGTTTGCCATAGGTCAAGACCATCTCAAGCTTGCTTGTCTACCATTTGGGCTTTCAACATCACCCTGTGTGTTTTCAGGATCTTATTGGTTGTTATAGTCTTTATCAAAGCAAGTAGCATACACCTGCATAGTTACTTGGATGTCCTACTCCTACTGTCCCAAGACAGAGGGCAGCTGCTGGAGCCCAGAGCTCAGGTCTTTTCAATGCTCCTCAAATTCAGCTGGCAGGTGTCAGCTTTATCGGCCTTCACAGGTGTTTCCAGGTCTAGGCATCTTTTCCTGTCCAACAATCCTTCAAGGGAGCAACTATGCTCAGACCTCGGTGTAAGCGGAGGTTTTCCAAATGGAACCTCCCTCTTGCTCTCAACTCCCTCTCAGGAATTGGAGTGGATTGTTCTCTGTTAAAGGCCTCTGTCAAGTTTGCCTTTCTCCTGGCTATCACTAGGGATGGGCCGAACAGACCCCTGTTCGATTCGCACCAGAACTTCTGGGGGGGTGGTCTCGGTATGGAAGAGGGAGGACGCGTCTTCCCTGAGTTTCATTTTTACTTTTTGAACACTGTTTTCTTTATGTTTGTCAATGTATAATAGGATATGGTAAAGTGTGCCCGACTGGCGGGGGGTGTCCTGCTGCATCTAGCCTAGGTTTTTACTGGGGGGGGGGTTTCCTCTTCCCCCACCTTTTTTTTCTGTTTCTTTGGATGCAGCCGCCCACTCCCCCCCAATTTGGTACACTTCTGGGTAGCCTCGGCTCATGTAACAGGGGGGTCATTTCCCTGCAGATGTGCCCCTCATTGGGGCCAAAAGATTTTCTGGTCTAGGCGTAAATTCATTTAGCGATATTTGACTAGGCAATGGAGCCACGGTTTGCTCTCATTCTCTCTTTCTAACCATTAAATAAAAATTTTGTGATGACCTGATAATGTTGTTTGCAAATGTTTTTCTTTTGTTACCACTTCCGGTACTCTCTGAAATATGTTCTTTATTTTTGTTGTTTTTCTGTTTTGGTTATTTCATTAATGAGAAGCTTACTATTGCAATTCGGCTTCTATTTGGACCGCCTAAAGCGGGGGACTGTTGGGGGGTCACGCGCATCGGGGGCTCAACCCCTGACGTGCCTTACCTCATCCCCCACTAGGCCTTAGCTGCCCTAATCTCCGTCTGGAGATTTAGTTTTCTCCCACCCTTTCTACACCTCTCCCACCCTAGTCCTCTATTATAGTCCTTTTCCACCCCTCTCTTCTACGTTCCCTGCCTTTAGTCTAGCCTCCCCTCCTCCCCCCCTCCCCACGCTACCTACTGTTCCAGGTTCTGGCGAGGTCCGACGGCCTGACCCCACCCCTCTAAAAATGTCATTGAAATTTGTATCCTGGAATGTGAAGGGCTTAAATGCCCCAGAAAAGTGCTTCAGCTGTCTTGCTGAACTCTGGAGACAAAGGCCTCAAGTAGTGTTCTTACAAGAAACTAATTTCCGTCCAGACAGGATCCCGAGACTATACAATAAACATTTCCCAACAGCATATCACAGTGTGTCACCCTCAACAAAATCAAAGGGCACGAGTATTCTCCTGGCCAAAACTGTACCCTGGCAGCTGTTGGACCTTCATACTGACCATGAGGGTAGATACCTTTTTGCAAAAGGTACGCTCCAGTCGCATGACGTTCACCCTGGCTAACCTGTACCTGCCGAATGTGGATCAGCTTCCAATACTTGAATCATGCCTAGCTGCCTTGGCTTCCTTTGCAGAGGGAACTCTGGTGTTAGGGGGAGACCTCAACCTGACCATTGATCCCCGCACAGACTCCTTGATAGGCTCCTCGGCCCTGTCCCGGAGATCCCAAAACCGAGTTAAGGAATTGTTGCACTCACACCACTTAGTGGATATCTGGCATATCCTTCACCCACAGGAGAGGGATTACACCTTTTTCCTCTGTGGTTCATGGCTCGTATTCCAGGATAGATCTCTTCCTAGTCTCCCACGCCACAATCCCACTTGTCTCTAGCACCCATATTGCACTCTCGGACCACGCTCCGATCATCTTACTTCTGGCCTCACGACACCCAACACCTAGATCAGCCACATGGCGACTAAATCAGTCCCTAGTACATGACCCTGAGGTTAAGGCAGACATCCTTTGGGAAATGGACCTCTTTTTTGAAAGTAACAAAGATTCGATCCCTAACCCTCTCTCTGTCTGGTCAATGCACAAGTGCTATATTAGAGGAATATTCATTAAACATGGACACAGACTTAATGTGGCCAGAGCAAAAACGCTGTCCGGGTTGCTTACAAAACTCCATGACTGCGAAAAACACCATAAATCACACCCAGATAAGGACCTGGAAGCTGAAGTAACTAATCTCCAAGAACAAATCAGAGAACACTCCTTATTTCAATCTAAGAACAGTCTTTTGAAGGCACGCAAAACCTTTTATGAATACGGAGACAAATGCAGCAGAGCGTTGGCGAATGCCATTCGAACCCAACGCAACTTATCCTACATTCCTGCCTTATCCACCCTAGCAGGAACCAAAATGTATTATTCTACAGAGATGGCGGAGTCTTTCCTTCTATGAGGCTCTCTATAATCTGCACCCCCGCCCTTCGGCAGACCGTCCCCGGGATAGGGTGGAGGCAATAGATACTTGTCTTGCGATGGCAAATCTGTCTTCTCTCAATTATGAGGAGGTAGCTTTGCTCTCATAGCCTAAAACCGCAGAGGAACTCGCAAGCGATATTGCTGGGTTTCCGAAAGGGGAAAGCGCCCGGCCCTGATGGCTTTACAATTTCCTATTGCAAAGCCTTCCAAGCACGATTGCCGACCCACTTTGTCACCGCCTTCAAATTCAATGCAATCCTAGACAACCATACCATGCCATGGACCTTTTGCAAGCAAGCATCACTGTTATCCCAGGAAAAGATCCACTTCTTTGTGCAAGCTACAGGCCTATTTCCTTGCTTAATTGTGACCTTAAGTTGTTCACCAAAATTCTGTCTGAGAGATTGGGCTCTGTCCTCCAACGTATAATCCCCCTAGATCAGGTTGGATTTATACGCAATAGAGAAACACGGGATTACACAACAAGGGCAATAGATGTTGGGGCAAAGGCCAAACGTCTTAACATCCCATTCATCCTATTGTCTACAGACGCTGAAAAGGCATTCGACAGGGTGAACTGGACTTTCCTCCTAGCCACCTTGCGATGCCTTGGGATGCCGACTTCCATACTTTCCCTAGAACCCCTACTGCAAAACATTAGGCTTACCCTGACGTTAGAGGACTTGCAACCAACACTTACCACCATAAAATTGCCGCCTATGCGGACGATCTTCTGCTTTACATCTCAGAACCGCATACCTCTCTCCCGGTCCTCTTAGCTGAAATGCGCCAATATGGTGATCTATCGGATTTCAAAATCAATTTGCAAAAGTCAGAAGTGCTCAACCTATCCCTCACTCCTGGCTCCCAGGCTCGCCTTGGTAGTAACTTTCCCTTCCGATGGACTCCTTAGGCTATCCAATACCTAGACACTAAGATCCCTTCTAACCTACATATCATCTAACAAATCAACTTCCAGCCCCTCCTGAACATTTTCTCTTCAAATTTAGACAGATGGAAGAGCATGGCGGTTTCCTGGTTTGGTAGATGCAATATTCTAAAAATGAACATCATGCAGAGGCATCTCTACATTTTACAAGCTTTGCCAGTTAGGATTCCGCAGAGCTTCTTTGGTAAGCTACGTACAATTTTCATTAATTATGTCTGGCAGGGCAAGCCTCCGCGGCTTAGGAGATCGCTTCTGCAGCGGCCAAAACTTAGAGGTGGGGTTGGCCTTTCCAACCCAACCCTTTACTATACTGCGGTCCCCATGAACAGAGTAGTGGACTGATACAGACACTTACACCATAAATTATGGGTCCGCCTGGAAAAGGAAACTGTGTCAATTCTCTTATCGGGCTTACCTTGGAGCGGGACCCTCTCCGCATCCACTGATCAAGCCCACATTGCAAGAGCTCCACAGATACTTCAGGATAGCAGAGACGGCCAGCTTTCCCTCCCGTTAACGCCCATAATTGGACACCCGGACTTCATACCAGGTATCTCTGACAGGTCCTTCTGGCTCCAATCAGATGGGAGCCTGGTTAGAGACACTTTTCTTGGCCCTTCTGAGTGGATTGATCCCTCAGGCCTATAGCCAATCCTTAATTCCTCCATTTTGGGCAGGTGTAAGATTTCACAACTTTTCCACTTCCTCCGATCCCTCCCTGAAAACGGTTGTTTCCGTAGGCAGCCTACGTCCTTTGAAGACCTGTGCCTGGAAGATGAGCCCATACGGAAATCCCTCTCCTATTCTTACAACATCTTACTTGCTCACACATCTCAACATGACCCCCCATATTTGAAGAAATGGGAGAGAGGTCTCCACACCGCGTTTACTGAGGACCAAAAGAATCATATCCTCTTCTTTGCACATAAGTCGTCCTTGTGTAGCAAGTATCAGGAGATCACCTACAAGATTCTGACGTGTTGGTAAAGGACTCCATCTGTGTTAGCGTCAATATTCCCAGGACACAGCCCTCTGTGTTGGAGATGTGGTACCCAAACTGGCACACTATTTCACATCTTCTGGGAATGTCCAGAGCTGTCCCTCTTCTGGAGACAAGTTCTACAGATCATTCAGAAGATTACCAATGTCTCTCTTCAAGATATCCCGGCAGCAGTACTCCTAAACCTTGACACCCATGTCTTGTAAGCGATATTGCAAATCCTTACTGAAACAACACCTGAATGCAGCCAGGGTGTGTGTATGTTTGATGGGGCAGAGAAATTTGCCGGCTACAGTCTACAGCTGGTGGTGTGCTGCTGGCAGATGTGCTGCTAAGACTTGGGATACCCTGTGCTATACCATCATCCCTGTCAGTGGAGGCTACTGAGAGGTAATGACTCGGTATAGCAGGGGCAGACTGTAGTGGGTAAGGAGGAGGAGGAGGGACAGATGTATGCCCCTTTTGTGTGGCTTTTAGGTGCTCTTGCCAACGGGCTGAGTGGTTGGACGTTAAATGCCTTCTTAGACATGTGGTACCCAAATGGTTGGTGTTTTTGCCACGTTTGATGTGCCTGAGACACAGTTTGCAGATAGCAACAGTGTGATCTGCTGCAGATGTGCTAAAAAAGGCCCAGACAGCTGAGCTTTGGGGAGTGGGCCAGGAGATAACAGCTGCAGAATGTGATGGAATAGGGTGGCTGCTCTCTACTCTTTCTTGATGTCGGCCTCCTTGGGGTTGTGCTCCCTAACCTTCAGTTTCCTCCTCTGCTCTATCTGGCACCCAAGTCGCATCAGTGACCTCATCATCATCTCCATTTCCTCCATCTTCATCATTATCACTGGAGACAACTTGACAATACGCTGCCGCTTGGGGAACATGAATGCCAATTTGTCTACCAGAGTTCCTCCCTCTCTCTAGGCTCATGTTCCTGTCATCCTCAACCTCAGAACCAACATCTGAATCCAGTAATGGCTGGGCATCATCAAGGAGCAAGTGGCTGATGCTGTGGTCAAATAACTCAGCTGACTCCTCAATGGCTGATGTTGGGGCTATGGCAGGAATAGATGTGGACAAGGAGGCAGGTTTATCCACTCTAGCAACTGCAGGGGACTGCACACTTGTCTCTGCTTGCGTGACAGAGGATAAGGAGGAGGACGAATGTTTAGTAACCCCTTTCCTGGCCTGCCGGGCTGCATGCTCGGATAAGGGTCTGAGATGGATTTGGGGGGGGACCCCACGCTGTTTTTTCGGCGTGGGGATTCCCCTTTAAATCCATGGCAGGTGACGGGGCTAGTGCGGCGGCATTCACTGCCTTCGCTAGCTCCGTCTACCTGAAGTCACGTGCTAAATGAACGGACTTTCCGATGATTGTCAAGTCCGTTCATTTCCAAAAGTCTGGCGAACTAATCCCAAATAAATACCCAAACGTGATGGTCAAACAGATGTGTTCACGCACAGTCTGATTACGTCAATGATTTTACCCCTAGCTTTTAGAAAGGATCAAAATTTGTTATTGTTTGGTAAATAAAAGTAATACCATGTCCTTCCACATTCATCCACAGTCATTGAATTTGGAGCCATTATTCTTCCATTGAGAGAACAGCTACAGTCAGAATGTTTAACACATTTCATGTAGTTTTGATCTAGGATGGGTGCATCAATAGGACATCTTGGATAACAACCTACATACAGACATAAAGCAGAATATTCGTTAAAAGGAATTGTTAGCCATGCTAAAATATGGTAAAACAAAAACACATAAAAATCTACAAGTAATATGTGAATACAAATTCAGTAAAAAAAGTAAATTTGCATAAAATTACTAAAAAAAATGTGTTCACTTCTTAGTTAACCACTTGGGTTCTGGCCTGTGTACACCCCTTAACTACCAGGCCATTTTTCAGTTTTGTGATTATTTGACAATTACTTATGCCGCGTACACACGGTCGGAATTTCCGATGGAAACAGTCCGGTGGGAGCTTTTCAACGGATTTTCCAACCGTGTGTATGCCCATCGGTCTTTTTCTGTCGGAATTTCCGACGGACTTTGGATTGAGAACCTGTTCTCAATTTTTCCAACGTGTGTATGCAATTCCGACACGCAAAATTCCGACGCATGCTCGGAAACAATTCGACGCATGCTCGGAAGCATTAAACTTCCCTTTTATAGTGCTGTCGAACGTGTTTTATGCCGATGTGTTACAGACCGTCGGAATTGGGTGTGACCGTGTGTAGGGAAGACAGTTTGAGCGAAATTCCGTCAGAATTTCGACGGGAGAATCATCAGAGCTTTTTCCGGCGAGAATTCCGACCGTGTGTACGCGGCATAAGTCACGTAACACCGTGCTCAAATAAATTGTATATCTTTTTTATATAGATAGAACTTTTTTGGTAGTATTTAATAAGCAATTTTTATTTATTTTTTACTATACCTAAAGTTTTGAAAAAAAAATGGTTTCCCTTACTTTCAAATAGAAATACCAGGACAGTACATACGCCCCTAAAATGCTGAAAGGGTTAAAAAATGTTCCCACATTCAAAAAAAAAAAAAAGTATTTCATGAAATCTGCTGCTGCCTATTCTTCATTGATTACCGTAAATCTTGTTATATAAGATCATCTGCCATTGTGCCTCAAATGCTGCCACTGTGCCCATTAAATGCTGCCACTGTGCTCCAAACACTGCCACTGTGCCCATCTAACACGGCCACTGTGCCCCAAGTGCTGTCACTGTGCCCATCGAATGCTGCCACTGTGCTCCAAGTGCTGCCACTGTGCCCATCTAACGCTGCCACTGTGCCCATCTAATGCTGCCACTGTGTCCCAAGTGCTGCCATTGTGCCTCAAATGCTGCCACTGTGCCCATTAAATGCTGCCACTGTGCTCCAAACACTGCCACTGTGCCCATCTAATTCTGCCACTGTGCCCCAAGTGCTGTCACTGTGCCCATCTAACGCTGCCACTGTGCCCATCATGCTGCCATTGTGCCTCAAATGCTGCCACTGTGCCCATTAAATGCTGCCACTGTGCCCATTAAATGCTGCCACTGTGCTCTAAACACTGCCACTGTGCCCCAAGTGCTGCCACTGTGCCCATCTAACGCTGCCACTGTGCCCCAAGTGCTGCCACTGTGCCCATCTAACGCTGCCACTGTGACCCAAGTGCTGTCACTGTGCCCATTAAATGCTGCCAATGTGCCCTCTGCCCGCCATCTACCGGCACTTACCTTGTCTCAGTGTGCAGCTGGTGACGGCGTCAGGCGGCTAGCAGTGTCTCCTCATTGCGACCCGATATCTTCTCCCGCGCTCCTCCTGTCTTCTGCAATGATTGGACGCCTAGGCGTCCAATCACAGCACCTGTGACTTCAGCCAATCAGGTGACAGGTAACACAGACCCGGCAACCTGATTGGCTGAGAGGCGGGTCAGTGTTAGGGAAGCGATGTATTCGCTTCTCTAACACAACACTGTGTAAACAGCGAACGCACAGCATTGCGCCCGCTGTTTACACTTATGGAAGCCTATTAGAGCCCACCGCTCTAATCAGGTCGCCTATTAGAGCTGACAGCTCTAATAGGGCGCTTCCAAAAAAAAAACCCCGCTGTAATTCAGATGCCCGGCGCCCGACAAGGGGCCGGACACCTGAATAGGGGGCAGCAGCGGTGACAATAGATAGATTCATGCAATGCATGAATCTATCTATTCGTGATAGAGCGGTGCAGGAGAGTGGGGGCGGCGCTCCTGCACCCTCTATGCACGCACCGCCACTGGCACCATGGCCACCATTCTGGCATTTTAAATCATACAGCAGTACTTATTTGGTCAAACGAGACCCTGACCATGTAGCAGAGAGAGGGATGGATGTGTATTTCTTCTTGTGTGAGTTGCATCACAGCAATTATATCAGAAACAGCAATATACAAATGCAAAAATGTTGACTACAAACCAGTATGCTGAATACAAGCATAAACAAAGTCATGGTTATTAAGAGCTTAAAGTAACTTTGTCACCATGTTAAAAAATCTAAATAAAACATTTCCTGAAATAGAATATTGTTTATACTCATAGAAGTTCTGATTCACCACCACCATGGATTACAGGTGAATCATGTAGTTCTGAAATTTACGAACCTGACAAATTTATGTCTAAATTTGCCTGGATATTTTTTTTTTTCTAAACTGTAATGTACTGCTTATCATAATCAAACTTTTCAGCCCATTTAACAGGTTTTTCTTCCATTACTATACAGTAATAACTTGGATTACGAGCAATATTTGTTCCAGTAGAATGCTTGTAATCCAAAGCACTTGTATATCAAAGCGAGTTTCCCCATAGGAAATAATGGAAATTCAGATAATCCATTCCACAGCCACTGCTTGTCTATGCAGTACCACATGTGGCCAGGGGTGTTCCCGGAGACACTCGGAGACCACTCAGAGACGCACAGAGACACTCAGAGACGTTCAGAGGAACCGAGTGTCTCCGAGTGTCTCTTAACGTCTCTGAGTGTCTCCGATTGTCACCGGCGCCCCTGCACCTCTGGCCAAATGTGGTACTGCACACCCCAGAGGCTTGAATCCTGCTCGTCTTGCGAGACAATGCTCATAAAGCCAGTCAGAATTAGGGGGAACCCCAAATCTTTTTTGTGTGAGGCCCCTAATTAACATCTATACCAGATTCTTATTGAGGATTACCAGCAACAATTTACTTGTATGAGAAAGTACCCTGTTCTCTTTGTACTGCTTCCTTTATTAGAAATCCCTGGTGTTCCTACTAGTCCCCTTGCTTTCCTATTAAAAACTGACCACTGTGGTCAGTTCCCTAGCCATGCTGGGAATTCAG